>WBMW01005039.1:765182-783985 GCA_013396635.1 Penelope pileata | reverse complement strand
CCAGCTGTGCCTCACTGCCAGCTAGGGTAGCGTTTCACATAAGCTTACTGCCTTTGAGCCAGCTTTAGTCCAGAACTTGCCTCCAGTAAGGTTGTGGGGTGATATGGCGTTGCTGGTCATTTGTCTCCTCTTTGTGCTGCTAGAGTGAAAACAACCTTAACCCAGCAGGTTCCTGCATCTATGTTCTCGTGGTTTTGCTGTTTTATAGTGTTTATATAACTCCCTGCTTGCTTCTGCAGCCATCGCCTTGATGACCACTGCAGTCATTTCTACCTGTGACCATGGTGTGGTGGCAAAGATCAAGAGAGTAATCATGGAGAGAGATACATATCCCCGCAAATGGGGCCTCGGTCCCAAGGTGAGCAACAGGGTGCAGCCAGTCCCAGGGTGTTGGTGGGAGCCAGCTGCTGGGTTGTGGGGCTGGAGGCACCTCAGGTCTGTGCTTGAACCCTCCTGTGGTAAAGAGCCAAATGATGTGAAGTTGGATGACATTAGCACTCCGTGCAAAGATGACCTTTATCTATCACCCCATACTGATGGCTCTGGAGGGGCGAGGCAAGGAGCTTTGCAGCTGGAGTGGTTCAGCTGAAACGTGGCAGATCATTAACCTGGAGTAAAAGTTATGGCTAAGGGTCTGAGTCCAACAATGTGCAGAGTCATCTTTTGCTGCAGCTGTTTACTTCCCCCACAAATTAGCCATTATTTACTGGTGGGACACCTCCTTCCTACTCCCTGTTGAGACTCGTAGGCTGCTGTGCAGTGGATGTTTTCTGTGAGTTGCCAGAAGGTTCTTGGGGGAAAGGGTTAGCTCAGTGACAATGCA
Organism: Penelope pileata; assembly: GCA_013396635.1. Taxonomy (NCBI): domain Eukaryota; kingdom Metazoa; phylum Chordata; class Aves; order Galliformes; family Cracidae; genus Penelope; species Penelope pileata. The sequence continues at coordinate 783,162 of WBMW01005039.1, read as the reverse complement.
GTTGTTGGCTTGGCTTGGTCCTGGGTTGTCTCTTCTTAGGGTGGATGGCTGAAGCTCAAGGGAGGATTTCTCCTCCATGGAGCTGCAGTCTGACTTTTTGCACTTCGCTCTCAGGCCAGTCAAAAGAAGATGATGATCCAGAAGGGTCTGCTGGACAAGCACGGAAAGCCCAACGAGTGCACACCAGATTCCTGGAAGAAGGAATACGTGGATTACAGGTGGGTACAGGGTGCGCAGCTTCAGGGTGGTGGGCGCGGAGAGGAGGTTGCATGCAGTGAGCACTGATCTGGGTGCTGCCATTAGGGCGTATCATGTCAGACCTGGTCCACAGCGTACTTGCTGTCTGGACCCTTGGTGTTCAGCCATGTTCCTCAATGTCCTAAATAACGTGCTGGCAGTGGGCTGGACTGGAGTGGAAGGCCCCGAGCAGACGGTTATCCCTCTTTAGCCTGTGCCTGTGGCTCTAGAGGGAGTCAGTCTGCTAAATGAAAGAGGGGAGGCCTTGCTGCTGCCCTGTCCAGCTGGCACTGGTGCAGGCTGCAGGTCTTCCCCACACTGAGCCCCTCTGTGTCAGCCTGCTGCCTGGTGTGGGTTAGGGAACCCTTGACAGGGAAGGGGCTTTGTGGTTGTACAAAGCAGCGACGCGACGCTCCTGCTCATCCTGGGGTCCTTCTCTTTTAGGGAGGCATCCAAGAAAGAGGCAGCTAAAGTTCCCCAAGCTGTGTCAGAGGTGGAGAGGGCTCCAAAAGTGAGTATTGTTGATGATCTTTGGTTGTAAGGTTGTTTGGGCTCTGATGAAGACTTCTGATGTGTGCTTGTTCTTTTAGGCATTTGGTGTCAAGTGCTGACTCGTGTGCTGCTTTGTTTTGTTGTGATGCAGGGACGCGTGTTTCATATTCTGGGAGCTCAGTGCCCCAACTTGTATTGTGGCTGCATGGTCTGTGGGTTAGCAGTAGGGTGACCTGCTTAGGGCCTCAACCCATGGATGTTTATCTCTGGGGTGTTGGTATTTTGTGTATGAATCCTGCATCACAGTGAGAGGGGATGAGGAGCTCTCTAAAAGCTGCAGCATCCAAGGAAATACACTGGATGGAGCTACAGTGTCAGGTCATTGTGCCAGAGAAGCTTTCTGGAAACTACAGAGTCTGAGGTGTCCATGCCAATGTTGCATCTGAAGTTCTCTAATTTGGGGCTTCAGCACTGATGTAAGGATCTAAGTCAAGGCTTGGAAAGGTGCAGCAATGTTTCAAATAGGATTTAGGGTACAGGAAACACTAAGAAATTGGGGTGTAATTCTAGCAGAAAGGAATCTAATCCTGTATGACAGAAGGGACCTCTGGCAGTCTGTAGTTTACCTTCCTGTTCAGAACATTGCTAACTGAGAAGTTTGAATTCAGAGAGGGGAGGAGAGAGAAGTTGTGATGGGCTTGCAAACAGCTTTTCCATCATTTGAGCCATTTTGGAAGGCAGTCTGACAGTGTGCTCTCCTAACAGAGGAAGCGAGAGTCAGAGAGTGAAAATGAGGAGGCTGTGACCCCACCATCCCCAGCCACTCCGCCACCAGAGGAGCTGAGCAAAAAGGAAAAGAAAAAGAAGAAGAAAGAAAAGAAAGCCAAAGAAGCAGCTGAGAGTGGAGGAGAACAAATAGAAGTGGTATGTAACTGGGTGCTGCTGTGGTACGGTTCAGGCATTGGGAAGAGTTGCTGTCTGTCCCTGATACCTGCAGTATAAGTGTGTTAGCATCCTGCTGTGCATGTCCTTACAGTACCCCATGGGTGGAGGATGGTTATGGGTGCATTCACAAACTGAACTGGGAGATGGGGATGGAGCAGAGCGTGGAGTGAGCAGCCACCTGTGTCCAGGAAAGTTAGTGGGTGCACATTCCTGCCAAGCTGCCTCTGTAACAGCCCTGCAGGAGGGTGGTGCCTGGCATTCAGCAAGAGTGGGGCTGTGGTGTTTGGACACCTGGGGCTGTGTGTGAAAGGATGGGAGGTGACGATAATTCTGTGAATGCTTTGTTAGCCCTCACGTGGGGCCAGATTTTCCTCCCAAAATGAGCAGTGAGTGATGCCTTTTTGATTCATTCCTGACTTCCCCAACTTCTTCCCAGACCAGTGAAACCAGCACCAAGAAGAAGAAGAAGAAGAAACAGAAGGAGGTAGAAGAGAGCTCAGAGTAAGCGACTGGATCTGTCCAAAGCAGGCGACCTCATCATTGGGGAGGGAGAAGTCTGAGGCCTTGAGAAAAATAGGACTGCCCATGTGGCTGAGGGGCCAGCAAGGTCAAAGTTCCTTTTCTGTTGTGCATATGAGTGAGAAGTTGTTTGCCCAGGAGATGCCCTGCTCCAGTACCCTTCCTCATCCTGTTTTAAGGGTAGCCAGAGGAGAGCGGTGCCTGACTGCCCCTGCACTGAATTACTTGGTCAAGCTGGACGCCTTGATGCCAGTAGAAGTGGTATCTTCAGGGAAGATGCATCTCCTTGCTCTTAAGGGTTTTTGTTGTGAGAAGGAGGAATAACACTTCCCCCCCTCCCCTCTTGTCCTGCCTCTTCCTTCTCTTCCACGGTCGGAGCTGTTACCGACAGTTGCAGAATGTTTTAATGTCTGGAGGACTGGCGTAGCCATAGCCCACCTGAAAGGGTTTGGCAGCCCTGGGGACAGTTGAATCAGTTATCTGAGGGGCTCTGGTTTCTTCTAACCTGGCCAGATACTTGGCTTGACCCTCAGCTAGTTCAGAGCAAATTCGGTACCTCTTTTCAATTTATGATAAAAGGATTGGAACATGCAATTCCTGCTTTTTGCTTTTTAGTGTGGGGACCTGCTTGTTAGCTGTGAGCTGATCCCAGACCCAGTGTCTCAGTGATGCTGCCAGTGTCTGCCTCTTGCTGGCTCCAACACAGTTGGAATGGGACTGCAGCACTCTCAGCTGCCTCCCATTTTTTAATATCTAAATGCTCTGGGGGCTACAAGTGGGGATGCAGGGGCAGAGGCAGTGACCAGAAAGTGGCTGGCCAGTATTTCTTAAAGGGCTTTCAGGCCTGGTCAGCTTGTGAGCAGAGGCTTGGCCAGAGGCAGCTCTGCAAGGGGCACAGTGCGGAGCTTGAACGGTTTCTGAATGATTTGTCCTAATTTCTTTGGGGTGGCTCAGTGGGAGCAGGAGGTCTCTTCTATCACAGGGATTGTGCTGAGCCAGGATTTTAGCTCGTTTTAATAGGAGAGGATCCAGGCTTCTTTGTTCTGAACTCCTATCTCTGCACAAATTCGGTAACATTTGTCTTAGCCTCCTGAATAACTTTTGTCTTCATCATCTGACTTTTCTTCCCTTCAATGCTAGAGACGCAGTCAGTGGGGACAGCAACCGGTGGCTGTCAGAACCTGAGTTGAAAAAAAGTTAATTTTTATTCACTTTTTTTACATAAAAAAAAAATAAAAGCCCTATTTTTGAATGGGTGATTTTCTTGCTTCCCTGGCTCCTGTAGGAGATAACTGTTCTCAGATCACTGGGTCTGTTCATGGGGAGGGGAGGCAGTAGATGTGTGTGCTGCAGCTGCAGGGTGTTTGTGGCCACTTGCTGGAGGGGCCTTTGGTCAGGACTGCACAGCTGTTCCTTACCTGGAGTGTCTGCAGGTCAGGGAGGTGAGAGCAGACATCACCTGTGCTCAGCCTGAGGTAAAACACCACTCCTGGCAATGTTTCAGCACATGTTTATTGCTGCTCATTGTTTCCCTGCAGTGGATCAGAACGAAGGTCCCTATTGCACATGAACAGATTTTATTTTTGGCATCTTTTTAAAAAAAATAATAAAAAAAAAAAATTAAATTGCACAAGACTTCTTAACGCCCTTCCCCCTAGCTGACTGCTGACCACACAGATGATGCTCTTGCACCTAGATGATGGTGATGGTTTGCTCAGGAGCCACGGTGATCCTTCCTGGACATGGTCATGGTGGGGCTTGTGCGTCACTACGCTCCAGCTGAAGAAGGAACCCCTTTGTGTGGGTGGCTTTTATGTTAGCACACAGTGTGTGAGACACCCTAGACTCTAGAAAACATGCCTGGATGATCGTTGTAGAGACACTGTTTCTACTGCATGCAGGATATTTGTGGCTGGATCTAATCTACCCACTGAACTGTCCCTCTGAGGTTTGGTCCATAGGACTCGCTCAGCTGCTGCTGAGCTTTTCTGGCCAGCTGGTAACAATCCAAGCTGCACGGTGAGAACTGAAATGCAGGGGGTTTTTACAACTACAGTTGCACAGGGTCAATCAGAAAACCTGAACCTCAGAATGCAGGAGAGAGCCATGCCTTGGGATGGGGTGCTCAATGCCTCTTCTGTCAAATCCATGTGTGGCTTTGGCTGCTTTTCCTGGTTTGTGAAAGAAACACTTGGACTTGAGAGCTCTGGTCTGAGAAGCCTTCTAAGCTGTGGGCTTCCTTAAAAGCCTCATGGACACCAGGCAGGCATTTGAGGTGTTTGGTGCAATGGCAGGAGACTGCCTGGAAGGCAGCTGCTGTACCACTTGCCCCAGGACTGATGCAGAGCACAAGGTGAGCTGGGTGCTGCAGAAAGCTTGTGCTTTCCCTCACCAGGTGAGGCAGGGGGCTGTGCTCTGAGCTGTCTGGATGCCCTGGGCTCTGCTGCCACCCCTCACTGAGCACTGCATTGCGAGGTGGCTGTCCTCGGGCAGCCTCTGTCCTGCATTCCTTGGCAGCAGTGATCTGGAGACCCTGTGAGTGTTGGCCAATGGAGACTGTGTCCATGGAGCAGCAGAGGAAGGGAGTTGTGCTGGGCTGTGTGTAGATCAGGGGAAGCTGAGGAGGAGGTTTCTCTGCTCCCCATGGCTGCAGGATGGGTTGATGGGAAGCGATGGGGGCTGGATGCCCTCAGTAAACCCAGGAGACGGGCACCCACTGCGGAGAGCTGCAGGCCTGCTCGAAGGCTTCCTCCAGCAGCTTGAGGCTTTCCTCCACTCCGTTGTTGACTATGGAGAGGTCAAAGTAGTGTGCATATCTGCTCCGGATGCTCTCTGAATCCTTGCGGAGCTGCTGCAAAGCCTCTGACTGCAGGAAACAGGAGAAAGTGTTTAGAAGGTTGGGGAGGAGGGGGATTTCACAGCCCATCCCCAAAACAACTTGCTGCTGCCAAGTACCAGAGCACAGAGCATCCCTGCATCTCATCTAACAGGCCAGGAGAGCTGTTGTGCAGTCTCAAAGGAGTGTAAGTGGATTTTTGCCAGACTTCTATGCAATGCTGGGAGCATCAGGTTACCTGCTAGTGAGGTCAGAGCTGTTTGGCCTTGGATTCATCTTTAAAATAGCCTGTGGCAGCTCCCTGGGATGAGGTTAGCCTCGTAGCAGGCCACCCACTGCTAGGGCTTGTGACCAGAACAGCTCTGGCTGCCAGCCCCAAAAGTAGGGAGTGCTCAGCCTGGCCCAGCAAAGCTGCCTACTCCTTCCTCTGCAGCTAGCAGGGTCACTCCAGGAGCGTGCTGCAGGCAATCTCCCCCCCCCAGGGAAGTCCAGACCGAATTCCATACATCTCCCTAATGGAGCTTGAACAGCTTGCAGCTCCCTGCTTCTGCGACTGGGGGGGGGAGTGCTCACTGCAGTGCTGCTGGGTGGCAGCTATCAGGGTGGAGGGAGGAGAGCACTAAGCAGTTTGCCTGGGTCATATGAGCTCTGCTAAGTCACATTCTGGCTCTGCTGTGTCCCCTCTCGTAAGCAGTTACCTGAGCTGCAGCAGCAGCTATATATAGCGTGTGCAGCAGCAGGGCTGGCCCTGCCCACTGCGGCAGTTTGTGCTTCTGTGGCTGGAGGCAGCAGCTGTTGATGGGGCATGGAGCAGGGAGGTGGGCTGCCACGCTGCCCTGACACCCCCTGCCTGCTGCAGCTGGCTTTACAACCACGCATTAACGTGCCTCCAACTGCCTGCACAATGCTACATAAATATCTTGTACCCTAAACTTTATGAACCCTCAGCTCATGGCTTGGGCCAGCCCAGCCTGAGGAAGCCCTGGCTTGGCTAGCTGTGAGGTTTTCCTTCTCTCCCACTGCTTCCCATCTCCCCGGGGAGGTTAGCTCTGGGGGAGCTCTGGGAAACGGAAGCATTCAGCCACCAGCCCCGTGCTGCTCAGCACTGTGCGAGCTAACTGCTGCTTCATCCTAATTTTGGAGGGATGAGCATCTTAATGAGCTGAAGAATGAAACGCGCTGCTGTTTGTGTGCCCCATTTGCATAGCTGATGGCAGGGTAGGTGTTCCTGCTCTGCAGCAGCTAGAGACAGCCCTGGGGGCTGGGCTGGGCACCCAGCTACGTGTTAGGGGCTGATGGTGCTGCAGGGATGATGTTTGCTGGTTATCTCCATCTGGGAGAGAGCCTAAGGCTGCAGGAATCCCCAATTCCTGTTTCTTGGGTCAGGGCTGGTGAAGTTTCCCTGCTCTCCTAGACCACAAAAATCAATGTAAACAAGAAGAGTCTGATCCTCACTAAAGAGCAAGGAAGACAGCCCTGAGCTGCTCCAGGGCTCCAGACCCCATGGGCTCCTCACCACCCCCTGCCCAATGTTGGGGAGCTGCAGCCACCATGGTGCCAACCCACCTCCTCTGCCTTGTCTGTCGGGGCGATGAAGACTATGAACGGGGAGAGTTCTGCTGTGCGGACTATCTTCAGGGTCTGTGGAGAGAGCACGGTGTAGTTATGAGTGGGGGTGGCTGGCTGCTGCCCCCACTGCCCTGCCACTGCCCCCAGCCAGGATTTAGTAGTGCAGAGGCGGGCTGAAGGGCCACACCTGGCCTGGGGCCATGGGCTCTTGAGCCTGGGGTTTGGGTACAGCTGGAGTCCCAGCATGGCTCCCCCTGCACCTCCTTGGGGAGGATGCAGGGCTATGGCATCCCCATCCTTGCAGAGCACCCTGCTGTGGGCTGGACCTCGACACCGCTTTGAGAAGCAGCACCCACACGCCTGGTGTCCAAGAGGGAAGAGGGTCACAGCCAGGCACCTGCTGTGATGGGGACTATCCTCGCTGTCCCCATGCCTTGGGAATGGCATTGCCACCCCACTCTCCCTGGCTTTTTGCTTTGGGAAGGGCAGGTGTGCAGCCTTGCCAGGGAAGGCACAGATGGTCACAGCCAGCACCAAGGTTGTTCAATCTGCAGCAGTCCCCATCCTGCCCACCAGTTCCCCTGCTTCTTACCTGGGGCTCAATGTCCAAAATAGCAACTTTGTCCTGCTGGTGGATCTTGTGCACTGTTTCAAACTTGGTGCCAAACATGTTTCCCTGGTAGCTTCCAAACTCCAGGAACTCATTGGCTGAGATGTCCCGGGTCATCTCCTCAGTGGAGACAAAGTAGTAGTCCTTCCCATCCACCTCATTCTTCTTCTGGGGCCGCGTGGTGTCTGCAGAGGGAGGAAATGCCTGATGCCCTCACACAGGTGCTGGCCCCGAGAAGGACTGGGGAACTGACCTGGGGGTTTTGTGGCCCCTTTCTGAGCATGGCACTAGGGTGAGGAAGAGCACAGAAGATCTATGTACCTCATGGTGAGGCTGTACTAATCCCCTTGGAACCCCATCCTATGTGGGACAAGTAAGCAACTTGGAGAGCTGCTGGGTACTGCAGCCCTGCCGTGGGATGGGGGCTGAGGCATCCGCACTGCGGGCAGTGGCAGCCCTGGAGCCATCTCTGAGTGGGTTCAGCCCACGGGGCAGGAGGCAGAGAGGCCCACAGTGCCTGGTGTGGTGCCCTGTGACATCAAGGCTTGGTGGTGCTGGAGGAACATCTCCCCCCCTCCCATCTCATTGGTGGCTTGAGGAGGAGGTGAGGAAGCACGCCCTGCACTGTCCCCTGGCAGGGCTGCGTGCCCTCACCCCGGTGTGGTTACTTACACGGGGCTGGGTACATGAACTTCTCGGGGTTGTTGCTGAGCAGAGCGTTCTTGATGTGGCTGCGACCCACGCCGCTGGCACCTGCAGGAAGGAGGGGGAGACACTGGGGCTGAGCTCAGGAGGGGCTGAGGCCTCTCTGCAGCTCTGTGTCCAAGGGAAGGTGCAGCACTCCCCAGGGCTGTGCCCAGGATCTGCTCTCTGAGCAGGTCTGTGGGTTCTCCACCCTGGAAGAGCTCTCCCTGACCTCACAGGTGCCTGCAGGCTGCGCTGCATGGGCTGCCAAGACCACGAGCTCCACCAGCAGCTGCACCCCAGCATGGGATTGCTCCCTTTGGTGCCAGCCATAAAAACATTTAAGAGCCAGAAGCTCTCCTGAATTAACTCCTCAGCGTCACAGTGCAGGTGCCTAATGCCACGTGGTGGATGTCACTGCTTGACGATTGCTGCAGGCAGAAGAAATGCTCCCCAAAGCTTAGAAGCTTTTGAAGGGCAGTGCTGCCCCAGCCCACGTTCAGCCCTGGTTTCCCACAGCTCCCACCACGTGCAGGAGGGTGCCCAGGGCAGGACCTACCTATGAGCACCAGCGTCTTCCTCTTGAAGGCGGGCAGCCTCACCACCTCCTCGTATGAAACCACATCCAGCTGGTCAAAAACTGGAGCAGAAGAGAAACAAGACAGGGTAATGAGAGCTGTCTCAGCTCTACGACAGGACTGTGTGTGCTGGAGCAAGCCTGGATCCTCCAGCAAAATCTGGCGAGCAATCAGGATGGGGCTGTGAGCTTCCCCCTGCTTGGCTGGTCTAGGGAAGAGCACCAGCCTCAGCAGCAACCAGGCCGTGGGCATGTGAAGAAGCCAGACGTGGTATTTTTGCTTGGGACAGCCAGGTGGGGAGGCAGTAGGAAGCTGCAGAGAGCTTGTTGCTGGGGGAGCTTTATTTATCTTGCTGATTTATGGCTTTGTTTGTCGCTGGTTGGAGCTGCAGTTTGGGCTAGGAGCCAGCATGTCCTCAAGCCACCGCCTTTGCTGGCCCAGGGCAGGCCGAGCACTGCTTAGCACGAGGTTTACAGGAGCAGCTGACACCCCATGCCCCAACAGGGACACTGCTGGCTGTGACAGCTTCCTGCAGGGTGTGGGGACCCAGGAGCCCAGCGCCTCGCTCACACTTACTCGAGCTGTGCTTGGCCAGGTATTTATCTTTGTACTTCTTCTTCTTCCCAAAGGGGCTGCAGCTCTGGGCTTCGCTCTGACTGGACTGGGTGATGCTGGCCACACGCCTGCAGGGAGAGAATCACACCGCTGTGCTTGGGGCCCCAGGGAGCAGCGGGACCGTCCCGCAGACACACAAGGGCAAGAGCAGTGGGGTGACTGCTGGGGCAGGTAAAGACTCATCCTGGGGCAGATGAGAGGACCTTTGCCTCCTTTTCCCAGCAGTGGCACTGGTGTTAGCCAACATGGTCACTGTGCCCCAAATCCAGCACTTCCAGCCAAACCCAGTGACCGTATCTTTATGGGGCTGTGATGGGTCATGCTGGCCACTGTGAGAAGCTCAGGTCACCTACGTTCCAGCACACACCCAACCCTCACCATGCGTGCCACAGAACCTCCACACCCCAGACAGAGCCACGAGATGGGGACGCGGCTCCCAGACCCGTCACCACATCTGTCCTCAGCCACATGCCTGGCCATGGGATGCCCTGTGCAGGACCTACCACTCCTGCAGCTCTGGGGAAGGAATGAGTCCTGCCGACTCGGTGCTGGAGCCCTCCACACGGCCCTGCCACCAGTTGCTGTCATCCTTGTTGATAATCTGAATCACGTCGCCGGTCTGGAACTTCAGCCCCGCTTCCTTGCAGGGGATCAGGTTGTCTTTTTTGGGGTCGTAGTCAAACTGTGCCCTCATGAACATCTGAAAGAGAGAAAGGGCTGAAGTCAGTATGGCTGTATCCAGCTCCAGGGCCCATATTGCATCTCCTGGCACCAGCTGAGCACTGGGAGCAGTGGAAGGACTGCTGCCTCTGTGCAGGACTGCATGCCCTGCAGCTGGAGCTCAGCTGCTGAACACGCAGCCCCTGGCAGCCCTGGGCACAGCCCTGCATGGCATGGGGCCTTCAGCCAGCCACCACGGTGTCATGTCTGTCCCTGCCTGGGGCTGTCCTGGCCTCTATCAGCTGCTCTTGCATTCTGTTCATTGCTGCTTTAACTGGAAATGGACTTCTGCATCTCTCCAGGCCATTGTTCCACCCTGGCTGGGGAAGCCCAAGGGCCCAGGAAGGCACAAGAGCATGGCCTTCCCCGTCCCTCCTGCTCTGTCAGCTCAGCCCAGCCCACTGCCTGCTCCCTCAAGCCAGCAGGCAGCCCCTGGGCTCTTGCTGCCCCAAAGCATCTCTGCAAGGTCAGCAGAGAAACGGCACATGGCTCTCCCCGTTTCCCAGAAGGACCATTCAGGAATAACAGACCACCAGACAGCAACAGGATAAACGACAGACACCTCTCCCTGGGAGGGAGGCACAGCACATAATCTGCACCCGGGGTCCTCCTGGGTAGGACAGACCATGCTGTCCTTGGTCCACATGAAAACAGTTTCCCCCCGGTGTGTCCTTTCAGCAGTGCTGCTGTGATCTGCCAGAAGCACGGGGCCAGCAGGATCAGAGCACATGGGTCACGCTGTGCCACGAGACCTTTCAAAGAAGACAACAAAAGCGCAATGTCCTTCCAGGATCTGTCCAGCCACCTGCTCAGGACTGACACTTGCTTTGAAAGCACCCTCCAGCACCAGGAAGATGGTCATCAACACAAACACGAGGGACACACAGCAAGCACTGCCCAGGCACCTTTCTGGAGCCCTCTCCTGCAGTCCTGGTGCCCCAGGCTAGGCATAGCCGAGTCACTCCTCTTTTGGAAAAGACCCCACCACCAAGAGCTGCCTCCAGACATCACCCTGAGGCTGCAAAGGGCCGGCTCCCAGTGCAGGCTATTTGCCAGCCACCTGCCAGCCCCTCTCTGGGGCTGGAAGCTCAGACAGTGAGCAGGCTCCAGCAGGAAAAGCCCTGGTATTTGTGGCCAAAAGCTCACAGTTTGTGTCAGGGTTCAGGTTGGAGGTGACCCTGAGAGACCTGAGCTTCTCATCAGGATCCTCCCAAGCAGAACTGCCCTAAGAGGTCCTTGGCTGGCCTCAAAGCAGCCAGTTGCCAGGCTGTGGGCCAGCCAGGGCTGGGTTGGGTGCTGCTTTTGCTCAGGGCATCGCGGTGCTGGGATCTGCACCACGTCCTGCCTGTCCCATTGCAAAATTAAGGTGATCATGGGGACAGAGGAGGTGAAACAAACCCAGAAGTTACTCTGCTCTCAGCAGGGGACTGCAAGAAGCAGAGACCCAGGCAGCCTGTGAGCTGGGGCTCCTGAGAGCCTGGAGGCATGGGGAGGGAGGGCAGCAGCTGCTGCTGGGGAAGTTTGTCCCTGTGTCCTTCCCTGACCCCAAAGCCAGCCTCAGGTGAGCCAGCAGGCAGGTCCTTTTTCTCAGGTAATTTTCCCCAAGTGCTGAGCTGGCCTGGCCGATCAGAGCTGGCTTGGTCAGGCCAAGGTGGATGGGCAGCAGGAAAGGGAAGACAGGGGCCAATAAACAAATATGTGCAAGGTTGGGTGAGCTGGAATGAGCACAGCAAGGGCTGAGAGAGAAAGAGGCGGTTTTCACTTCCCACCACGATCAGAGACTTCAGTTCCTCTGGGTAACGGACTACTGGTGGAAGGAAGGAGGGGGGCACGGGCTCCCTGAGCCCATCCCTGCATCATCGGTGTGCTGGAGGTCCTGCTGTTACCTCTCTCCTGAGCTCCTCTCCCGCTCCTGCCTGTCCCCAATGAGGGGCCGTGCTGGGGTCTGCTCCTGCACCTGGTGCAGGTCAGCATACCAGCCCCTGTGCACTGACACCCTGGACATGAGGACAGCCAGCCCTCCCTGCTATCCCGAGCATTTCAGCTAAAGCAGAGCTCCAAAGGCAAAGGCAGCCAAGTGCCCGTGCTGAGAGCACCCATCAGAGCATGTCACCCCCTGCCACAGTGTGTCACCCCCTCCCTAGCAGTGGCAGCAGGAGCTGTCTTCCTCTCCCCTGCCACTTCCTTCCTCCCACTCGCTCACTGCTAACGGTGCTCAGCAGCACGCTGGCAGCACCCGGAGCTGCGTCACCCACTCTGCAGCTGATGCGCTACGCATCAGTGACAGCACGGGCAACAGCCCCATGCTGCACCTGGAGGCACTGCCAGGACCCTGGAGCAGAGGAGCGGCTGCAAGGCTCTGTCATGGCAGTGCTCAGAGGGGACAGGAAGCTCTTGTGCTTCCTGGAACACACACAGCTGCTTTTGCATAGCCAAAGACTGCACACAAGTATCTCAGGCTGGGGAAACCCAGGCACATTTTTCTACACACACATCTGGTTAACACATCTGCTTGTTTGCAGTGATGTAAGCACAGGACAGGTCCCTTTCTCCTCCAGCAGCTCAGACAAGGTAACAGGACAGCCAGACCCTTCTCTCTCTCCTGGTCTCAGCACAGCTCTCTCCCCAGCACTGATCCCCCATGGTTTGCTCAGCTCCCACCCGGCCCCACAGCCACAGGTATGGAGGCTGCACTTACCTGGAGAGCAGGGAGGCGGCTTTGCTGGTTGGGAATGACTTTTATTGAGACCATCCCCTGGGTTTCTTTCTAGTGAACAAAGGAAGGGGAGAAAGAAGAGTTGGAGGAGGTGGTCCTGCATGCAGCCCAAAAGCAGCAACGTGTGCAGGGTGCAAGCGGTGCTGGGAGCCCAGCCACAAATGGCTCTGCTGGAGATGAGCTCAGGGCTGTAGCAGCATAGCTTTGCCATGCTCATTCCATACCCATGGGGAACCCAAATATCCACACAAAGGGCTGGCTATGGGCACTAAGCATCACCAGACTAAACACGGAGATCTGCACCGCCTCCAGCCCAGCAGCCCCAGCAAGAAGCTTGGGAGGAGAGGCCCATTTGGCCAGCATTATGAAAATGCTTCCCTCCACCTGCTCTCTATGCTGGTCCCTTGCTCCTGCTTCACAAGCCTTACATGTCCTATGGGGACAACCAAATGCGGAGGCTCAGAGGGGCCTCCAGGGTCAATTGCCTTTCTCAGGAGACAAAGACAAAATGCTGCACACAGGGACTGAGCACTTGGCCACATTACAGCACCTCAGCACAGCTCCAGCTGCATCACTGCTGCAAGCAGTGTCGAGTTTGGCTCTGGTGTCTAGGAAGGGGCTAATGCTCAGCCAACATACACATCTGCAGGCAAAGGGGTCATTCCTTGGGAACAGCCCCACCAAACACAAATACCTACCAGCATCTTCTGCAGCTGGTCAACTGAGTGGTTGCTCACACTCTGCCCATTGATTTCTATGATCTCATCACCCACGTGAAGGGAGCCTGCCAGCAACGGGAGAAACATGAAAATGGAGAACCAGACAAAAACCACTCATCAAACCCAAACTAATCAGCTCCGTCAGCCTCCCCACACCCAGAGCAAGCTGTGATCCAGCCAAAATGGTGTTAGCCTGGGCAATGTTTGTGGAGCTGCACGTCACCTATCACTGCCGCACAAGGGGAATTAATTCTGTGCCCAGCACCCAACACACACACTTCATCCACTAGGAAGGTCATCAAGTTACTTTTACTGTGTGTCTTTCAGTGTTTTAGACTGGTCAAAGCACCTGTTCCAGAGTTATTCAAATCCAACCCCAAAGACCTCACCTGAAGCCAAACAACAGTCTCCTTTCAGGCCCTTGAACACAAGGCATTCTTGACTTTGTGTTTTCAGTTGATATAACCAGTCAGATTACAGCCTCAGATATACTGCTATAAATCAGGCTCCAGCAGCATTATTGGAATGGCTCCTGGGTTATTTTGGCAGGGGTAAGCTTAGACTTCCCATTTGGACCCAATAGTGGAAAAGGGGCCTCTGCTAAGCACAGAACATCTCATTTCCATGCTCCCTTGGCAAGACCCAAAGTCACAAAATGGTGCCTATTAATTTCTTTTGGCACTTTGGTTTGGTTTGCAGAGCCAATCCACAGCAAGCCTGTCCCATCTGTGCACTTTAGGAATGGGAAGAGCTTCCCCCACAGTCTCTGGGACAGTATCCTTCTCCAGTTACAGTCACCCCATCACGGGACAGAGACAGACAGGTCTCAGGTTCCTTTTTGGGAGAGCCCTGCCCCCAACCCTTCATTTCTCCCGAGAGCCTCCATGCATTAACATCAGAGTCATGCAGAAAGATGAGCAAGTCCCAGGTTCCTGACACATTTCTGGTGGAGGAAAGGACACAGGTGTCCATGCCACAGGGAAAAGCCAGCAGTGCTGGGGCAGGGCTGCCTTATCTCTGCGCAGAAAGAAGCCAGCTGCAGTTGTGCACCTGGTACACGGCCTCTACGAGAGCTTTGGCTGCTGGGCTGCCTGTCCCTTGCCGTTACCTTGTCTGTGTATCATGCCCCCATGGAAGATCCTGGCCACCATGCAGCTCTGCTTATCGTTGAGCTTCAGCGTGATTCCCTGGAAGACAGGAAAATCCATGACTGCTCGCTGGAGGGGAGAGCTCCCGCGCTCCCAGCAACATCAGCTCCTCTTGGCACAAGGCATCACCCATTGAGGGGGCTTGCTCCACATCCTGGGCAGGAGGCAGCATCCAGCACCCTCTTCCCATGGCTGATTCTCCAGCGATCTCCTGCCTCCCCCAAGGCCAGCCCATCAGCTCTACCTGCCCCTCTGCCCCCCTTGGTGCCACCAGGCTGGGGGATCTTGCCACCTCTCACCATGGGCTCCTCCGTCACTTTCTCGAACTGCACCAGGCGGATCTTCCGCACCTCGCGGCCGTTGCTGTGCGAGGGGCTGCCCAGGGTCGCGGAGCCGTTGGTGTAAATGTCCTCAGTCATGGCGTTCGGGGCCTGAGTGATGGCCTGTCGGGGCAAAACAGAGACTGGGGTTTAGGGGCTCTGCCTGCATGGGGCTGAGCCACTCCACAGCGTTAAGGTTCCTGGGCACAGCACGGGGAGGAGAGGCCTACGTGCTGGAGGAGAGGACAGCAAGAGCAAGGGCAGAAAAAGAGCAAAAAAGCTTCACCCTCGAAGATGCGTATGTGGGCTTGATCAGCAGTTTTCCAGCTTGGGAAACACGGGAGGCAAGAAAACTCTGGAAAAGCTACAGGTACCAGAAGCCAAGAGTCCACAGCTGATCATCTTCTGCAGCAGCACTCGGCCCACAGCTGGCTCGTTGCAGAGCACAAAGCCCAGGGCAGCTTCAGAGCCAACGGAGCAGTTTGGGACTCACCCCTGAGGAACAGGGGCAGCACTGGGGCCAGGCTCTGCTCTTGCTCAGTTTGCAAACTCAGCTTTTCCTCATGGATGTCAATGGGCAACCAACACATGCAGAGCCACATCCCCATCCGGGCGCTGAAGGCTCCCAGGCCAGCCAGAAACTCCCTGATCCCCTCGCCAGCACCCAGCCACAGGCCCATGCTGCCTGAGGGCCTCAGGCCTGCACAAACATCCCGGCCTCTGCTCCCTGTGGCTCTCAGGGCACTGGGGATGCCCCCTGCACCCCGGCCCAGCCTCTCCCACCACACAGGGCCCACAGAGGGTCAAGGCCTAGCAGTGCCGTGGTGAGGGTTGTGCCGGTGTACCCGAGGTTGGTGGGGTGCAGCCACACTGCTACAGCAGAACAGAACCAGCTGCAGCAGGGATGTGGCTGAGGAAGCATCCCAGCCTCGTGCCACACTGGTGCTGAAGGTGGAGGGAGGCAGAGCCAGGGTGACAGGGTCAGTGGCTGTGTGGAGACAGGCGCTGGCAGGGAGGGAGCTGTGCAGTGCCAGGGAGGATGTGTGATGTATTTTTAAACCAGCTGCTCCTGCAAGAGCCAAACAACCTCCTCCTCAGAGCCAAAAGGCAACCACACAGGCTTTAGCTGCCAACGGCCTAACCATGGAGGAGAAGGCTGAACCATGGCCCAGAGCAGTGCCCGGGCCAGGGGCTCACAGGGCAGGAGAATGACAAATCACACCTCACAGCCCCAGCAAGGCGAGCTGGCAGGATGGATCCAGCAGTGCTGGTGCCCTCAGCTCTCCAGCAGCTCAGGGAGGAAGAGGAGGAGGAAGAGAATGAACTTCTCCAGCCCTGCCCGAGGCCAAAGTGCCTTTGAGGTGATCTGAGTCAGCACAGATCATGCTTATCTCATTCATGCCTTGGGAAAGCATTACACCACACAATCCTCAGCTTCAAACCCCAGGCTCAGCAAAGCCTGGTGACCCAGGACACGGCACAGCCTGCTCCATGGCTGGGAGTTCCCGTCCCCGCCATCTCAGCCAGCTGAGCCTCTTGGCCCTGACCTTTGCTTTTTGCTGAGAGCTGGAGAAAACACCCAGCCCTCAATGCTGACACAGCACCAGCATCACCCTGGTCACCCCAGAGAGCAAGCCTTGTCACCACAGACCTGCTGCAGTGCCTTGGGATGGCCCTGGTCACTCGACAGCAGCTCTGAACCCTGCAGACCCTGCACACAGCTCTTCCACCCTCAAAACAACTGCACCGAGTGGCTGCTGGGCAGGGACGGGGACATGCCTGGCTCACTACAGAGATCAGGGGTGGCACGTGCCGTCCCAGCACTGGGCAGCAGGGAATGGGAAGCAGGAGACGTGCAGCTCATGCTCAGTGCACGCGAGCTGTCTGGCTGCGTCGCCTTCCATGAACTCTCCCCGCAGCCGTCACGCTCCCGGCCAGCTCAGCCCGTGACCTCCGGAGGATTGCAGCCGTGCTGGAAGCAGGCCAGCCCCTGCTACTTACTCACTGCTCCACAGGAAACATCTGTGCACGCTGCCAGGAGCCGGCCCGTAGCCACCGCCAGCCCTGGGCTTGGCCACCTCCGCAGCTCTGGGGCAAAGAGGTTCAGGCAGGCACAGCCCAGCTCCCTGCCTGCATTTTCCTCAAGACCCCACATTTCTGCAGGAGGCTCCCTGTGCCCAAGGGTGAGGGGAGGACACCGGCCCTTGGAGCCAGCAGGGAATGCAGTGAGAGGGGAGCAACCCTTGGTGAGGACCCCAGGCAGGGTCGGGGGTTGCTCCAGCTGCTGGGCTGGGCTGCTCACCTCCAGGGAAATCAAACATTAACTGGGCAGTTCGTCTGCAGGAGAGTGAAGGAGCACTTGGGGAAGCAGCACCCTGGTGCAAAGGGCATGCTCAGTGGCACGGCTCCTGGGCTCTCCTTGCTGCCCTCACCAAGAGACTCCGGTATCAGGTCATCTCTGAAGAGCACGTGGAGAGCACATGGAGAAAGGTCAGGTGCTGCTGGCTTTGCTGAGGGGGCCCACAAAGCAGAGCAGCTCAGAGAGAGGCAGGAGGGCAGAGCAACCCCAGCCACGGCGAGCAGCAAAACCCCAGCTCCCACCAGCACCTTCACCCTTCACCTGGTCACAATCACCGTGGGTGGGCACAGGGAGGCTGGGACAAGCCACAGGCACCTCCTTGCCCTGGGGTGGCTCAACCCTATCCTGGGAGCACAGAGCAGAGAGGGAACCCAGGAACATGCTCTGACCATGGGTGGGGAAAAGCATCCCAACGGGGCGCATGAGCAGCTCGCTCTGTGCCAGGGAGCAAACTTCAGAGCCATCCACATACCCTGCCCCACTGTCCCCACAGCAAGCCTGGGCAGTGCCCACAGCCCTCCTGGGCCCATCTCCTGCATGTCCAGGTGCTGCCTGGGCCTTTCTGCAGAGAAATCTGCTCCCCTGCATGCTGCAGGCCCATCAGCCTCTCCTCCTGCCCTCCATCATTGCCGCTGTGCAACAAAGGCGTGCACTGGGGTTTTGGTACAGCTTAAAAAACACAGTACTGTGTGAAAACAAAGCAAACTAGCAAAAAAAAAAAAGAGAGAGCAAGCTTGGGTGTTGCTTTCAGGCCATGCAGGCTGGGGAGCAGCAATCATGTGGACACGCAGAAGTAATTCATCCCTGTCTGTGTCTGAGGCTGCTGCCCACGCAGGTGTGCCGGGACAGCCGCAGGAGCAACCTCACTCAAGATCTCTTCCAGCAAAATGATTCAGGTTAGAAACCAAAAAAA
>WBMW01005039.1:732454-757852 GCA_013396635.1 Penelope pileata | reverse complement strand
GGGGGGGGGGGGGGGACGTGAAACATGGGAAATCCCAAAACACGTGGGAGCTCTCAGCACCCCACTGGATCAGAGCCTGGCTCAGCACTGGGTGTCCCGAGGTGGGACATACTGTTCAGGTCACAGCCAACGAGCTCCATGCGCAGCGTGGTCCGGATGCTGTAGTGAGTGGGGTTGATGCGGATGTACCGGGCTACGATCGGAGGGTTGAAGCGATTTTCTTTCACCGTGGTTGCATCCACGTTTGCAAAGAACAGCTGCAGGGAAAAGGTGAAAAAGGGGCTGTTGTATTGGTGGAAAGAGCTAGAGAGGACAAGGGTTAGCGTGGATGTGATTGTTTCAGTCTAGCACTTCTGTATCTTATCACCATCCTTACAAGAGAACAACAGCTCGGGGAATTTTATTTGAGATGTGACTCAGACCAAGGAAATGTGAATGGGGCAAATCAGGGCAAACCACTGAAAAACAGGAGGGGGAGAGACTCAGGGTCCGTGCAGTTAACTTTTTATATAAAAAAAGTTAAAAAATCAGTCCTGGGACATTTGAACTTGGGAAAGGTTTTGGCCACAGCTTGTGAATGTGATAGAGGTTAGTGTGGATCTCACAGCCACATGTGGAAATAGCTCAATCAATTCAAAATGAGATAGATGGACACAGATGGAGTGCTTGCAGGTCTGTGAGCTGCCGTGCAGTCATTCTGGCAGTGCAGAATCACTCTTCCTGCCCTGAGTATCTCAGGGACTCAGGAGATGCCCACCTCGTGTACAGAGCTCCCCAGCCCTCACCACCCCAAGAAGAAGCCACCGTGCTCCTCACCATCTGGGTGCTGGTGGCATTCCCCTTGTACTTCTTCCACCTTTGCCCATCAAGGCTGTAGAAGACAACAAACTGAGAGATGTAGAGACTGGAGAGCCTTTGTCGGGCCCCTTGGGTCTTTATGCCGTGAATGATCATGAGGTGTAAAAGGTCCACCTGGGAACAAAAGGCAGGGATTAATCCCTGATGGCTGTGCGTGGGTCCTTCTGCAGGGTGTGCCAGCCACCCCTGGCCACAGGACCCCTCTCACCTGGATCCAGGCGTTGCTTTGGGTGGTGCTCCAAGCGTTGATGGAGCCACTGTTGTGCAGCCTGGCCAGCTTAGGGGCCCACAGCCCTGCAAGGAGAAAGCATGGGTGTGAGGAGCCTGAGGCAGTGAGGCCTAAGCACCTCCATCTCCTGAGGAGCCCCAGGCAGGGTGGCAGGGCCCTGGTGCTATGGGAAGGCACCTCCAGCCCCCAGGTGGGACCCCCATGTGCTGAACCAGCCCCAGCCCCAGCAGCAGCCCCTGCTCACCATCCTGCCCCGACGCCGTGATCTGGGAGTCAGCAATGTGGCCCGAGGCCAGCCCGAGGGGGATCTGGCAATCTGCAGGCAAACAGGGAAGGGGAGGAAGGAAGAAAACAAGGATGGTTGGTTAGATAGAGGCTTTGGAAGGAAAAGCCGACCTAGGGAGCATGCTGTAGGCTCAGGGAGGCGGTCTCAAGCCTACAGGAACCCCGAGATCTGTTTGTCTCACAGCAAGTGGGAAATCAGTGCTGCTCTCTCCCATCCCTGAGCCCATGACCTCCTGTCCCTGTGTCTCCATCTGCCAGCAGAGCTGACAAGTGGCTCTTCCTTACACCCGTGTCTTGCTCCTGGGCCTTTTTGTTGCTAGGCAGCATCTTTTAAAAACAAATATCACGTCGCTAAAGGAAGACGTGCCTGACCCCCCTGTCCCTCCCCGTCTCTCTTCTGGTCTGCTGAGCACAGGGCTGTTTGCCTCTTATCATAACGATTATTATTAGCAGCTTGTCACATCTTGGCACCACTGTTGCATGGCAAATGCTTCTGGGGAGAAACACGAATTTGAAATCTTAAGCAGATTTTGAACTTATGGAAATGTTTTCTGGCTGACATTTAATGCTCCTTTAGGAAGAGGAGAGGGGCTGTCCCGGTGTGATAAAACAGCAGCCGCACAAACCACTTCCCCCAGCATTATTTACAGTGAGGGAGAAATGTGTTGTGCTGGGGCAAATGGAGCTAGAGGTTTCCTGTGCATTTGGCAGTTGCTCTCGGGGATGTTTCCATCAGAACCTGCCATCAGGCAGCACTGTGCCTCAGTTTACCTCTTGGCATGTGCCCAGGCACTGGGCTCATCGCCCTCCTGACAGCATGGTCAGTGTGTGCATGTAGTCACTGGGATAAGTGAATTTTACAGGGGGTGTAGGGACCTTCTGTTCTGGAAAATATGCTCTGGGGGAAAAACTGTGCAGCCAAAGGAAGCTCTCTAACCTTCACCCTAACCACATCCCTGACTCTGCCACGGATGGCAAGGGCTGAAGTCAGGACTTTAACAGAGTGAGAACCCAGGGGACCCACTTGGAAAACCCATGGGCAACACCGAGAGCCCCCGGCACAGGGAGCCCAAAGCGTGCTGTGCTGCACCCAGCCCCTCTGCTGCAGCTCTGGGCATGAAGGGGCCACTCACCTGGGTTGTACACGAGGAAGAGGGCACTCATCCCAGCCTGCAGGTGCTCCCCCACTTTGCATTCCACCCGCCAGATCCCAGCGTGCGAGGGCCGCATCTCCACCGTCCCGAAGACGCCTGGCCAGGAACGGAGAGCAGAGCAGAGGAGAGTTACCAGGACGGTGGGATGCTATGGTTCCAAGCGCTGTGCAAACACAGAGCCTGACTCTTCCAGATCCATTCCCCATCCTTGCTGTCCCCTAGCAGGCTCAGCACGGACATGAAGCCACACAGCTGGGGTGTACACGGTGCCCGTGCTGCATCTCACCAGGGTAAAGGTTGTAGACTCCCATGCGATACTCCTGGCTTGTCCTGACGCTGAACATCTGCCCATGAAAGTGGACGGAGTGGATGTCCTCAGTGCTGCCCATGTTGAGGAGATGCCAGCGGACCCGTTGCTGCTGGGCCATCACCAGCCCAGGCAGCGTGTCCCTCACGTAGCCGTTGATGGCTGGGGAAGGCAGTGGTCAGGAGCGGATCCTGGGGTGCCTCGAGACTCCCCAAGTCCTCCCATCCCGGTATAGACTGTGGGATGGAAGGGGTCAGGGCAAGGTCCTCACCGTGGTAGGAATGGTTTCTCCTGAAGTCGGGGTTGTCCTGCTGGATGCGGCAGGGCGGGCGGCAGTTCCTCCTCATGTTCTCCAGGAAGTACCAGCTCCTGGTCTCGTCGAAGATGGTGAAGAGCAGGGAGAACTCCTGCACGGCCAGCTGCCGCCTGAAAGCAGAGCTCAGCACCCCACGGCGGCAGATGATCAGCGGCCCGATGAGGCCCGAGTGCAGATCCTTCTCCTGCCAGGAGCCAGGAAAGACAAGTTTGTGTTGGAGAGGGAGGTAATGATGCCCACAAGCAGCACAGCAGTAAGGAAAGCGTTGGCCCTGCCGGCATTGCTGATCTGGCTCCCAGCCCGTGCACAGGGCATGGCACGAGCGGTCTGGGATGGCCACACTGGAGAATGTCACCAGCTAAGAGAGGCTGCGCAGCGTTTCCACTTCCAACAAGGGAAGCAGTGTCCATCTGTGCAGCTGTAACCCACTTGCACTGGAACCCAAGGACTGAATTCAACCAGATTTGGCAGAGGCTGATGGAGCTCCAGGATGCAAATTCCCTGCACGTTCCCTACACACCTCAAGACTGCCTTGGCCAAGAAGAAAAGGAGTTGTCACAAGCAACGGTCCCCTTCTGAGGGACAGTGGCAGGGAGGGATACTGCAAGGACCAGGAAAAGCCACCCAATAAATACATGGCTACGAGGCTGGTGCCATCACAGGAATTTTGATGTGCTTTGCCTATGGGGTGGTTTACTCAACACCTGGCCTGATGGCTGCAGATGGGGTCCACCTGCCTCAAAGGCGGAAATGGATTTGGGTCCAGGGTTTGTTGAGAGAGCTTTAAACTAGGGGAAGGGGATAAAACCAGGCTCCCTAGAGCTGAGCCTGAGGGAACCATGCCAGGGTTGGGGGTGAGGCCGAGGGCCCAGCTGAAGGGCATCTACGCAAACACATGTAGCTCAGGCAACAAACAGGAGGGGCTGGAAACTGTGGTGCAATAAGGAAACTGTGACCTGATTGCCATCACAGAAACACGGTGGGATGAACTGCACAATTGGAATACTCTGATTGGGGGTTATAAGCTGTTTAGAAGGGATAGGCAGGGTGGGAGAGGTGGGGGTGTTGCCCTCTGTGTTAAGAAGGGGACAGAGTGTGAAGAGCTGCCTCTCAGAAACAGGTGGAGAGCTTGTGGGTTAAAATTAGGGAGCAGACCAATACAGGACAGCTGGTGGTTGGGGTCTACTACAGGCCAGCTGATCGGGGGGGCTATTGATGGGGTATTCTTGGTCCAGGTGCAAGAAGCATGGTGCTCACAGGTAGGGGTTGGAGCTGGATGATCTTTAAGGTCCCTTCCAACCTGAGCTGTTCTATGATTCTACAAGTTTCACAGAACTGCACAACTAGGGGAAAGGGGAGAAAGCCAAATTGGGGAAGAGAAGATGAAACAGCATTCATCACTGTATTAGACAGCTGAGAATCCACACAGCCAGCAGCTGCTCTGAGCACAGCACTGCAGGAAGAGCCCTGACCCCGCAAACAGACACAGTTCTCCTCCTTCCCAGGCTGCCACCCACCAGGTCCACGTTGGAGAGGTAAGCCCAGGCCTTGCAGTCGAACTCCTGTGGGGTGGGTGCCATCTGGGGAAGGACCTTCCAGGAGTATTCCCGCAGCTCCCCGGGCCGCACTGCCTCGCCGCCCTCGTAGCCTTGCAGTGTGGAGTGGAAGGAGAAGGGCCGTGAGGCCAGGTTCTTGAACTTGACCTGCACCAGAGGGGAGGCAAAGGCTCATTACCCTTTTTACAATCTCTTTACGTGCAGCCCAGGAGCTGCCTGGGCTGTGCGGTTACAGGGGATGGGGCTGTCTGAGGAGCAGGATTTTGTGTCTGAACACCCTGACATTCCTGTTTCCCATTTCTCCAGCCACTGAGGTTCCTCTGCTGCCCAACCTGGTGCCATCCACGTGGCTCACAGAACACCAGCATGGCACCTCATGCCCCCAGAGCCCTAAAGGTGAGCCCACGGGCACCACGGAGCGGGCAGGCACAGCTCAGTGAGCAGAGCCAGCGAGGGGAGGATGTGGCAGGATTTACAGGAAGCAGAGTTTTTTCAACTCACAATGATGGTGTCTTCAACTTCTGCCCTGATGTAGGGCCCGAGGATGCCCAAGTGCTCGTCCAGCTCTCCCCGTGCCAGTGGCTGAGTGAAGGCATCGTCCAGGTACTCTCGGAAAACCACTTTGCGGTACTGTCGGAAAGGCTTCTTCCTGCCGCTCAGCGGGTCCCTGCAGGGGTGAGGGCAGGTAGGCAGCTCAGGTGATGCTGTCCCCAGGCCGCAGCTACGTGCACCTATGCTGAGTAATGTGGGGAGTGACAGGGGTGGATCTGCTCTACCAGCAGAGTGATGCAGAGCCTAGCACATCCCTGAGCAGCTTGTGAGGATGCTTGAAGACCCTGGAGGCACTGAATCTCCCCGCTGGAGGTGCAGTGCTGGGAGGATCCTTCCCCTGGGCTGCTTGGCACAGGGTGCTTGGCTGGGTCACACAGTCCCAGACCTGAGATCCTGCCTGTCCCAAGCTGCTGGCTACACACGGAGCCATGCAATGCAGTGCCAGGGGGACACGTGAGAGGCAGCAACACTTACTTGGCTTTTAGGAAGTGCTGGGGTCTCTGGTTCCCATATTCCCATATCACCTCCACTGCTGCAATGAAGTATTGCCGTATCTGCCCCTGGAAGGAGCGTGGGTCATGTTCCTCTTCCCCATAGATATCAAAATCCTCCTCTGTTTCACCATAGTCATCGTAGTCCTTGTTATCCTCTGGCACTGAGGGGCTGGAGTGGGTCTCGTTGTTCAGAGCTGGGCTCTCCCTGTGTTCTGGTGCATGGCTCCTCTTCCACACTGTGCTGTTGCTTTCCCCACCTTCCTTGGGCTCTCCCAGTTTCCCAGTTTCTCCAAGGACATCTCCCCTCCCAAGCACCCGCCAATCATCCAGACTGGCTTGCGTATATCTGTCCGGTTTCTCGGTAGCACTATGGTTGAATGCAGCGCTGCTTGGAGGCAGGGAAGAGTTCTCCTTGGAGGCCAGATTCATAGGGATTTCATCTGGGCTTTGCCCAGAGGTACTCTCAGGCACAGAGTCCTTCGTGGCATTGGCTTCCAGCTGCTGGGGACTGACCCAAGTCCTCTCTGGACCTGGCTGCTCCACAGCATTCGTCTCCTCCTCCATCTGACTTCTCCCCTGTGCCTGCTTGCCCCACGTAGCCTCCCAGGCAGCCCCTCCACCCAGCTGCATCTCAGCCAAAGCTGGGCTCTGCAAGGTGCCTGGTGAGACCAGGTCCCAATTTAAAGCCAGGTCTGCAGCTGCAGCACCATCCTGCTGTTCTGAGCTGCTGGCTGATGTCACTGCCTGGCTCTGTGTTGTCTCAGGGGTCTGGCTGGACAGATCCTGCTCTGCTCTGTTACCTGCAGAGAGGAACTCCCCGCTGCCAGAAGTGGGGGTGGGAAGACCCAAACCACGCACTGAGCCTCTGTCCTGCAAGGACCTGGCTTGTCGGGGTCTCCAAGTGGGGCCACCCATGCTCGGAGCTGGAGCTCCGTGTCTCAGAAGTTGCTCAGGGCTGTTTAAGAAGCCACTTGGGAACTGCCTTGTGTCATTGGCCACAAGGTTTGATTCCAGAAGGACAAGGCTGTCTGTCTCTGGCAATTCCTTAGTGGCTGTAGCATCCTGAAACAGTGCCCCCAGGATTAACTCATCCCTCTCTTCTGTCATTACATATCTGGAAGGCTCAAGGTCATTGCTGTGTGCCAGGGTGGTTCCTAGAAGTCTTGGGCCTTTGGCAAGTCCATCATCTTCTTCTGTGCCACTTTCTGCAGGCAAGGAGTTACTCAAATCCGTAGGGATTTGTTCTTGTACAGGTATTCTGGGTCGTAGCTCTGAGAAAGAAACATTTTCCCCTTCAAAAGATTCATTAAAACCTCGTGAAACTACTTCATGAGGTCTTTCTTTCAGTCTAGCATCTAACTCATTGGAGGAGTGATTGCTGCCTGCAGCGTGGCTCTGAGGCACAGCATGAGAGGTCCCAATGTCCCCTGTCCTGTCTGAGGGCGCTGAAGAACTGTTCAGTGTGAAGAAGGAACTACGTTCTGTACTGATTGTCCCCCTTGGCTCCTGTAGATGTAAGGGTATTTTATCAGCGCCTTCTGAAGATGTGTTTTGAAGCCCCAGGCTATGCTCGAGGTCATTCAGTTGAAATGAGCTCCTGGTCCCTTGAAGAGAACCTCCACCAGCAGCAAAAGCAGTTGAGTCCCATGGGCCATTTGTTTTCTGAGTCTGTGCTTCCAGGATCTCTAACATACCATCAGGCCCTTTTAATGGCCCTTGTACCTCTGGGACTTTTGTCACCTTCTTTCCCACTATAGAAACTTCTGGAGCTGCCATGGCTTGGTGCAGCTGCTGGCCTTCCCCTGAGCTCACGGTACCATGGACCTTTCCACTGATGTTTGCCAAGTGTTCTCCAGATGGGAGAGCCCCAAGCCCTCGTTCCTGGCTGATGTTTTTTGACAATTCTTCTTCATCTTTCAGGAAGGATTCATAAGACACTAGGTCATAGTCTGTCTCTGGCATAAAAGAGATGGAAATATCGGCTGAATGTGGTTTCCCTGAGAATGTTGCTGTGCCATTGGAAGAGGGTCCAGAAATGGTGCCATTGCTTGGGAGGGCCCCATGGCTGGGTTCTGTCAAGCACAGTCTTGGCTTCTTTGTCTCATTTTTGGAAGAGGTGACATTGTTCATCTGTTCACTCACACACGGCCTGCGCCATCTCTTTCTCTTAGAGAAGCCCCTGGGTTGGAACTCAAAGGCTTCCTCCTCATAATCCACGTACTCTTCCCCATCAGGGTATTCCTCAAGCAGGCACTGAGTGACTGTGAACTTGGCATGCATCCCTCGGTCTCTGAAGTCAGGATTCAGGCACCCCAGTGTCCAAATGCCTGTCTCAGGAGAAGACAAGAGGACACCATCAGCGGGAAATCAGAAGGGTTGCCATCCCCACACCACTCCCTTGTTAGTGTAACCCATATTTTCAGGCATATTTTCAGCCATCAGCAGGGCTGGTGCTTCCTGCCAGAGCCCAGCGAGCTGCACGCACTGCCAGGCCCCATCAGCTGCTTGGTGAGAAGAGCTAATGCACTGAGAAACCACAGCACCTCCGGGATGATCACAGCAGCACGGCAGTCACCATCATCCGCCCCCGAAGACAAGATGCTGCTGGCAGATACACCTCTCCCCAGACGCAGTCGTCACGTCTCTCCCACTCAAGGAGAAAGAAAGGAAAAGGCTGCGTCTTGCTCACATCCCCAGCCAACGCGCCCGCTCCCCACAGAGCTGTGTAATAACGCGGCTCTGACGCTGGAGAGAGCTGTCATCTGCTGCTGCCCGGCTGCTTGCCTTCTCCAGATCAGCAGAGCTCAGACGGATGCGGAGTTTGGCTGTGATTTAGAAAGCTTCCTGGTGACACTCCGCCAGCTTGGTGCAGCCCCCGTGACCGGCGTGCAATCGCACGGTCGAATCTGTTTCCTCTGCTGGTGAGGAAAGGGTTAAGGGCACTGCTTTTGCCAACGCTAAGGAAAAAAAGTGCTGAGTGGAGGGAAATAAACCCCAAAGAAAATCCCTCCTAGGACTTCTCTGTGCTCCTCCTCCTCGTGAAGCCACGTGGATGCATGCGATGCTGTGAGCAGCAGGGACAGCACTGCTGCTGGGTGCAGCTGCAAGGGGCTGCTTGTGAACTAAGATAGGGCAATTTAACCCACTTCTTTGATTTAAGCTGTGGAAGATGTAACCATCCCCTTTCACTTTGCTGTTCCAGCAGTCTGTGTGTCCCTTTGCTCTCAGGGCTGCCAAAGTGTGGTCAGGTACCAGAGCCCAGCACAGCCCTGGCTGGAGGTGCTCCCTGTGCCCTGCTGCGATGCCCAGCCCGTGGCTTACGGAACAGCCCGTGTCACCAACCTGGCTTTTCCACACTCATGAAGACAGTTTCTCCAGAAAACGGGAAAAGGGTAAGCACATCCTCAAAGACCATGTTGTGCTTGAACGTGTTTCCAGAGAAGAAGACCGAGAGGAAATCCGTCTGGGCCCCGACACTCAGGACATACCAGTACACGACTTCGTGCAGGCAGAGCTCCAGTTGCAGGTTGTCAAAGACAAAGCCATTAATAGCTGGAAGAGAGCAGGGGGTGAGAGGTTGCACCTGGCTGCCCTGGGGCAGGGAGCAGCTGTCCCCCCGGGCTTTGCACTTACTGTGCATCACGTTGGAGGCATAAAACTGGGGGTCCTGGGTATCTACGTGGGCTGCGTCGGTGCAGAACCGCCTGATGTTCTCCTCCAGGTACCAGCTGCGGTTCTCATCGAAGACAGAAAACAGCACCAACTTTGTCTTGTCTGACATTATCTGGGAGGCAGAGAGAGAAGGGGATGCTGCTGGCCTGTCCAGATCGGCCCCCAGGGTGCAGCGTGGCTGTCACCTCGGCCTGGGTGCATGGGGAGCAATTTACTGCTTTTCACTAAGGTAGGGCTCAGGCTTGGAGAGAAGGGAGCCTGCAAGGGAGGAGTGAGGAAAGGAGGAGCTTGGAGCTGGTGGTAGAGCTGAAGACAACAGGACAGTGAAATCTGCTTTTAGCCAAGTTTTTCTGCCCCCACGGTTATTTCAGCCTGTCAATTAAAGGGACAAAGCACCCTCCTTGCTAAGGGAACGTGATGCTTTCTCTGGCACACCTGGAGGGAGGACCCACCTGATTTCCCCTCTGGTCCATGGATTTCTTGAAGCAGATCAGTAGGGGCCCAATCAGGCCTGAGGCTGTGTCCCGTGTGGGGTTGATGGAGCTGTAGTAGAAGCGAGTGAGGCAGCGGGGATCTGTCTGCGTTGGCCCGTCCTCCATTGTGATGCTCCACCTGTAGGTGAAGGACTGGCCAGGGGCAATAGGAATGTCCTTCACGTCCTTGTCTGCCAACACACAGCCCGAGGGCAGATCTGTTAGGTCTGGGCTGCTCCTCCAGGGGTCATCCCTCGAGGATGATCTTTAAGGTCCATTCCAACCTAAGCTATCCTATGAAAACTCAAACACAGATAAATCCCTCTGAGCATTCACAGCAGGATCTTGCACTGACAGCTTTGGGAAAAGGCCTTTCTCTGCTGCTGCTCATCTGAGTCACTGCGAGAGCATGGTTTGCACAGCTCCTGTCCATCTTTCTGTCTCTGACCCCCTACAGAGCACCATCCCTGCTCCTCCAGGACCACAGCTTGCCCACCTTCATGGAGTTGAACCAGTGGCAAAGCTGGCTGAGTCCTGGCTGCTGGGGGATGTTGGTAGAGGGAGAGGTCTCAGGTGCTTGCATGGAAGAGTTGGGCTTACCATGGGCTGCAGAAAGCTCTCCTGGCCCAGTAAAATGGCACTGGCCAACTGATGTCCTGAATTCCTATGGCCTGCCCACAGCCTTACCTTGAGAGGACTTAATCGCGTGGTACGGGTTTACGCTGGTGAGGCCATGAGGGTAAACGTTGTACGGCCGGCTTGCCAGATTCCTGAACACGATCTGAAATGAGGACAGCCAACAGGGGTGTTTGTCCCTGTCTGTGAGCCCTCGAGGCTGTCCTCAGTGTCTGTGCAGGGGGGAAGTGCTGGGCTGGCATCTGGGATTGGCACCTGCCCATGTCCAAAGGGAGGAACCCGGATGTGTGCAGGACCACAGAGCGGGAGGCAGGAGAGAAGAGATGACTGTTCCTCTACTCTGCCCATCTTTCCGGGAGGTGCCCACTTCAGGCACATTTTGGGAGGGCAGAAAAATGTCAGATCTATTAAAGGGCAGGTTGCTATCTTTAGTCTAACTTTCCCTATGAGACAGAAGACCTCTGCCAGCCCAGGAGGCCCCAGCAGACCAAGGCACAGCACGCACCGCAGTCAACAGCTTCACAGTGCTCCCCACTTCCCAGCATGAAGCCCTTCATTTATTTCCCTAAATAGTTCTGTCAGGGCTTTGCCACAGGCGTTACCTTCGGCTCCATGCCCACAAACACACAGGGAGCCCTGGGCAGGGAGCAGAAATGCAAAGCTCCTGGAAACCATCCCGTTCCTCCCAGTAGCAAGCAAGGGCTGTTAGGAGGAGCAGCATCAAGCTTTGAAGTTTCCCTCTCCAGTCTCTGTGTGGAAAGCAATTTCTCTTACCTTAAACTGGTCTCCAACTTCGCCCTTTAGGACAGGCCCCAGAATCCCCTTGCCTGGCTGAGATGATGCCTTGCGCTTCTTGAAGGTCGCATCCTCGTACTCCACAAACATCACTTTCTTGTACCTTGAACCGATCCGCTGAGGGCCAGCCTCCAAGTACAGGCTCGTGGTGTTTCTGCAGGCAAGGAAGAGCAAATGGCCACATCCAGGATGCTGTCAGAACCACAGCAAGACCTTCCACAGCAAGACCCTTCCAAGAACCAACTGCCCAGGGGCTGTCAGTGCATGGAGCAGAACACCTGTCTGCAATCATGATACGTGTGTTGGGGAATAACGTTCCAAGTGACAATAGTTGGCATTGCAGGAGCAGCCCAGAGAGGGACCAGCCAACTGCTCTATAGAGGCAAAATAAAAAGATATTCTCATCCCTGCAGGACACCCTAAATAAAAAGGGTGTCTAGAAGCATCCAGTGCTTCTTTTATGGAGAAAACCACAGCTAGGCTGCACGTGGGCAGCCCTGGTCTCACGCTGCCCTGTCCTGGAGGGAACTGGTGACTGTGGAAGCTGAGAACATAGCAGCTCCTGTGTCAAGAGCATCCTTGATGTGTGGAAATAACACAGCAGAGCAGCTGTCTTTTCTCAGTCATTGCAGCTCCTTCCCAGGAGCTGGAGAGGACATCTCCTCTGGCTGCCCCTTGCATCTCCATCTAGGAATTCCCCTGGAATCTCCATCTAGGACAGAACTCGGTAACCCTGTGCCAGCCCCAGCCCACACAGCCTGCGTCAGCAGAGTGACATTGAGACTGGTGACAAGTGCCACCACCATGCAGTGCTGCCTAAGGCACAGGGACTCATCGTGTGTGCTGCCTGAGGGAGCAGCCCCGTGGCCATGGGAGCTTGCTCTCACCTGTCCAGGAACACCGGCTTCACAGGGGCATAGTCCCAGTCCATTTCCTCAGCTGCGATGTAGTGTGTCCAGGTCACAGGGTCCTTCTTGGCAAAAGAGCGCACCTGGATCACGTGATAAGCTTCCTCCTCTTCTTCATACTCATCCGTGTACTCTGGCTCATCTGATGGCTGCCCCATCTTCTGCAGGCGCTCCTCCGGGCACTCTTCCACCTTCACCACGGCCTCCATGCCAGCTGGGTAGGAGAAGGGTGATGCTGACTTACCTGCACAGGTAAGCCCTCTCCACTACTATCCCCATCAAACATGCCATCATGGATCAACCCACGCCATCCTGCCATGGACCACCTTGCACATTGATAGAACAGGAATGGCCTTGGAGATGCAGCACTGTGCAGAGCCAAGACCATACCCTGAATTTCTTTTCCCTGAGCTCCGGGAGAATCAGCTTACCTTGCTGGTGGGATGGTATCTGGCAGAATATCCGAAACCAGCCAGCTGTTCCTGGCGTGGTCTGGGCTGTGAGATACGTGGCAGGGGAGATTTCGAGGCTGCTGAGACGGTGGCCCCTCAGCAGGAACGTGTGGCCTTCAAAGAAGATGGAGTGGACTTCTGGCCCAGTGCCCAAGCCAATGACATGCCAGTGGGCCTGCTTCCTGAGGCACAGCGTGAGACCTGCCAGGGGAAGGACAGCACCAGGAGTCATCTCGGTGTCCACCCCTTGTCCCCACACTCCGGGTGTCAAGGGCTCAGAGCCTGAAATGTGCGTGCTAACGGGAGCTCACAGCGTGATGCAGCAACAAAAGGGGTAGATGTGCTCCCTGACTCTGTAAACAGGAGAGCAGGGAGCTGGGAAGGGGAAATATTTGTCTGATGGTAGCACTGGCAAGCCTGATGCTCAAACATTACAGCTGGGGCAGGGCTCCAGAACATCTTCAGCAGGAGTTAAAATACCCCAGAAAGGGCAGGGAGAGGTCACTAGGACTGTTTGAAGGCTGGAGAAAATTCTTTCCTTGGAGAGATTCAAATTGCTCAGCATGCTTAGGAAATAGGAGAAAACTTGACTTGTAAAAATATTTTTCTGGAGAGGAATCACTGTTTGCCAAAGGGCTCTGTAATCTAATGGGGAAGAGAATAACAAGAACAAGTTCCTGGAAGCTGAAGCCAAACAAATTCAAATAGTCAAGCACTTTTTTTTGGCACTGAGCACCACAAGTGATTGGAATAGGTCCCAACAGCGGGGGAAAAGACAGGGTGGAGGCTCTGTCCTGAGCCATCAGCTCTCCACTGTTGCCTCTCCATCATGACCTGTCCATCAGACACCTCTCAGGTAGGTCCCACAGCCAGATGGGAGCTGCTGGTGGAGGTGAGCACCTTCATGAGGGGAAGACCATGAGGTCTGCTCTTAAGCTCCCACCAGGCCAGGGAATTCAGGGGAGTTTTTCTTTTTTCTTTTCTTGGAGAAAGGCCAGATCCAGGTGGGAGGTTTCAGGGAGTGGTGCAGTGCTTGCTGATGGTGCTGTCTCTCCTGATGATATTTCCCAGTTTGCTTTGGAGATCCTTCCCTACCAGGCAGCTCTAGATCTTATTCCAGAAGAACACCACAAACTGCCATTTTCTACCTTCACTGAGACCACAGACAGCCTTTTCTTTTCCTTGCTGTGAGCTTTCCATACCCTACAGAGCTGTGTTATCAGAGGTGTGGATTCTTCCCTCAATGCTACCTCCAGCCTAGCTCATAGGGCTACAAGGGATTGAACTCCTTGCTACCAACACTTGAGAAATCCAAGGAGGTCAGCTGCACTTGGCAACACACACAGGTCCTGCCCCACACTGGACAAGGCAGATAACGAAGTTGAGATGTGAAGGTCTCTCCAGAGTGAATGCAGCCTAACATCCATCACCTGGAAACTCTTCTTGATGTCCCTCATGTCACAAGCCACCTTGTCCCCTGAGTTTACAGACTTGGGTACACCCCTCTTCCAAATGCCTGCCACCTCCTTCATCCCTGTCCCCAGCACAGCAGTGCTCACCAGGCAGTGAGCTGTTGATGTAGCCATTGATGGTGTGCAGCTCCGTTCTGTTGTGGGGCGAGGGCTGAGGAGCTGCGAGGGAGTTGGGCTCAGAGTACCAGCTTTTCCCTGTGGAAAGAGGAGGATGCAGTCAGCTCTTGCTTGAGAGTATTTCAAAGAGAAATAAAAACTTCCCACCGTGATGAGACAGTCTGAAAGCCAAAGCCGGTGTGACAGTGATGACTGCACACGACAGGGCATCACTCCTTTCAGCCCTTCCCAGTGAAGGGAACACATGGTGGGAGCTGGGGGCTGCAAGCTCCCTGCATCTGGGGCATGGAGGAAGGAGCTGCAGTGCTGTACTAGAAGGATGTGGGCTGTGCAAGGCTCAAACCCATGAGAAGCAATGTAGGAGCTGAATGGCTGCGCCTACATCGAGGCCAAAGCACGCATCCTGCACCAGGCTAAATTCAGGTGACACCAACGTGCTCAGCTCGCCTTGGCTGGTTACCTTCATCAAACACCGCAAAGAGCATCACGAGGTCTCGCCACGTGTTCTGGGTCCCATCGCTCGCCAGGGTCCCTGCAAGAGGCCACGGGATGGGTTTCTTTACAGGTCAGCAAGCACCATGCCCATCTCCCATGGGAAGTCCCTTTCTGCCCTCCAAGATCTGATAAGCCAAGGCCAGGCTGTGGATTTTTGTCATGTCTCCCATCACTGAGTCACCTGGAAGGGCCCATTCTGTGCAGCCCCTATCAGCACCACTGTCTGCACTGCTTGTCTAGACTCGGCTCCGTCAGTGGAGGAATGGCTCGCGGCGAGTCACCGGGGCCTGCAGACGGTGCCTGGGAGGTGACTCGCACCCCACAGGTGCCCATTCCTCCCCAGTGACTACAGAGGGGTCTGGACAACTACCTACAGCACACTGCTCAGCCAGGGAGGACCAGTCCCAGCCCAGCTTCACTTCCTGACTCCTTGTGCCCCAGTTAAGAGTCAAGATGTCACCATCTCCGTGTTCACCGCAGGACGAGGGCAGGCACGGACATTGTGGATGAGGCAGTGCCCCAGGGGTCCTGCCTCTCCCCTTGCTGATAAAAACTTCCCTCTAGGTCTTCCAACAAAATCCTGTTTGGCAAAGTGCCCTGGCTGACAATAAATGGTTATAGCTCGGTGAAACCCTGAAGGAAAGACAAACATTTATGCTTCCAAGGAAATTCACCTTGAATAGATGAGGTTCAGCTACAAGACAAAAGATTTCGTCTGTAGTCTGAAATCTGGCAAGGGAAAGAAGCAACCAGCTTCTCTCCAGCACAGAAGCCCAAGGGTGTTTCCACACCAGGAAGACCCCACGGCCACAGCCAGCCTCTGGAAGGCAGCTTTGAGTTTTCTGCCTCTCAGTTCAGGATTGTACCTGGCCTGTCCCCATCCCCTGCTGCCCTTACCAGGCCGGCACACGAGCAGGGCTCCAATCAAACCGGAGTTGGCGTCCTTCACGCTGTCGACGTTGGAGGTGTAGGAGTGGGTCAGACAGGGCGCGTCGCCGTCTGTGGGGCCCTGGTTTTGCTGGATGTCCCAGATGTAGGTGTGCATCTCCCCTGGCTCCACCCTGTCGCCCTCCTTCTCTGCCTGGCTGCTCTCATCCTCGTACCCTGCACCTGAAGCCAGAGGAAAAGCCCAATTTTTCTGAAGCCTCATCCCCAAGACAAGGTGGCTGCAGAAGGCCATGGGCTTGCAGAAGTCCACAGGCCATGGCTGGTCTCAGGGCAGCAAGCAGAGCCGTGCTAGGGATGTGCTTGTTGGGGCCACGCATCCACCAGCTGCCCTGATGCTGGATGGTACGTGGTCCTACTGTTCCTAAGCACCCAAACTTGGGTTTAACCTACAAATTACCTCTCTAATCGATACAGGTTTGCTATTTGCTCATCACAGCTCGTGGGCTGGACACGCTCTTGCTGTTCCCCAAGCTAAGCCAGCTGTGTGCCCGCCTGTCCTCTTGGAGGAGGGGAGCACCAGGGGCAGGGAGGGATGTGCCCCTCCTGGGAGGTGCGGTGCATGGCTGTCACCCAACTCACCCTCCGACGCCTTCCAGTAGGACACCCCGATGGCATGGAGGTTGTATGGGCGGGAGGCCAGGTTCTTAAAGGTGACAACCACCGTGTCGTAGACTTCTGCACGGATGGTGGGGCCCAGGAGACCTGGAGAGGGGAGACGGGGGGGTCAGGCAGCTGGGTGTCAGCAGCAGGGCTGGCACAGCCACTCACGCCCACCCATGGTGAGGGGCTTTCCACCCACACAACCGAGAGCTGCCCCTCATGTTGCATGGCATCACGGGCAGCCAACGTGAGTTTGGCCACTGGGCTCACCACGCTGTACGTGCTTCTTACCCATCCACGCCGGCTTGGGCTTGAGCTGCGTGAAGGAGGCATCGAGGTACTCCACAAACACAGCCTTCCTGTACCGTGGGAGGGCACCGGGTGCAGGGGGCCGTGGTCCCGACACACTGCGAGAGGAAGGAAAAGCCAAGGCTGATGGCACGGATGAGCCACAGCCATCCTCTTCCTCCCCTTCCTGCCAGCGTGCCGTGCCGGCCCGGGATTGCTCACGGCTGCATCCCTTCTGTTTGCTGACAACCACCAGGTGTGCTTGGAAGGGATTTTCTCAGCTCATGGGTGCCAACGTGGCAGTGATTAATGTCATGGCATTAGTCACGATGGAAGAAGACACAATGGTGCATGGCACAGTGCCACAGAGGCTGCTTTGCCCCGCAGCATCCCCTGCCCTGTCCCTGTCCCCAGCACCTGTAGGTGTGGCAGACATCGCACGTTGCTCCCCCCAGAACACACAGCAGTGTGTGCCAGGCTGCACCACGGCTCAGCGTCCCCACATTCCTCTTTTCTGCCTGAACTGAGACAGCCAGCCCCTGCAAACCCCTCCTTTGCAGGAGGGTGAAGGAGGCTTGAATGTGCTTCACACCCCACTTATCTCCACCAGCCACTTTCGATCTGTGAGCAGCTTAGCAAATTCATTTTCCAGAAGGAGCCCGGCGCGTTTATCAGGATAACAAAGCCGTTCCTTTCTCCAGGGATTTCAGAGGCCGCTTATCAGCCCCAGCCCCAGGACTGAGACCATTTCCAGTAAGCAGTCTGCCTCCAGCCCGGCTTTGTTTGGAGCAGGGGCCAGGTGGTATTTTCTTCCCCTCGACGTAACAGCGAGGACTGCTCTCCCGCTCTGACTAAGCCCAGGCAGCAGCTCCCTGCCTGACTCTTCCTCAAAGGGAAGAGGAAGGAGACAGAGTGACTCAGAAACTGAGGAAAGCGCGATGCTCTTGCCCCCGCGCCGCCGGCTGCTGTCGGGAGACCTCGCTCTGCCCACCCTGGGGCCGGAGCCCTGAATCTCCAACTCGCAAACAGCCCTGCTTGGAGACAGCTCTGAGATTAGAGGATCCAGTCCTGCTAATTTTGCAGCAAACCCAGCCTTTCCCAGCACAAGGGGCTGGCTGGCAGGAGGCACGGGGCCACCAGGCTCAGTGCAGGGTCCCAGCCAGGGGGCAGAGCCATTGCGGGGACCGAGGGGGCCATGCTCAGTGCAGGGAGCTCCAGTCCGAGTGCTGCTGGCAGCTCCCTGCGCTGCAGCCCCCGCCGACTTCCTACCCCGGGGCGGCCGAGGAGCAGAGCAGTTCCTGGCGCTCGGAGCAGCATTGTTAGCTGCAATATCTGTTCATCTCTCGGGGCCAGGAGACGGCCAAGGGCTCAGACCCATCGGGGCTACGTGGCCGCCAGCACCGTGCCTCAGCTGGGGCCCCACCACCGGACACTCCGGTTGTGTTTGGGAGGAAGAGGAGACATTGAGCTCATGGGGAACGTGCAAGCAGCTCAGCCTGGTGGGCTGCAGCCATTTTGGTCATCAGAGCAACACTAGGGCATGGGCATGGCTCTCAGAGGTCCTCCTGGAGGTGCACCCCTGGGGCGAGACTCATGCCCTGGTTTCTGGCTATGCAGACCGCCCTCCACCCACAGCACAGGCCCTTTGGCTTCCCATCAGCTCCAAGCAGGCAGCCCATCAGCATCACACGGGTGAGCAGAGCAGACACTGGCTGCTCCCTGAGAGCCCCCGCAGCACCCTCCAGCCCCACGCTCTGCTCAGCACCAGACGGAGCCGGGTCTGAGTCACGCCTGGGTCAGAAACCGTGCGTGAGCATCATCACAACAGTGAGTTAACAGCAGGGCCCCATGAAAGGGTACAGATGGATCCAAGGGGGACACAGCTCTCAGCTCTGCTCCCCACTCTGGGCTTGGCACAGCCCATCCAGACAGCTTTGTGCCTCCAAACACCACCATCCCAATGCCCAAACAATGCAACAGCCACTTCTTCCCACTCCAAAGCACTCAGGCAAAGCCACCATACCTATCTCCCTCCTCTCGCTGCATACCAACACCTTTTTTACCCAAACACTAGAAATTCTATTCATTCCCTAAAGGGAAAAAGCCCAGACCCAGCCATGCAATGCAGGCAAAGGCTTAAAGCTGGGCTGTCCCAGGGAAGGGCAGAGCACAGAGCCTTCACCAAGCTGCAGCTCCCAGGGCAGGGGGCATGGGACTGCACCTCTGCTTTGCTGTCCCCAGAGCACCAGGATGCAGAGAGGGGAGATAGCAGCAGCTGGAGAACCAGCTCCAACCTCCCAGCATTAGGCTTTAAGCCCCAAACACCAGCAAAAGGTGTTAAAGCAGGCCAGGGCTACTGCTCTCCCTGTAGTTTGAGGGGTTGCACTCAGTGCTTTCCCAGCCTGGCCAGCAGCCCACTACTCTGCCAGACCCACCCAGACCCCAGCACCACGCACACAGGGTGGGAGAGCAGAGCGTGGGATGGCAGCAGAAAGAGCTTTACCCCGCAGGTGCCTGCAGCCCGGAGAGCAGCTCGCTGTGCACGTAGTCCCAGGCGGTCTCCACGGCCCCGATGTAAAACCTCCTGAGCACACTTCTGCCCTCCCTGAGCAGGCAGAGGAGCACCAGGCAGCGCAGGGCTCCCGCCAGCATCATGCCTTCAGGAGGGAAGTGCAAAGGAAGGGAAGGAGGAGAGCAAAGCTTTTATCTCCTCATCCAGCTGCTGCGATCCGCAGGAGAAGGTGGTTTGGAGCCAGCACCCACAGCCTCCGTCAGCGGGCTGGAGCCTCTCCCAAAGGCATCACGGGAGGAATCACCGGAGCGGGTTACACACAGTGTGAGCGACGCCTCTCCCTCTCTTCCTCCAGGGTGGCAGTGACAGGAGGAGAGGAAAAAACAAAGGGAAAGGGAGGGCAAAGGCAGCGCTGCGGGACCCAGCCGGCCCCCTGTCCCGGCCCGTGTCTGGCAGCGAGGTGAGGAAAGGGAGGGTTGCAGAGGAAGGGAAATTTAGGTGCGGTCTCTGCCTGGACCCACCTTCCCTCTCCGTGCACAGGGCAGAGAGGAGAGTGGGTTTGGGGCCAGCTCCCAGCCCTGGGAGCTCTGTGCAGGTCTGCAGGGCTCGGGGACCAGATTTAGGGCCAAATCTGAAACGACATCCTAAGATCTCTCCCACGGTCCCATGGAAAAGCTCATAACAGACACACTTATTTGTGATTTTCCCCATTTTTAAGCTCACTTTGTTTTCAGTTCCTCCTTAAACGTTGGGGTGATCCCCCCCAGACACACAGCCCTGCACACAGCTCTGCTCGCAGCAGCAGGAAGATGAGGAGCAACGCCCTGCGCCGCGCCGGCGTCTGTGGGGCAGGGAGGTGGGGAGCACCCATCAATCACACTGCGGGGCAGGGAGGTGGGGAGCACCCATCAATCACACTGCGACAGTCCCAGCATGTGCAGAAGTGTCCGTGTGTCCGTGTGTCCTTGTGTCCGTGGGTCCGTGGGTCATGGCATTGCCTGGGGCATGGCGGTAGGGGTGATGGAGGGATGGGTGTTTTGGGGTCCTGAATGTGAATTCTTGGCACGGGGTGGGGGAGATTGATGGGGATTGCCCAGGGATGGGAGCTGGGAGAGGTGCCATGGGTAGGGCCCATCCAAGTGCATGAGGATGGGGGACACATCCCCAGTGCCACACATTGCCTGGGGCCTCCAGCATCCCCACAGTGCCAGCACACCCCATCCTGCAGCGCTGGGGACACCCCATCTTCATCCTTCCTGCACTGCCTGGGGGGTGGCAGATGCAGGGGATGGGAAGCATGGAGTGTCCTTGAGCTGCCACTGTGGCTGCCCGTGATGAACGTTTCCCATCCACTGGGGTCACCACTCACCTCTGCCCGTGTCCCGCTGATTTGGGTGCAACACAGGGGAGCCAGCACGCTGCTTGGCACAGGGAAGTGTGAAGGATATTGCTCTGTGCTGGAAGGGAAAGTGCTGCCCTCAGGTCCGGGGGACGGCGGATCCGGCCGTGCTGCTGGCAGCGCTCCCCAGCGCAGGGACGTGACTCGGTCCCAGTCCTCCTGCCTGGGAATCCCCTGGTGCTGCGGGACCACACGCGCCCGGAAAGGCTGGAAAAGGTGTTTCTTCCAGAAACGAGCACTCGGGGAAAATGTCACCGAGCCGACAAAGCAACAGGGAAGAGGGCAGAGTGCAGGTTGGGGTCAGTGATGGGAAGGGACAATCTGGGCGCTGGGGACATCCCGGGATCGCAGAGTGAGCAGAGCAAAGCTCCCCCAGCTCCCGGTTCCTACCCCAGGGATGTAAACAGGAGGGACAGGGTCTGATGGAGCGTGCAGGAAGAACGTGGTGTGATGTGATGTGTCAAGGGGAGGTCTGGAAATGAGAGCAGAGGGCGCTGGGGGCAGCTCAGTGAGGATGCCTGGATGATGCTGCATGGGGCAGAGCTTCGTGCAGGCAGGTGACAGCTGTGCAGTGCTGGGAACTGCCAAGTGTCTGCGGGGACAAAGATCCCCACCACGGTCCCTGAGCGGAGCCCAGGTGTCCCAGCAAGAGCACGCACGGCTGCAGTGAATGGGCAGCACCAGCAGCTCTGCTGCTGCCAAAAGTGTTATGAGACCTGCAGGCAAAGCCCCCGAGGGTTTATCTGAGCGCAAACAGGGCTTTTATTTGCTGTGAGTAATTCAGGGGCACGAGGTGAGGAGCTGCTGGAACCACCTGGCTGATGTGGGGAGGAAGCAAAGGAGTGGCCCGGCCACCCTCAGCGTTGGCATTGCCAAGGGCTCTGCAGAGCCGTGTGTGTGCCATCGCCCTGTGCCAGCATTGCCTGCGAGAGGCATCGGCATCCCCGCTCTGCCCGAGGCATGGGCACATCCAACCCCCCCAAACATCCCCAGGAGGCAGCTCCATGGCACCATCCCGCAGTGCAGATGGGATGGGGATGCCAGGAGCTGCTCCTGCCACCAAGAGCTTGGGAGCAGCCTGCTTGGCACGAGCCAAGGACCCACGTGTGAGCAGAAAACGCCGCTTGTTTCCCTGAACTGCGCACTGCTCAGCTCAGCACGGGGCTGGGGCAGCTAAAAATGACTCAGAACACGGTGAGCAGTGTCTAATCTCTCCTGGGACTTTTTGTGTGTGTGTGTGTGCGTGCGCCAGAGAGAGAGCACGAGTGACTCATGGCAGCTTCTCGGGAATGCGGAGCGGCTCAGCAGCCGCCCACGGGCACTCGCCCTTCCCAGCACTCACATGGGCAGAGGGTGCATGGTGACAACGTGGGACAGGGACTGGGCACGGCCCCTTGCCCTAGGAGCTGAGTGCCTGAGAGTGGTGGCAGCGCAGGGCTGTGCCATGTGGGCTGGCACGAGCCCAATGCCCAGGGCTGTGCCCGCCTGGAGCCGTGCCACGCTGACTCAGTGCCGCACACCGCGGTGAATCCCCATCTCCAGCCCAGAGCTCCCTTGGAGGCCAGAGCTGAGGATGCTGCGGGGGATTCCTCCCCCCTGGAGCTGGCCCCTGTGTATGCCCCGTGGAGTCAGGGAGCTGCTATTTGCAGTGTGCTGGCTCAGTGCGGGGGAAAAAATGTTAAATAAGCAAGCGGCCAGCCAAAAAAAACCTTGGTGCTTTTGTGTCCATCTGAGCTACTGTGAAAACAGCCTGGATGGAGACCAAAAAAAAAAAAAAAACCTGTCGCTATAGCAGGAACAAAATCCACATCTGTCCTGGAGGGCAAAACTTCTTCCTTCAGAATCAAAGCTCCGGGCTGGGGGGGAACCACCTGTCCCCTCCGTGTGGCTGCTGCCCCAGCCCTGACCATGGGGACACAGTCCCACATGGAACATCCCACCCGCAGCTGTGGGAG
Organism: Penelope pileata; assembly: GCA_013396635.1. Classification (NCBI taxonomy): domain Eukaryota; kingdom Metazoa; phylum Chordata; class Aves; order Galliformes; family Cracidae; genus Penelope; species Penelope pileata. Next base: position 735,379 of record WBMW01005039.1, on the reverse strand, counting down.
CCCATGCAGCAGCAGCACAGCAGTGCTGGGGGCACAAACACGGGCAGCCCCAGCCCCAGGCTGCCCCAGCACAGCCCTGGAGCAGAAATGCCAGCGCAGGGCAGTCCTAGCCCTGCTGCTCCCTCCCCCTCCCTGCCCTTTGCAGGTCAGTGGAGTGCTTCTCCCTCTCATTTCTAGCAGAGGCAGCTGTGAATCGCTCAGGCTGTGGAGCCACGATCCTGAAAGGCATCACGGGGCTGTGCCTGCAGGGTCTGGGGGGACAGCTTCTAGGGGGGGCCACAGCCAGAGGATGCTCCTGCAGCCAATGCTGCTGAAGGATCTCAGCTCCTCACGCCAGAGCAACCGGGGTGTGGGAGAACCAGAGCAGCCTCAAGGCACACACACACGAGTCCTTTCTAAGTCACCTAATTACTCCGGCTGATTAAATTAAGCTCACAGCAATTGCTTTGCAGGATGCTGCTGCTGGGTCAGCCTGGAGACAGGGTTACGTTCCCACTGAGCTGTGCAGTTTTTTGGTGTCCGACTCATCCCCTAAACTGCAAACTCCTGGAACAGCCCCAAACCCCCAGGGCTGCCCGGATTCAGCCCTGGAAAGTGCTCAGAGCCCGGGGAAGGGCCCGGTGCTGCCCTTCCTCCCCGTCCCCCTGCGCTCAGCATTGCTCAGCTCAGGCATCCCCGCACCGACGCAGCTCCTGGCAAGCCACCAAAGGGCTAAATTTAACACCAGGAACGGAGTGTTGCTCCACGGGGATGGCTGGGTCAGGGAAGCACTGTCCCAGAAAAATCCTCTCCCGACCATTGCAGAGAAGAAGCGGATGCACGGAGCTGCAGAGAGCTCCCGCAGTGCCCATTGCTGGGATGGAGCCAGGGGATGCCACCGTGCCATGGGTGTCCCCAGTGCCCATCCTACCCCTCGGGGCTGGGAGCAGCCCCACGAGATGGAGGCGATGTCGGGAGGTGGAGCGGGACAGAAAACACCCAAGAGCCAATGACTGCACACAGATCGATTGATGTTCACCTTTAGCAGATGGAGAAACCAACGCAGGGAGCAACAGGACCGGGTCACCTGGACTGTAAGTCAGGAAGAAAACGCCTGCATCTCCCAGGCAGCCACTTCAGCATCATCCCCTGCCCGCAGCCGGCACTTCTCTGTGGCAGGGACGGATCGAGGGACGGTCAGGGCTCACTGTGCACAGCACCAGGCTGCTCAGCCCACCCTTCTGCCTGCTGAACCTGGCCATCAGAAACCCCATCTCCTGCAGGAGGGAGCAGAATGCCCCTTCCTTCAGGGTGTGGAGGTGGGGAAGGCTGGGGCAGAGCTGAAAATCCCCCCAGCAGCCGGGGGGCAGCGAAGGAGAAGGGCTGTCGCCCCCACCCAGAGATACCAAGCGGCACGAAAAGCTGGAGCCCAAGTTTGTTTCATTTCCAGAAAATGAGAAGAGAGAGAAAAAGGCAGGGGCAGAAAGAGAAACCCCGCTGAAAATCCCCGTGCTCTTGCTCTGACGGGGCTGGGCTGCAAATTTCCTTTCTGTGAGCTGCAGTGTGCTCCCGGCCGGGGCTGTCCCCGGGTGGCTGTGTGACACCAGCACGGATGTCCCAGCCCGGGGAAGGGGAATTCAGCCGTCACTTCTCACCGTGCTAAAAGCAGCAGCTCCATCGCAGCCCCAGCAGAGCGCTGTGAACGAGGGCCACGAGGCTGATGGCAGCTGGATGTCACACTGAGCCACTGGGGTAGGTGTCCCCATGCATGGGGACATGTGCTTGCAGCAGGGGACTCTGGCAGCTGGTGGAGACAGCCAGGTATGGTGCCTCCATGGGGCACCCAGCATGGGGCTGAGCATTTTGGGGGGCTCTGCAGGAGGGGGAGATGGCATTGGTGGAGGCAGATGGCTTTGCTGGGGGCAGATGGCTTTGCTGGGTGCTCATTGCTGGTCACCCGGCCATGCAGGCTGGGAGGTGGCGGTGGCACCAGGAGGGATGGGAAGCATTCCAGACAGGGGATGGCTTTTGGGTTTGCACTCTCTGAGCTGAACGGGGCTGCTGCCCCGCGGTGGCTGCAGGGTGCCATGTGTCAGCGCTGGGCTCTGCCACCCTGCACGCTGAGCTGGGACGCAGGGATCCCCACCCTGGCTGCACAGCTCCGTCCCCGTGGCAGGAGGAAGCTGAGCACCCACCCCGGGCCGTGGTGCACGTGTGCGGGGAAGGACGGGGCAGCGCCAGCAGTGCTGGGGGCAGGGTGGGCCCTGAGACCACGCGGTCGGGGATGGCACCGGAGGGAGGAACGAGGACAGCCTCATGGACAGAAAGCCAGGGGTGGGAGCCCACCGCATTCCGGTCACACGGGGAGACCCCAGCGCTGCCTGCCGCCAGCATTCGTGGGGGATTTCCGAGACGGAACGCCGCTAGAGGGCAGCCAGGTGTCCCCTTGCCCCGGCCGCTCCTCCGCCTGCCTCCAGCCCTGCAGACCACGGTGCCCTTGGCCGCTCAGTACTCGGTGTAGGATCTGTCCGACAGTCTCGCTAACAGCTACATCTGATTACTGGGTCACCAAAGGGCCACCACGCTGCGCCCGGAGCTGCGCTTGGACACGGGACGGACGAAGCTGAGACCTTGAGCAACGCCCCGGGGCTTTGCTACCCCAAAGAGTAATCGCAGGAGCCCTGCGCGTGCCACAGAGTAAATAAATAAACCTTCACAGAGCACTGTCTCCTTGTCTAAATGTTCATAGGAGCACGATGGCTGGGGCTGAGGGCTGTGCATGGGGCTCGGACCTCAATCTCCTAGGGCCCCCCTTGGCGGGGCACCCCCCGCTGTGCCCCTCCGCCGTGCCCGCGCCACGGCCACGTGCTCCCCCACACGCGGGAGCTCTGCTTTTAGTGAATGGGAATCGCGGGTGGGCGGGGCTACGATTGGGCGGGGTTAAGA
>WBMW01005039.1:717669-732420 GCA_013396635.1 Penelope pileata | reverse complement strand
CAGAGCTGTGCCCGCGGCGGAGCGGAGCGGTGCCATGGCTGCGGCGGGCGGAGGTGGGCAGCGGCGCGGGGCCTCGTCCCGCCGGGGCGGCCCCGACAGCCCGGCCCGGTGCTGCCGGTGGGGCCCGAGGCCTGCGCGGCCCCGCTTCCATTGGCAACGCCTCTTGCGGGCGGCGCGGCCCATGCTCCGGCCTGGGCCCTCCTGAGGGCTGGGCTCTGGGCCTCGGGGGCGGGGGTGCGTCCGAGCGGCCCCAGGAGGGGGTGAGGGGCCCGGGGCTGGGCCGGCAGCGCTGACGCTTGGTTGTGTGGTGCCCGCAGGGAAGAAGGAAGACGCCTTCAGCGCGCTGGACCTGGCCGAGTACACCAAGAGCCGGCCCTGGTGGAGGAAGGTGTTCGCCCCCAGCTCGGGGTCCAGCGCCGAGAAGTACAACGTGGCCACGCAGCTGCTGATCGGCGGGGTGACGGGATGGTGAGCGGTGCCGGGGGGACAGGGGGAGCTGGCTGTGGCTTTTATCCCACAGTGAGCCCGGGCTGAAAGCTCAGCGTCGGTGTGCAGCCCTGACAAGGGGGCTGTGGGCCCAGGGGAGCCTGGCTGGGGTGACACGGTGCCAGCCCGCTGCTGCGTGGCTGAGCAATGGGACGGGAGCTGCAGCGGTGCCTCGGGTGCTGGAAGGGTAAAGCCCCACTTGGAATGGGTGCCGCTTTACACTGCTGTCCTCAGAGGTTTCTCTTTTGAGAAAAGAAAAGTAAAAGTTGTTTGGGCAACAAGGGAGCCCTGTGGTCTGCTTTCCGTGCTCTTCCCTGGAGCAGCAGCAGATGTGCTGCCAGAGCTCCCTTTGGAGGTGATGCTGGTTTAAAACAAAAGGTTCCCTGCTGAAATCGCGTGTCAGTGTGGGTTAAATCACGTGGTCCCAGCTGCGCTTCTGGGGGACGCTGATGTTGAACAGATAAGAACCAAAACTGCGAGAGCTGAAATGCCAAGAAGCAAAAAAAAAGCTGTCAAGCATCACACGTGGCTGGGCACAAATTCTTTTCCTCTGCTTGCACATGGCTTTCTCGTGCTGTCTCCGAGCCCCAGGGCAGCTCTGTGCTGAGGGATGAGTTTGGTGTCCCGTGCCCCTCACTGGGTCCTGCTTGCTTTGCAGGTGTACCGGCTTCATCTTCCAGAAGGTCGGCAAGCTGGCAGCGACGGCAGTGGGAGGCGGCTTTTTCCTCCTTCAGGTGTGTGTGAAGAGTGGGCCAGGCTTCCTGAGAGCTGTGCTGCTGGAGAGGAAGGGCTGTCTTTGTGATCACTGCCTGTTGGGACACGTGGGGCCGGCTCCCTGCTCCGCCAGCAGCTCTGCACAGCTCCGGGTGCCCTGGGCGTGTGTTCCTGTTTCTGAGCAGGGCTGTGCTCAGAGCTGCTGCAGGTGGCCCTCTGCTTGTGGCAGGGGTGTCCCTGGAGGAGCAGCCCTGTCACAAGGGATTTGTCCATGTCTGTGATGTCTGTGTCAGCCATTTCTTTTGGTGTCTAAGAACCCTGGAACTGGGGGGAGCCTCTCATGCTGAAGTGCAGCTCGGACATCCCGCGGGGACCTCGCTCACACTTTGGGCTGTTTGCTCCCAGGCGCTGTATCTCACTCTCCCGGTTCCACTCGTTCTGCTGAAGGCCCGGAGCTCTCTCTGAGCCCTGGGAGCTTCGCCGTTGAATCATCCCCACCAGATGAAATTCTTAGGGAGGAGCAGGCTATTAATAGCAGAGTGCACCCGCAGCAGCAGGAGAGCTGCAGAGCGTCCCGCCAGCGGCCAGGGTGGTTGTGAGGGGGAGGGGGTGCCAGCTTTGCGTTAGAGGAGAGGCTGAAGCAGGCTAAGCTGCAGCGTGCCCTTCTTTCTGGGGATTACTGAGAGAGGCAGATGTTGCAGGACAATTAATATAACCCCAGGGATGATGCTTTGGTCAGTGTTTAAGCTTGTGTGCTCATCCTGTCCGGGCCTGCCAGTCCAGGCTGTGGGAAGGCTGGGTGGGCAGGGGGTTCTGTTCAGCCAGGACTTCACTCTAAGCTCTTTTTTTTCCACCTCTCAAAATTCTAGATTGCAAACCACACAGGATACATCAAAGTGGACTGGAAGCTGGTAGAACGGGACGTGAACAAAGCCAAGCAGCAGCTGAAATTTCACAGCAGCGGTAACAAAATGTCTCCAGAAGTGAAAAGCAAAGTGGATGAGGTGAGAATTCTTCCAGGGTGTGTGCAGGTACCCTGCTGGAGGGGTAGCAGGAAACAGGATAGACTCCTGGGCTCTTATGGATCTTCCATCACGCAAATAGAAGGAGGGAGTGCTTATGTAAAAGCAAAACTGGTGAGATGGCAAAGAGTGTTGGAGACATCTGGGCCTGGTGCCAGCTCACCATGTGTTGTGGCAAATTCCTTGGGGCTGGAAGAAATACTGGGGTTGCGGCAGGGGCTTGAAGCTTCTGCTCAGTCAGAGAGGGAAAGCTAAGCAGATCTGGCAGCAGAGTGGCCTGGTTGCTCTGGGCTCTGCCATACCATGGTCTGGCACATGTGTGCCATCAGCTGCCCCTCTGTCATTGTCACAGTGTGCTGGCTGTGGCAGAGCCTCAAGTGTTATATGAGGAGTACCTGGGCTCTGGCTGGGCAGCAGCTGTTAGCACCAGCACAGCCCAGATCCTCTGCATCACAGCTCAGGAGCTGCACAGACAGCAGGAGGTTGTTGGGGTGCTCTCCAAGTGTTACCCACCTCGGAGAACAGCGTATGGGGAGGATGGGTGAGTGGGTGCTGCTGTTGGAGAACACTCTTGGCTTTTCTCTCCCATGCTTAGGTGATCATATTTCTGAAGAAGAATGTTATCCTGACTGGAGGGTTTGCTGGAGGATTTCTGCTTGGAATGGCTTCATAGGAACTGCGGTCGACTCTCCCATCGTGCCCAACCTCCCCTGTCCACCTCTCCTTCCTGTTCCCTCTAACGTAGAAGTCAAAGGATGCTTCCAACAGGTTCAGCCCCTATGCCCACAGGTTCCAGCCCATATTTCTTACAATGCTGACTTTTATTTCCAACTTTTACCTGTCTGGGCTGTTTGGGTGCTGGGACTGGCGTGAAAGCTTCTGACTTCAGTGTATCATAGTGATTCCTTTCCCCACTGAATATGCCCAGTCCCGAGTTCTCAGATGAGTTGCAGCCTCATAAACATGTAGTGGCAGAGAAATCTCTTAAACACGCTTCTTCCCAGGTGTCCAGGACCTGTACATTTGTCTGCCAGTATATGTGCACAACAGCTGTCAGCTGTTCACTGCTCTTTAGCTTGCACTTTCTCTGCCCTGGAACCTGGAAAGCGTGTGCTTCTGTCTGTGCAGAGCTGGTGTGTGAAATGCAGGTGTGCTTGGCTTGGCTGCAGAGGCACTGGGGGACAGCATGGGCTGTGTCCAGGGCAGGTGAGTAAGGAGCACGTTCACGCTCTGTGCAGTGGTGGGGGTTCTCTGTAACCCCCTGCCATTGCACTACACGTGGGTGGCAGTTTGGCTTTTCCTCTGCTGTTATTTGTAGCCCTTACTGGAAGTGCAGCTCTGGCCCTGCTGGTGGAAACTGAGCACAGCGTGTGGCTCTCCAGGCCCTCTCCCTGTTGTGTTCTGAAAGTTGCTGTGCTTCCTGCACCGCAGAGCACCTTTCTCACTCACTATCTGTCAGCCTCTGAAGTGTGCTGAGGTGCTCTCTGCTTGTGGTGGGCAGGCTCCCAGGGTGCTCGACCTGCCTGTGGCAGGCTGGCTGGCACAGGCAGCGCGTGTTGCAGCTGTGCCACGGACTGTAAATCACCTTGGGGCTCAGGCTGGTGTTTTTAGGTCTGCCACGACCTTCTCTGGCTGCTTTGGAGTTGATGCTCTTAAAGCTGTAAGCACATGGGATGGGGTTGTAGGTAGGAAATGCATCCCTGTCGAGGGTACGTTGTACTGGTCCAGGAGCCTTGTTGCCAGCTGCACTGGAGTGGAGGAGGCAGGATGTGAAATGCAGTTAGAGCTGCTTTGAGCACAGTCTCCTGCCTGCTGCCGCAGAGTACAAACTCCACCTCCCTGATCTCTGCAAGCAGCTGAACTCTTCAGTTCTTCCAGCTTCTGTCCCCAGCCTGGTGGCTGCTGTGGTCAGCTGGCCAGCTGCCTCTCTGCAGCATCTCCTGGGGATCACAGGATCCTCTGAATGCATTCAGAGTAACTCCCATCTCTTTCTTCCCTGAGATGCCTCATGGAGCAGCTTACCTTGCCTGCTGACCTTTCTCTGGCCCAGTGCAGTTGTGTGCAGAGCAGAACTCTAACCTACAAGAAAAATGAAATTAAAAAAAAAAAAAAAAAAAAAGAAACTCTTAGAGGTGTTCTGCAGTGCCTGTGCTGAGTTGGCATTAGCACTTTCCAGAGCATGGGGACGTTAGTGACAGCAAGGTGATGTCCTTCAGCAGGTACAAGTGGGTGTTCCTGCTCAGGATATTTTTTATGTGAGAGTCAGTGCACCCTTCACGGGGAGCGTGCTGGAGAACAGAGATGTGCGTGGGTGACCAGGGCACGGTGGTCAGTGGCTGCACCCCATCTCCTGTGTCGTGTGATGCCATCCTGAGCGCACATTGCTGGCTCTCAGCATGGGTAAAATGGGGACTCAGGTAGGTTCTGCCATCAGAGGGTTTGGGATGAGCACTGGCAGTTGTCAGTTTTGTTTCACCTCTGGTTGAAGTGTCAGTGTGGCAGCACTTTGATGCAGTTGAGGCTTTTCTCACGTTCTGGGTCTGACTGCAGGTGGAGGAAACAGAAGTTGGTAGGTTTGCTCCTGTCCTACAATACATGGCCAGAATAAAGGAGCAGCTGGACTCACATCCTTTGAACGATGACTTGTAGGAAAGCCATCAGGGATGTGATGCAGCAAATAGGTCCTCAATAAATTGGTTGGGAGTGGAGTGACAAAAAAGTGAGTTTTTTTGGAGGAACGCTGCACAAGTGAATGTGCATGAATTAATTCATTTGTGTTGCAGGGAATCTCTTGTTCCTGTAGGGAAACAGCATTGCTTCCCCTCTGCCTGGTGTGCTGAATAACTCACCTTGCACTGATCTGCACTGTTCTGCACACACCTTTCCCCAGTGGCACAGTTAGAAGTAAACCATGAGCAGGCCTTAGGGCTGTGTTTCGAGCTCAGATCAGTCTCTGCCCAGCCCAGGAAGCGGTGCGCTGGGTTCTGTCCCGCAGGATCCTGCCTTGCTGCTATGGAGAGGAATGGCCCAGAGAGGGAGCCAGAACGTCTCAGTCCCTGTTGGAAGGGGAAGCGAGGAGCTGAGACAAATTCCTATCGAGCTGGGTGTGGAGGCAGGCAGGGAGGGGACAAGGACACCAGGATCCAGCCAGTCTTCCTGCTGTGCCTGTGTCAGGCTCATGGCTGGCCCGGTTTGATGCCCACACTGGGAACTGTGATGCTGCATCAGCCCCTGGGGATGCATCGTCATTGTTGCAGGTGCCAAGGTGAGGTGTTCCCCCCACCCCTCCCACACACGTTTGTTCTTGTTTCGACAACTTCAGGCATCCCTACCAGTACGGGAAGGTTTAAAACACACTAGGCTTTTAAAGTCTTTTTATATATTATATGTAAATGCTTGTTGAAGTGATATTTTATTAAACAGTTTTGCTCTAATCTCTGTGTGAGGTCTGCTGACTTCTTGGGAACCAGCGTGTCTCGTCTCGCCCTGCACATTGAGTTTCATGGAGCACCGGCCTCCCCTCCTCTCTGCAGGTGGGGCTGCCTGGGGGGCTGCCCTCCTGCCTCCCTCCCCCTGGTGACCCTGGCACCGGTCACCCACGCTCCCCAGAGCTGGGGTGTCCCTGGGGCAGGAGGTGACTGCTGCCAGCCTGGCTTCAGAGCTGAAAGAGTTTCTTCTACCTGAGGAGCAATGGGCACAAAGGTTTTCTTGTTAATAGGTACAACAGAGGCCTAAATAATTCTTACAGTTGTGCATTAGTGATCTTCTTTCCACTGCTCCCACTCAGATAGGGCAAGGGGGCAAAAGGAGCTACTTGTCAAGCGTCTGAGCTGCTTCACATCATTGTCATCATTTCCCCAATGTTCAGGAGTATCAGCTGCCCCCTCCCCTGTTTTGCCATGGGTTATTTTGTATGGAGTGGGAGGGCAGGGCCAGCCCTGAGTTAATCTGAGCCCATTATAAAAATACCAAGCAGCTTCTATTTAAGCCCGATGACATCACACGCGGCTCTGGCTGGCGAGCGGCAGCCGAGCTCCCAGCTTCCAGCGGCACCGTGCTCCCGGTAAACAACCACGCTCACACTGCCATTTGTTCCAGTCATTTATTTTGTGTTATGGTATTTCAGAGCAGCGAGTACAGATGGTTTGCTCTTCTAGGCTTCAATACACTCAGCTATTGTGCCTAGACTACAGTGGTCTGTTTATAGAAGCTTTATTTCATAGTTAGTTGATCACAGCACAAAAGTCCTTTACGGCTAGATCTAATGACAGAGTTAGGAGCCTAGTGGGTTCAAAGTCTGATATATAGGTGCCTGGGCCCTGCAATGGACTTGGCACCCACTGAGGTGCCTGGACTCCTGCTACAGTGGACGGAGAGACGGAGGCAGCACTGAAGGGTGATGCAGGAACCTGACTACCAAGCTCTTCCTACAGGTCACAGGAAATTCTGCTGCGTGGGTGAGAGCTTCTGAAGAGCCATCTCTCCCTGGGGTCCAGACACAAGACGGATTGAGTGTGAGTCTGACATGCTGTACTGAAGGAGGGTGCCTACAACTGCTTGTTCAGTGAACGGCACCTAAATCAGTTCTTGGATCTAGCCCAGGGCTTTGTGATAGGCGTCTGGGTGCCAGCGCGCCGAGCGGCGCCGGGTTCACAACATATTGCTTCAAGGTCTTCAATTATACAGAAATTTATAAATTTTATATCAACAGTCAGATTTTCCAAATGAATATTGCTTTTTTTTTTTTTTAAAAAAAAAAAAAAAAAATCCTATTCCCGTAGCAATCCCTGAAATAATGTTCCTGTAATATCTTTATTGTCATGCAAATAGCAGCGTGTAGGCAATTCAAAGTAATCAAAACTCTGTCCAGTGGGAAAGTGAGGCACTTGGGCAAAGTGACGCATGGTCACTCATGAGCTATGCAAGACCTAGGAAGAAACCCAGACCCGATTCCCATTCTTGAGCTTGGACCACTGGACAGGTGAATGTTGTCTGGGACTGCTGCCTGCTGGCAGCAATACCTCTGCTGTGTCAAGATGGACTTGGATTCATGTGTCACGCTCACTCTTAGGAGCACATTTCCTGTACCTCCCCCTCCAGAAGCCTGAATAACTCGGTTCCAGCCCTCCATTTTGAGAGCAAGGATGGGTTAGAGTAAGGTAAGCATTCTAAAAACATCAAATTGATTTTTCACAGACACGGATGCAATGCGGAGACAAGGTAGATGATGTTTTGGTACAGAAAATAAAGTCAGTTAACCAGGCCATCTCTTGGTACTGCGTTATACTTTTTGGTGCATGGGCTGGTGTGTTCTAGGAGCCATCTGGCTTTGCTGAAAGTCTAGAGAAGGCTCGAAAAAACACACGGGAGCTCCGCAGGTGAGTCCATGCTCTGGCACCTGCTGGAGCTGCTTTGTATTACTGAGGTGGTGGGGGAATTCCTTCTGGAGTAGCCTTAAGCTTTTCTCTCTCTCTTTCTTCCTTCTCAAAACCTGAACAACAGATGGATCTGCCCTTGGGGTACCGGGCGCAGCACTTCCGCATCTCCCGGAGCACGCTCTCACACTTAGACTCCATGTAGTTGTTCGCTGGAAAATAAAAAGGAGACACCAAGTCTACACAGCAGAATGGGTTCTGTTCCCCGAGGGGATGTGCCTAGCTTCTGCTGCTTAGGGGCATTCCAGCTCTTTCCCTGCTCGACAAAACAAATCTCCCTTCAGCGTGAGCTGTCAGACGGTGAATCAGCCCTGCTGCTGCGGGTGGGAGCACCTTCAGCTCCCCGGGCTTGTAGCTATCGCAGCACTACAGCAGGAACGAGGTTCCCTAAGTGCTGCCCTATGCTCCCTGCTTTCTTTACCCTGAGTGCTTTTACGCCGGACCGTGCGATCCAGGTTCTTTAACCCCGCTGCCACGTCACTGCGAGGTTTGTATCTGAGCGTAACAAAGAGCTTCCAAAGAGGAGCTGGGAGAAATGGGGACAAGCGCACCCAGCACCTCTGCAGGGCTGGGAAGGGAAGGGGTGGGGCGTGTGGCTGCAGCCCTCCTACCCCGCTGCCAGGGGCAGGATGCGGCTCCGTGCAGGGAGCAGGAAGGCCAGCCCGCTGCCAGCTGCCGAGCCCGGCTGCGGCGGCAGCGACGTGACCGTGCTGCACGGCGCTCCCACCTCCAGCTCGGGCAGGCCCTCAGCCCCATCTCGGTGACCTCACCTCTCATTTCCTTCCTAGGAGCCTGCACAGACACCGCTGGAGGCAGGACACTGTGCTGGATGAGCTGCCAGCCCCGGCTTGTGGTGATGGGGCTTAAGCAGCCATCGCTGTGCTGCCTCAGCACTGCCACTGCTTTGGGCTCAGCGAGATCCCAGGGCTGGGTGCTGCAGACACCGCTGCGCTGTGCAGCACCCCCTGCCCCAGCCCCTTTGCAGGGCTGGCAGCAGGCTCACCCAGCGCAGCCCCGGGCTGTGCGGGCAGTGCCTGTGGCTCACAGCAAGGGGAAGTGCTGTGAGTGCACACGGCGTGGCTGCACGCACCCTCACCCCTGATTTGTGAGCATGAAAAGGAGCAATAGCAGCCCACAGAGAGACACATACAGTGCCCACTGGAGGGCTCAGAAAGATAACAGGCAAAGCAGGCTGCCCTGATCACGGGGTGTGAGTTCCCCAGCTGGGCTGCTGGTGGGGGCCGTGTAACACAAGCTCTGAGGTCACCCCGAGGAAACGGTGATGGCAACGCACAGCCCGCTGCCCTGGAAAGCACAGGGGTCAGTCACACAACGGATGGCAAAACACAGGAAAGATTCACAGGGGGTGTTCAGTCTCACGGAGGAAGCAGGCAGCATCTTTGGAAGCAATGACCCGCTGCACAACAGCAGGCTTTGAGCAGCCTCCCCAGGGGCCCGCTCCTGCCTCACCCTCTGCACCGTGCGTGAGTCACTAAAGGCTCTGCAGCCCTCCTCTATTGCATTAATTCCTGAAGGAAAAATTGCTCTGCTGTGAACTCAGCCGCTTCATCTGTGCTGCTCAGACAATAGCACAGCACGAACAGGAGCTCTCCAAAATGTCAGCCAAACGAGGGGGGTGTGCACACCACGCAGCCTAAAAGCTTCTGTGCTAACACTTGGCCATTCGGGTCACATCTGTCCCTACAGAAGTCAAACACTTGGAGTAACCTCCATCAATGCTAGGAAAATAGCACTGTCATAGATGGGAGCAGACCGGGGTCAGGCTTTTAAGCCATCGGGACGGCAGCAGCAAGGCAGGCAGCACTTTCACAAACACTGGGGGCACGTGGGGGATGACTTGAGCCCTTGCTTTGAGCTGAACACAGCTTCCAGAAAACAATCCTGGGAAAAACAGACATCTACCTGAGTGAGCGCTGCTTCTCCCTGCTCCTGCCAGATGCTTTTCCCCGTGTGCTGTTCCCCAGCCATCAGGGGCTGCAGCTACCTGTGTTTGCTGCAAAGCCATCGCTCTGCTTGCCCAGCAGGACCCCTCCCTGCTGTCCTTCAGCTAAGCTGCTTGCTAGGCAGAAAGGAGCTGCCATGGAAATGGCCTGGCCCCTAGCACTGCCACAGCCCCTGGGCTAACACACCGAGTTCCTCTCCAAGCTCAGCACAAGCACAGGGCTCTGCCAGGGGATTTGGGAAGAGCTCCCAGCCCTGGGGCTGAGCTGCCTGGGCACACAGGAACGTTTGCTCTCATTCAATTCCAGAAGACAAATCATTTTACAAGAGCAACCACACTGTTTTTTTTCATATTCTTCAAGTAACAATCCTGCTCTCCCCAGCTCAGGTTCCCCAAGCACTTATCACACAATCTCCCTTTCCCCAACATGTATTTAGCTAAACTAACACAACACAGCTGCACGAGGCCTCCAGAGGTCATCAGCCCACCTGGTACCTGGAGGCTGACCACACGCACCTGAGCTGCTCCTGCCAGCCATCCCTCTGAGCTGCTCCTGGGACGTGCCCGGAGCTCAAAGCTCTGCACCCCCTCCTGCCCCCCACCCACAGCCCCAGCTCCCACTCTGCCAGAGCTCAGCGCAGCGTCTGGCTCTCCCGCCTACACCTCGTCCCAAGACTACGCACAGGCTCTCGCTGCTGGCAGGGAGAACGCTGCTAGAAAAATCACATTGCTGCTAGAAACACTCCCTTCTGTACTAACGGTGTCTCGTTGCAATCAAGCACAAAGGAATTCTTTTAAAAGCAGACATTGTGCTTTTGTTTGCTTTGCAATCAGGTCACGCTGGCGTGCTCGCTTGCTTCCTCCTCAAGGTGAAAGGAGAACACGGTTAGGTTCAAAGAACTGAGTTCCACCACAACCCAAGACACCAAAAAGACAAAATGACACTTGGTACCTTGCAAGCATTTCTGTATTTCACAGGCTTGTTTCTGGCAGGGATCCTTCTGGGACATGGTCGGGGAACTAAAACGATAGAAAATGTTACTGTAGAAAGAACGTTTGGGGGAGCCAGGGGGCAAGAAACTGTCTCAGAGCCAAGGCTCCAAAGAGCTCCCAGTTCCCCTCTCTATGACAGATGGTCAGAAAGCACCTGCTGCCTGCAGTGCCTGCCAACAGACAGGGATTCCCCCATCTCCCCAGCGAACACACAAATGCTCACAGCACACCTCTCCCAGGGAGCAGCCCATGAGCTGCCTCCACCTGCAGCAGCTCTGCCTGCCCACAGGACGTTAAGTGGATAATGAGCACACAAAGTGCTACAGTGCTATGCTCAATGGCCTGTTCTGTGGTCAAAGGGTGTCCTTTTCTGCCTGGAAGCACAAAGAGTCCAACAATGACTCAAATGAACGCTGCCTTTTTAACAGGTCTGTGCCTCTAAACCTTCTGCTAAAACGTGAGCCCTCTCTGTGCATCCCGGAGTTCGGTGTGAGTCACACAACTGCGTCTGCAGGAGGAAATTAGGAAAAATGACAGCACGACAACATAGTTCTGTACGTCCTGGAAAAACAACAAGGGGAGCTTTTTTGTTGCAGGAAGAAATCCTCTTGGAATTCCCCCCCAAGCAGCAGCTCCACCGTCACCAAATCCCTGGAAAGCACGACTTCAGACAAGCAATTTGCCTTTCTGCAGCTGGGGCAGCCGGCCCCGTGCTCAGGTCAGAAACCCACAGAGAGCAGAGGGGTGGGAGCAGCACCCCATGAGCCCTCTAAAGGAAAGCGTGGCTGTGGCTGAACGTGGTGGTGGGACCTGGGCTCCCTCAGAGCCACAGCTCAGCTCCTGGCCCTGCCCACAGCCGGGGCTGCTGCCCTTTGCACTCCTGGTCACTCACTGTCCCACTCTTCGGTACAGGACATTTTTTCCAGCATCCTGGCCAAGCTCCACTCAGGGCAATTACATTCTGCCTACCTAGCACTCTCCCTGAGGTTTCAATGGGACACGACACTCCTCTTCACTGCCTGTCCTACACTCATGTGATGTTGCTGTGTGTTGCTTAACTGCTTCCACCTCAGGGGTGGCCGCATTTCAGCGGAGAGAGAATCATTTATTGTACAAAACATACAAGGGCATCTTCCTAGAGCCACTGCTCCTGAAAGACAAAAATTCACATTAAAGAATGGCGGGGAATAAACAGAGCACAGTACAAAGCAGGGGTAATGTCTCCACGTACCAGATTAATCACCAGGCACGAGTTTAAGCAGCAGTTCTTCCACACCACCAAGCTGTAAGCGACAAGGAAAAGTTCAATACGGCTGCAGTTACTGGGGCTGAGCTATTGGACTTCAATACAACGACAGTCCTCTGCCGTCCCTCAAGGGTCTCAAATGACTTCACAAACAGGAATGACTATGGTCTATTGTCGCCACCATCCTTACCATGAGATGGTGCTCTATCTCCCAAACGCGAGAGTTACTATCCCTGTACTGCTCACCCTGGGACAGCTGCCACATGTGAGGCAGCCGGGATGGGGGGAGCTGGCTGGGTCGCAGCGCCTCACCCAGGGGAACCTGAACTCTTTGGATCCGAGCCCTCAGCATACCTTCCTCCTGGTGGGAAGCAACAAAGAGAGGAGGCAGTTACTGGCAACGCAGGAGAGGCGCCTGCGACAGCAAAGCTACAATCACCGGGGAGCCCAAGGGACACTTGCCTCTTCCGCAGCCACGAGCCACGTTTTGCGGTGCTCATCGCAGTACACACCCACGCGTCGCACCCACAGCCGGACGGGAGGAGCGCCGGCCTGCCCTCCTTCAGCCATGCCCCCCTCACTGCGCCGTGCTCCGGGAGGCGCCGGGCACCGGCGGGCGGGGAGCGCTGAGCTCTGAGTGCATCCGCGGGGACAGCTCCGGGCCCCGCAAGGCACCTCGGGGCGGCGGCGTGCGGCGGGAGATGCTACGTGCTGAACGTCCCTAGGAGTCGCTCTGGGGGGCTAAGGTGGTGCCTAGGTGGAAGGAGGTTTCCCGACACGTTGTAGGGTGGGAGGCATGTGCTGTGCGGTGTTTGTAAGGCATTCTGGGGCAAAAGGTGCTATAGGGACGCGGTGGAACCCTGTGAATATTGGCTTTGCTTATTCCACTAACAGTCCTACGAATAGTCTTCGTGTAAAATAAGGGGGGAGGATAAAGAAAAGGAAACAAAGTGATGTATGCAGGAATTCCGTGGCTAATGATGGTCTAAATCCCAAAAATCAAAACTTGTGACCACAAATGAGCTTAACGAGAACGAAGATCACTCTGGAGACAAAGCACGAGGCTCCGCGTGCTCGGCTCTCACGTTTGGAACTCGCAGAGCTGTCATGGTGGAGGGTCCTGGTCTCATCTCTCACGAGGACGGCAGCATTGTCCACTCACCCCCAAGCTCCTTGCAGACAGCTCTCGACACTTTGCGTGGTTCAGGCTTAAGGTGCTTACCGAGAGCCAGCGACATCAGCAGCAGTAAAGGAATTTTGGCCATGGAGGTGGTTCTTCCTACCAGGACTTTTGTTTAACAGTGAGTTTGTCTGTGTACCAGTTAGATGGAGCTGAGCCATTAGCAAATGAAGGTCAGGGGAAATGATTCTCTCTTTGAACCCTAGAAGAGGTAATCAGAATGGTACAGACAGTCTTCATTCTTTATCTAGGTGTAAAGTAGAACAGAATTAAGCTGCAAGACACGTAACATCTTCCTGCTATGAAGCAGAGGCAACATTCCTATCCCAGCGAAACACAGTGATCTTCTGAAAACTTGTGAAGGCATAAGGCATATTTCAGACAGAAGCAAGAAAATCTGGGTACAAAATAAAGCAGGGAAGGTCAGGGAGAGAAAGAGATGGTTATACATCGGGGTACACACAGAACAGGAAATACAGCTTGGTGTTGGCTTCTGCACCTGACAGCAGCGGTTCTCTGCCTTTTTGGATCAAAGGATCACTTGGCCCTTCCGAACCCAAAACACCAAGCAGGGATCGGCCCGAGCAGCACCGTCACCGTACCGTAATTTACAACAAAAAGAGAACCCGGAACGTTCTTTTGTGATTTCTTTTCCTCCCGTTCTCTTTGTTGCCTTGCTCCACGTGTGGGACTGTGTGTGTGTGTGTGACAGCAAGCAGCGCTGCGTGGAGGAGCAGCCTGGGATGTGGCAGCCACTGCCAGCAGCTGGGTCAGTGGCAGTTAGAGGGACGTGGCAGCAGCCTGACAAAGCCTCACAAGGCCTTCAGGAGCGACCCGTGTGGGTTCGAGTGGCATTTCTGCAAGCCCTGTTCATTCTGCTTTATCCTAAGTTGCTTTCCAAATTTAAGCCTACGTGGAGAAATCACTTCTGCCCAGCAGCGAAACACAGCGACCGCCACTGCTCGTTTTTCAGTCAGCAGAATGTAATTACCCAGGTTGGAATTTGGCCAGGACACTCTCCTACTCTGTGGTAAAACGCCAAAAGCTCCATCATGCCCAGAAAGAACTTGTGCTCAGACCCTGCTCGAAGCTCTACAGCTCACAGGACGAGAGGACGCTGTCAGCTCAGTGCTGATTCAGCAGCGGAAGCGTGATCCCCCGGGGAGCGGACAGCACTATTTCCTTCAGCAAATAAACTCCCCTGGAAGGTCTCCTACCCAAACACGGGCCCGGTTCAGGCCAGCTGAACTTCAGGCAGGGCTCAAGCACGGCGTGTGTGCTGTGTTGGGGTGTGTGCTGTGTTGGGGTGTGTGCTGTGTTGGGGTGTGTGCTGGTAAGGACGCGGCCTCACGCAGAGCGGGCAGCAGCCGGGGCCGCTCTGGGCAGTCTGTGCCCCCCTCCTCCCAGGCACGGTGCCCCTGGGGGGGGGCAGAGCTGTGAGCTGCGGGCTCGGGAGGCCCCGGGAACCCAAGCACACGGCACCAGGAGGAGCTCTGGGAAAGCTGAGGCGCTCGCACCTGAAACTTTAGGAGGGGGAAAAGCGTGTGCAATCCCTATCTCCTCGCTGATGGCACCGGAAAAGCAGCGAAAGAGCCCGAGGGAAGGCAGCGCTGCCCGGTGCCATGCGTTCCTCCTGTGCCCCACGCCCGGAGACAGCGGCCCCACAAAGCCCCCCCGGCACCAGAACTGCAGTGTCATCCCCGGGCCCCCCC
>WBMW01005039.1:681201-717161 GCA_013396635.1 Penelope pileata | reverse complement strand
AGGCGGCCGCTGTTGGGGCTCAGCACCGAGCGCTCTCCCCGCCCCCTCCCCAGGTGGACACCAGCAGGATCGTCCACGTTCACTCCGTGATCATCCTCCGCCGCTCCGACAAGAGGAAGGACCGCGTGGAGATCTCTCCCGAGCAGCTGTCGGCGGCTTCCACCGAGGCGGAGATATCCTTCAGCGGGGCGGCCCCGGGCCCCGGGTCACCGTCCCGGGCGGTGCTCAGGGAACGTGGGAACGTGGCACCTGGGGACGTGGCTCGGTGGGCATGGGGGGGTGGGCTGGTGATCTCAGAGGTCTCTTCCAACCCTTCTATGAACCACGATCCTGAGGGGCCGGGGGTGGGATAGCAGCGCAGCGTGGAGGCTCTCCAAGGTGAGGTGTTACCAGCAGCTCAGTTTCCAGGTGTGGTGCCTTGGGGCTTTCTCCCTGCTTAATCTCGAGGACACAGCGTTGCACAGCTTGCTGAGCTGTCCCTTCTTGCCACATGCAGACCAAATCCAGTTTGTTCCTGCAGCAGTGGTATCCTGCTAGTGCTGGGGAGCAGCCTTCTGCCAGTGTCCTGCGACGCGTCCCTCTGCAGGGACCTGAGATCTTGGTGACTCTTCTAAGCTCTACCCCGTGCTTGCTGGGTTGTTGTTTTTTGTGCAAAGGGTTTCTTGTGTTTGCTCAGCTGGTTCTGGAAGCCCTTGACTCACGCACAGGTTGGCTGAGATGACGGGGCGACCCATGAGAGTGGTGGGCTGGTACCACTCCCACCCTCACATCACTGTCTGGCCGTCACACGTGGGTAAGAGCAGCCTTGGTGCTCCGCTGAAGCACAGCTGGCCACACATTGCTCCGTGTACTGCACTTCAAGGGCTGAACAGCCCAGCTGTCAATGTTTGGTTTCCCAGCTGTCCTCGGGCAGTCTGGGTGTGCTGCAGGACCCTGTGCCAGCACAGCCCCGCTCCTGTCTGTGTGATACAGCCCCAGCACTGCAGCTGTGCTCCCCGTGCTCGAGCTGCACGTGCCTCAGCTGCCACTGCGAGCTGCTGCTGCTGTTTTCCAGGCTGGGAAACCAGAGCTAAAAAGCCATGGGAATCATAGTCCCGCTGTGATGTTTTTTGACATCTGTGTTAATGCAAAAAATAATTTTACTTTCCTTTTTGAAAGAAGCATGTGAGTATTTTACACCCATTTGGTGCTGGGCACCGTGGTTTCATGGCTGATGAACAGCACCAGGCTGATGTTACAATCTCTTCTTGCTTTGTTAACTCATCTTGTATTTAAGACTTGCTATTTAATGTATTTTAAATTGGATGCAGATTTTTACTGCATGTCCTGAAGTACTTTAAGGTAAAGTTTGTGACTGTTGTTAAATTTCAGGGTTGCTCTTCAAAAGCTGCAAAATCTTTTTCCAGTCCTTCAGGTGAGCTGTGCAGTTCTCATTGTTACTTCTTTGTCCGTAGATGTCCGCACACAAGCCATGTATCAGATGATGGACCAGGGCTTTGTGGGGCTTATTTTCTCCTGCTTCATCGAGGACAAAAACACAAAGGTAGGCAACGTAAAAGTGGCAGTAAACCCTCCAAGTACTCCTGAGAAGCATCAGCCCCAGAGCAAAATTTTCCCTGGGATGCAGCATGCAGCGAGGGCTGAGCTCTGTGGTCAAACCAGGGCTGGAGAGGTGACAGTTTGGGTCAGAATCCTGCTGTCAAATGAGTGTGTAATTAATTGCTTTGTGCTGATGCAGAGGGTGGCTCTCCAGCCAGTGACGGTGCTGGTATCAGCGTGCTGGGACTGCTTCGGGTGCATGCATGCCTTGAAATGGTTGAGGGCCCTTCAGCTGCTCAGCCCAGCAGATGTAGCTTATCAAAGGGTGAAGCGTGCACCTTTGCAACCTGTTAAAATGCTCTGTGAAAGCACCTTCTTCCTGAAGGAATTCGGGGTACCAGGTGATCTTCTGATACTTGAAATGTGACTTTCTGCTGACTCTCTTAGACAGGCAGGATTCTCTACACCTGTTTCCAGTCCATTCAGGCCCAGAAGAGCTCAGAGTGAGTACAACAGAAGAATATTATGTTCAGGTTGTATTTCATCTAGTCTCTTCTCTCTGGGTTGTCTCAAATAAATTGTTTCTGGATTCATCACAAGAACAAATAGTGTATAGAGGAGCCTGACCCAGGTCTCTTTCTCTCTTCTAATGCAGACTACTTGAAGAAAATCTAAAGGTTGACTGACTTAGCCTAGATAATTGATAACTTTGCTTAAATCTGATGTAGAGCACTATAGTTTGCTTATGAATTTATGCTGTAGTTTGTTGTGTAAAGGCCCACCCTTCTGCTGTCAACTCCAGGACTCAAAGCTCCAAGCTTGCATGGTGTTGAGTCTCCATTAACTGTGCATGTGCTACGTGTTGCATTGTCAGCACTGGTGCTCTAGTTTTCATCAGAATTTGAGATAAGAGCATGGCTATAAAAGGCTTCCATTTGCCTCTCAAGTCTAGCATATGTTCTCAAAAGTAAACCTGTGGTGATCCTATAAGTTGGACAGACTGTTGTAGGTTTGTAAAGGCTTTTTTTTTCCCCCTCTCCTCTGCTGATTTGCAGTTAACTGTGTCTGATACCTTTTTAGATACGAAAGAATTGAAATTCCTATTCATGTTGTCCCCCATGAAACTATTGGGAAAGTGTGTCTGGAATCAGCTGTGGAGCTGCCCAAGATCCTGTGCCAAGAGGAGCAGGATGCCTACAGGAGAATTCACAGGTAACACTGGGGCTGTGGCCCTCTCTAAGCCTTTCCTTGCTGACTTGTTCTGCTTCAGGTGCCATAGGCTTAGCAGAGACACAGAAAATAAGCAGCATTAGCACCTTATGTGCCTTTGTACAAAAGCTGGTTGATTAAATGCTTTCACATTGGGGAGTTCAGGTGCTCTTGACCTTGCACTTTCATGTGAGCTGAGTAAACTGCTCCTTTGCTGCAATGAAAAGGAGGTAAAGCATGTCCCAGGGTAAGAGTGCTGAGAAGTCTGAAAAGTGAGATTAAACATCAGCATTGGGTTCTTGGTGCTCTACCCAGAGGCTGTACTATTCCTCTGAAGTAAGGTCTGTTGTCATTATGAATACACAGGGCTTCTGTGGAGAGGTTTACAGTTCCTGCAGTGTCAGTGACTTGTAGCTGGTTCTGTATTGCCTAGTGTGCAATTCACTGCTGTAGTCACTAATCCATTTTCTTTGTCCTCAGCCTCACCCATCTAGACTCTGTCACCAAGATTCATAATGGCTCAGGTAAGGATCCCTCCTTTGTGTGTGAGTGCAGGATGCTGCTCTGTGAGCTGGAACAGTAGAGCCTGGAGCAGTGGCTGGTTGGGCACTGCTCTCAGGGGAGAGTAGACCACGGCTATGTAACAGCCTTTGTAAGCTCCAGTGCTCCCTTTGCCATAAAGAGCAGTTGTAAATAACCATAAAAACACAAATTTCTTTTTCTTTGCCATACAGTTCATTTTCAGTCACAAACTGTGTAACCAAAAAAAAAAGTACTGAATTACTTTAAAGGAAAATATCAAAGGTTGCAAAATAACCCAATCCTGGGGTTTAGGAATGCCATTCTATCTTTCAGATTTCTTGAGGAACTTCATACAATTAGTTAAAATAATTGCAGTGAACTTGAGGTTGTTTTTTGGTTTGCTGTTAGAACAGCCAGGGATGTGTGGTTTTGATGAGGCTTAAAGTAGTGTCTGACTGATCTGTGCATGTTTACATCTGCTGCTGCTTCCTGAATATCATGTGCACAGACATCCTTGCTCTTGCCAGTGAGACAGGGTGAACCCTAATCCTGAGATAAGTATCTTGTTGTCACCTCCTACGTGCTCCAATAAATGAGGCATTCCTTGCTTTTGAGTTCAAAAATTACTAGCTTCAGGGATGGCTTATATGCAGGTTTCCAGATTCCTGCTGTAGGTCTGTTGTCCCCCCCTGGGGTGGCTGTAGGTCACACTGAAGTGCTTGTTTCTGTTGGGCAAGCTGCTGGTTCTGGCCCTCTCCTGTGGGGATCTGTGGTTGCCTTAACCGGGACGCTGGGGAGTTCTGTTGGTGCTCTGTAGCATTTGGGTTTGTTGGAGCACAGTCTTTTGTGTTTGTTTGCACTGGCATGGTATGTTCTTGCTCTTTCCAGTGTTCACGAAGAACCTCTGCAGCCAGATGTCGGCCATCA
The DNA here is from genome assembly GCA_013396635.1 of Penelope pileata. Classification (NCBI taxonomy): domain Eukaryota; kingdom Metazoa; phylum Chordata; class Aves; order Galliformes; family Cracidae; genus Penelope; species Penelope pileata. The sequence goes on along the minus strand of WBMW01005039.1, from coordinate 712,964 downwards.
GCGGGCCCCTCCTTCAGTGGCTGGAGGACAGGCTGGAGCAGAACAAGCAGCGGGTGCAGGAGCTGCAGCAGGAGAAGGAGCAGCTCCTGGAAGAACTAGCTGCTTTAGAGTGAAGGAGGAAATACAGACCCTTCAGAAAGAGACATGACTCAAACTCTACGGGACCTCCCTGTTGCTGAAGGGTGGCCCCACTTGGCCTTCTAACGAAGATACTAGGCTGTGCCTCTTGCCTTGCCCCCTGCAGCAAAGAGCACTTCTGTGGGAAAAAGGCTCCCACGTGCCCCAGCTTGATGGAGAGCAGTGATACCTCTCCGGGTGCTGCACTGTGCAGTACAACTCTAGGTCAGTGGTAGGGTTAGGCAGCATCTCTTGGTAGAAGAGACTTCAGTTCTGGAGGGCACTTACCTCAGGAACATATTGTTTCCCCCTCCCCTATCTTTTGACAGAAGTCTTTTTGCTTTACTTGTGTTCCAGGAGCCTAGAACAGGAGGATTACAGGGGAAAGGAGTTAGTGTCCCTGCTGTCGTATCTGATGCTGCCAACTTATGCCTCCTCTTAGCAGCTTCAGTTGACCATGATCTTACTTCTAGTAATGGCTCTGGTTATCCAGGTAAGAGGGAAGCCTGGGAACAGACCTGGAAGAGCTTTGACATAAGGTCTATGCTCAGTGTACTTCAAACCAAATAAAAAATTCCAAAGCAAAAGCTGTTTGGAGTACAAATGAAATAGATGCTACACCAATTTAAGTGTCAATAGCTGCACTTTTTGGACACCATCTGTTTTTTCCTGCTTTGTTGAGTGCTGGTGCTTACTCAGCACTGAAGTTCCTTACGAAATGGACTCTTTGCTGGCTCATGGTGCAGACTGGGGTTCCTTCCAGGAGGGAAGATGATGTAAGATGCTGGGACGAGAACTGATAGATACACAAGGCTGTCATCCTTATATGCTGAAGTTCACTGAAGAAGCTTAATTAGGCATTTTGTTCTGTTTCAAGCTGTGTTGTTGAACTAAGCTTTTAAATGTCCGTGGTGTTAGATTTCAGAGCATCCCCCAACACGTACATCAAATTTCAACTTCAGTGGAAAATTTCTATCCAAAATAGCTTCAAGTTCTTGGCACTATCCCATTGCATGGCTTTCTGCTTCCAGCCACAACCATAACTAGCACCACTGCTGCATGGCAAAAGGTGTAAACAGGGCTTTTTGGGAAGGACTGTCCTGGCCTAACAACCTGGCAGATCCAGTTCAGGCCCTGAATCCCATATACACGCTGTATGGGTGGGGCACTGCTCCTAACAAGCACAAAAGAAGTTTTGCTTTCCTGTCCTACTGCAGCCCTCCAGGCACACAAGACAAAGGTGTTAATTTGGCATCACGTGAGGCAGTCAGAGCCTGGGTCAGCTGCAGCAAGCAAGGTGACCTGCTGTCTGGGGAACTCAGACTGCCTAGAAGAAAGCAGAAGCTGCCACGTGCCAAAGCTACACAGCCATGGTTAAATTGCAGCAAAAGAGCCTGCTTCGTTGTGCCATTTAGTATCAAAAAAACATTTATTGATTATTCCAAAGTAATAACCACCTGAGTAACTTGTTCACAGCATACACAAACGTTACAACAAATTCAATCACACTCTACATGAAAAAATGACATCAGCCTAGATCTTCTCATGCTATGGTCAAAAGCGTATCAGTTACAGAGGCAAATCTGCACTCAAAATTTGATCAAAGATCTCACTAGCAGCCAGACAGCTTTGCAAAAACTCACAGTAACAGATCTGAGGCACTATTTACCTATCACTTTTAACAAAAACAGCCAAGGATCCCTCAAGAAACTCTCCTTGGGAGAGCACCTGAACCCATGCTGAAGTCTTGCTCAGGTCTGCCTCTTCTCCTGCCTGGAAGTCATCTGGACAGAATCAGAGGACTTTGCTGACATACCTGGATTTTTCTTGCATCTGGCAGTCCAAGGCAGAGCAGCACAAACACAAGAGTACACTGCATCCTCCCCCCTGAGCAGATCAGCTACCCCAGGTGAAACACAAGTCAGCTGCTCAGAGGAGTCAACAAATGGGTGCTGTGAAGCACTGTGTGTAAACACTGATCAGAAAATCAGACAAACACTAACAACTCTGTCCTAGGAAGGGCCTAGAACTGCATCTTCTAAGGAATACCCTGACTGATTTGTGCGTTACTGCCACGGGCCTTCTATCATCATCATTACTTTGTGCTCACTCTTGCCCTTTAATAAAGACCCTGAGGCCTTTTCTGAAGTATTTAAAAGTATTGGAATTGTCTGGAAGCCTCTAAAACACACTGTCACAGGTTCCGTGTTAGGCTCATCTACTTTACTGCTACGTATAAAAAATCGAGTGGCATCAAAGCAGTAAGTGCATTGAGTTACTACAAGGAATCTTCAAGCCTAGTTTTTAAAGCAAAATCAGCACTGAGCTTCCGCATAACTTCTGCATGACTCAGCCCATGCTGCTCTCTTTTAGTGAGGCCGTAGTTTTCTTTGACATACTTTGCAAAGGGTGTCAGATTGGTCCTGGCAGGAGTGCCATCCTTCTGCGTGGGCTGGCTCAGGGCCAGCTGCCCCCCGCAGAACGCGCACACGAAGCGCTCTGTGTCCAGAGACTTGGAGTGACGTCCAATCCTGAAATGGAAGAGCAAGCACTTAGATGCAGGAAGCAGCAGAAAACCAACTGTAGCTTTGATGGAGTGTTAGACCAACAAGAATCATTGTGACGGGTCTCTACATTGTACTTAATATTATAACAAAGAGACAAGATTAAAACGGGTTCAGGCAATTCAAAGTGCTCAAGATAAAACAGAAAAGCTTCCTGGGATTCTTTGGTGTAATACTAAATTACCCTCACCTGTTTTGTGCCATTTCTATGAGAATTTCTTCTGCTTCTGATTTATACTGACCTCTTCTGATTTCTTTCAGCTGACTAGAAGGCTTTGAGTTATCTTTACAAGGATTACTGTATGAAAAGTGACTCAGTCCTTTCATACCGAAACCAGTACTCACTTGTTGACTGCTTTTCCTTAGACTGTATCTAGATTGTTGTCATGGTCCAGTGGTTAGATTTCAAAAGAACTTGGAATGCCTTACTTCTACCTTGCAACACATGCAAGTGCTTTGCGTGCGTGCATTCTGCAGAGATAAGCCAGATCCAGTCACTGCAGGCCCTCAAGTATTCTTTCTGACTCAGTACATGCTTAGAACTGGAGGTACCATCCTCTAACAAAAAGTCCATAACAAGATCAGCATTGACCATGAGGTCAGGGATAACTGGTCAAAAAAATTCACAAGTTCACTCAATGTTAATGCCACTTAAGAGATCCCAAATTTGTAGACACCAAAAATGGACCAATTAAGAGACAAAAGTTAACACATAATCATATGCAAGACCAAAACATTACTCACGTGGTTTTGCACACAACACACACGTAGGTGAACTTGTACTTAATCTCATAGGTGTGGCATCGTGTCACCACCGGCAGCTCTGGGTGAATCACAGCTGATTTATTGGCATAGAACCTCCAGAATCGCCCGTGCCCGTCGCGAACACCATTGATCAGCCAGGTGGCTGCATGGCAAATCTCGTGGATGAGCGTGTCTCGAAGACGATCTTGGGGAAGACAAATGAGAGACACTAAGATCAGCCAGGTATGGGGAAGTACAAACACCCATCCTTAGCTCGCTGCTTCACACCTTTGACGCTGCCTTTCTTATCCAGGGCCTCTCTCTTCAGATGTCATGGACAAGAAGTAATTAGGTATGGAAAAACTGCAGGCAGATCATGGCCCTAAACAGCAGCTTTTTGATGTTTTATTTGCAGACAGATGTTATCTGGTTGCAGCCAGAACAAGAACAAACCCAAAATAAAGTCCTCTCAAAAAAAAACCAGGTTCTTCAGGCAAAATTTGTTGATGTGACGAGCTAGTGAAGCTCACAGTCTTAACTGACTGTGTAGAAATATCGGCTCCACTATCTGGTTTCATAATGGTATTTCCAATTTTGTAAGGAAAATTTGTTCATAGGATACAACTACGTTTGTTAGCGTGAAACAAATTTGCATCTCTCAAGTCAAATTTATTAAGCCTACTTCAATCTAGCAGTCACACCACCACCAGATACTAAAACTCAATTTGGCACTGACCTGTCTCTACCCAGCTTTAAATAAAGCCAGCCAGGTGCCTAGCTGTGATGGAAGACAGCAAGCTATGATGGAAGACATCACTTTCTTAGACTGCCATTATAGTGTATGTATTGGATATCTTCAAATCAATAACATAAACAAAATACTGAGGCTGGCATGAAGAGACCGCTGTTCTCACATCTTGTAGATCGGCCCAGCCTTTTCGAAGGGCTGTGAGGACAAGAATTACCATTAATGGATTTAAGGGAACATGAAATTTCAGAGCAGGGGTCAGCCCCACATCTCTTACTCCTCCAATTTGTGTTTTATGCTTTCTCAAAGACTCAACGTAGATTTTCTCTCACCTACCTGCAGAATCACAGACTTTCTCTGAGAGCTCTATCCGAGCATAACGCTGCGCTTCAGGACCTTTTGTCTGCCCAGTCACACAGTAGCCTGCTGTTTTTCTCATTTTCTTGTTCCAGTTTATTACCATTTTCTCTGGTAACTGAAAAACAAAACAGTACGTGTAATTCAGCCTCTCCCACCTCCCTTATCTCCCTCAGGCCTTCTGGCTTCCCCTTGTTTGTGCTGCACAGGATGTCTCTATTTGTGCCTTTAACACTGACAAATCCACTCTCCATGGCTTCTTCCTCCCATCATCTGCACGTCTACAACCAGCATGGGGAGTTTCATAACGCAGCTCCTTTGCATTAAACAGCCTCCCAACCTTTTTCTTTTGTGCTGCCTTTTTTCTTAAACACATTTGAATTTTTAGCATCCACAATAGTCTATGATCAGAAGTTCTACAGCTTAATTTACATGTCAAGTACCATCTGCTTCTGATTGTTCCGAACTTGCAAGCTGCTATTTTTGCTTGATGCACCTTCACACTGTGAGGATGAATAATCACTGCTGCTTATCCTCTGCTGCTCCTGATTTTATAAGCCTTCATCATAACTATACCTTGGTTACCTCTTGTTCTTCTGCTAACAGTTTTCTCACATCTCAATTAGTTAAATGAGTTTAAGTGGTCCAAGAGTAACAAGAGTCAGCCCAAGGGCAGGGCTGAGGCACTGGAGAGCATCACCTTTCACTTTCAGCTATGGTGAACCTGTTCAGCTCAGCTTTATGTGAAATCCTGACCTTCACCCATCCTTGGTCAGCTCGACAATATTTCCCACAGAGACATTTCCCTTCCTGAAGGAAGGCCAACTGGAATTACTGAGGGCAGCATCCTTCCTTTCATGGATGTGGTCTCCAGAAGAGGGTCCCCAGCGTCCCAGAAGGTGAAGATGAAGACAGTGGTTTTCTGAAACTGAGCTTTAACACAGCTTACAGCTTCTTGATCACTCCAAACTGTTACTCCAAGGATAGGCAGCTTTTTAATCTGTTCTGGAGTGGCAGACAGGAGCACGCAATAGAAATGCACAAAGCCTGCCAGCAGCATGACTAAGCACGAGGCAACAGCCCCAGCACCGAAGGAAGTGCTTTCATTCCTCACTCTGGGGTATGCTCCCACCACATCCTGTGGTCAGCTGCAAGCAAGAACAGCATTTCCCCCTCTTGTGGCTGTGAACTGTGAGGATGAGGTTATGTAAGAGTTAAAGGCCACAGCTCTAAAGCAGCCTGAGCCAAGCAGAGTGCTGTCTGCAGCAGACTTGTCTCCCACTTCCCAGCTCACACTCCCTACTTCTCTTAGCAGACTGAAGCAGCTCAGCTAAGCACCTCAACTACTTGCAGTAATGTGGTGAGAAGCTGGGAATGCAACAAACAGCAGAGAGATGACAGACAGCAGATCTGCTTGTGCTACCGCTAGCTGTTAGCATATGGCAATGCTGCAGCCTGCTAGCAACGCTGCCGCGGTGCGCGCTGACGGAGCGGTGCTGGTGGGTGACCTTGAGCTTCTTTCAGCAGCAGAAAGCCACAGCTGCCAGTGCTGAGACCTACTAGCACACAGGCAGCTACAGAAACATTCCTGGCCTGCTGAGTTCATGACCATGCAGGTGCTAAAAAATACATGAAGATAAATGTCAGTCACCTCTTCAAGGATGAAATTGATCCAAGGCAACCTCACGTAGCAGTTTATCTCATTAAGGGAGGACTCTGCTGGACACCATCCAAACTGTTCACTTAAGGACAGTGCACCATTACAGCTGGGAAAGCAAGCTAAGCTGAAAAGTGCTGCATCACAGTGCTCACAAATCCCTTTCAGAGAAATTGTTTGGACTAACAGAAACAGAAGCCATTACTGTAATGCACAACTTCTGCTACAGAGCAATCATATCAAAAAGCGAGGAGCGATATTAACTAGGTTTTTATGATCTTAAAAATGCAAGTTGCTTTGTTTCATTCTGTTTGTTTTTAAAGCCAACCTTCTGCTCAAAGATGGTGCTATTATAGAGACTGTAGAGCTTCTGCGCCAGCTCCACTTTGCTCTTCTTGAAGTACTTCACATGCTGGGAAGCTGGATTGGAGAGATCTTGCAAGAAACAGCCAGGGACTGAGCACACATTAAGCCTACAGGAAAAGATACAAAAGTTGACTGAAGGTCAGAGACATCTCATTGAAATGTAATGGTCGCTTTAGAGTCAATAAAGATCTCTGGGATGCTGCCATTGGCATAAATCCCTCCTGATTGTTTTCACTGACGTGGCCTCACCAGGGCTCTGGGGTGCACATGATTAAACTGCCTCCTTCCCCCATCGAGGGCAGAGGTGTTGCAATAGTCCTGCAGTTGTTTCACTGGTTCTGAAAACTAGCTCATGGGGGACTCCTGAACACGGAGAGAGGGTGGCTCAGATCTGCATTGCACAGTGAGCCAACCATTACAACACAACTTGATTAACAGAGGAACAGCCCTGACATCACCAACCACAATAAGAGAGTATTTTCAGAAACACAGCCAAAAATGTTCTGGGAATACTAAGAAAAACTATTCATTCAGGGAAAGTAAATATTCTACTAGAATGGTCAACTCCAATACTATAGTATTCTGACAAAGCATCAGCTCTGAAGACGTCATTTAAATGTTTAGTCTTGGAATACAAAATTAGAAAGTGACTAAAAAAAAAGTTACACAGCTAGGAGGCAGAATAAAGGCAGCAATTAGAAATGAAAGACATTCTGAAAAACTTCAGCTGCCTCCACATATAGGAAAAGAAACATGAATTCCTCAAGTTATTTTAATACAGGTCAAAAATCCATCAAGAAAAGCTTGTCAGAAGACATGAATTGCCAATAAAGTCAGTCTAGAAACATTATCAGAGGCAGGCAGCTGGACAGATAGAATCCGTGGTGCCAGCATATGTTACAAGTGTACTGTGCCAAGACAAGGAAGAGCAAAAACTAATGTTCATGAGCTGACATTTGTCAACTGATAAATCAATTTATTTAACTGGAGATGAGCTAATATTCTCCTGGTCACACCTGAGACTAAAAGTCTCGGCTTCCAGTTGCCTACCCGTTAACAACTGCTGAACAAGTAGCAGAAGTTTCTAAGTATTAGCATGTTTTCATCCATCTATAAAGGCCCTAGAATGAAGATGGAGAAGTACTTACTTTTTCTCTGTCTGTGCTGATTGTGAGCAACTGGCAGATTCACTCCTAGGGATCCTGACAGGAGCCATGATCTTGGCAGGTGTTTCTTGAAGCGAAACAGATTTTGACGTTGGTACCTTGACTCCCTTCCCGTTCAAGGGCTGGGCACCTTCACAGGGTGGCTTGATGTTTTCTAGCTCAGAGGGAAAAGTCACAAGATTACACACTGTCAAAGAATCAGGAGCACAGACATCAACAATCAGGTGACAGACAATGATGAGCAGTGTCACATGTTCCACCTCAGCATACACTCTTTTTGCACATACTCGAATACAAAGGTGCTTACAGCTGATAGAAAGATAATTTGCTGTTACATAGAGAAATTAGTACTCAGTGACGGAGTGGCAGAGCCACTCCAGATTTTTCTGTGCTGTCAGCCAACCTCTTCCACTCTTCTGTAGATCTTGCCCTGAACTAGCACTATCAGTGAGGAGGGCACCCTGTGCTTGCTCTTCTAGAGGCAGATTTGTTGCCACTTGCTCTTACTCAGCAATAGTCTTTTTCACAGCATTTTTCCCCACTTTGCCCTTGGAATTTACTTCATTTAGTCAGAGGAGGGAAGGAGATATTATTCAGGAAGTTCTCTGGATTTTAAATATAATAAAGGCAATTATAAATCCAAATAAATACTAAATTAGCAGCACCTGAACTGCTCAAAATTCCAGCCTTACCAAAATGACAGCTTCAGGATAACTATCATACATTAAAAAAGAAAAAAACCTTCAAAATTGATTAGCTTTGTTTCCAGAATGACTTTGAAATAAAACTAAAAATGTCTGTACTTACAGGAATTATAAAAACAAGCAGCAGTAGAAAAACTTCAATCTTGATACTGTAAGGCCAGCAGAATAACTTTTCAGAAATTATTCCTCCCTGAACATTCTGATTGCACGAAACCCAATGGCAAGGTGCTGGGTGGCAGCTCCAAGGCACGAGCCACACGTGTAAATAGAAGAAAGAAAGCAGCACGACCCCTGCTTTGAAAAGATAGCTCACACATTAGCTAGGAACTACTTCTCACCTGCTGTGCTTGGCTGGTAGGCAGTTTTACTTGTGCTTAAGATGGGTTTTCGGGGTATGCTTCGTTTCCTTATCCGTTCTATTAATGACTCGAATTCGCTCTCTGAGCTGTCTGACAGTAACTCTGCACTCCGTCGCAGTGGCTCGGCTGGTGTTTTGTTTCCTGTGCTTTTCTCACTGCTTCTTTCTGTCCTTGCAACAAGGAGCTCTGGACTGCCTCTGGCCACTGATTCTTTCAGTCTTTGTGGAGGCGGCGTTGGGGTGCACCTCCCACTCCCTTTCAGGCCTCTCGCTCCCCCACTTCGGTAACGCTGCCAGGGACTCTCCGCAAAGACAGAATCGTCAGTGTCACTCAGAACCTCTGGATGCTGCAGTTCTTGGGAGCAGGCATTTTCCTTCTCAGAAGTCATCAGCTTCTTTGGGGTCTGAAGATCCTTCGGCGCTGTCATTGAAAAGAGACAGCTTAAAGTTTTGGCAATTAGGACTTTGGCAATCTGGCTTTGCCTTAACACTAGGAGATTCCTTGAAAGACAGGAAAACACAAAGGACAGAGAGGCAGCTTCATGTTTCCATTACCCACCGCTCACTTGCAGTCACACTGGACGGAAAGTCACTGACAGATACATACATGGGCTCTAAGCTAGAACTTTGATTTTTACTGTTTTATACATCTGCCACCAGGACTAACAACCCTGCCAGACGCCAACAGCTAGCTAGCATTGGCATAATCCTTATTCCTAGTAACAAAAGCTACTTGCATGTAGGAACACAGCTGAACAATGGATATGAAAGCCTTACGAAATCGAGAACAAGAGAAAGGCAACTCAAGCAGTGCTCAGCCTTAGCAGGAACACAGCAGGAACCACACGCTTCTGTCATCTGGGGTTTGACCCATGGAGACCTACAGACCACACCAGATCTCACAGAGGTGGCTATTTACTTATTTGTGCTTCCTCTACCTTCTCCCTCGCCCCGACTGCTCCTCCAGACACCGCTCCATTGGCTTTTTACAGCCTGCAGTGGGCATTTATGAGCTCAGCAATGAATGCCATCTTTTGACCCCACAGAATTCCTCCTTCATATTCACTGTTGGATGATTACTTGCCCTTCTTTCTCGCGCTCTTTCTTGTGTTAAAGTCCGAGAAGAAATCATCTGTGGAGTCATTGATGAAGTCCTTCAAGCTGTAAAACAAGCAGTAATCAAACAGAGGAAGGCACAAGCAGCAAAGTGGAGGGGTAGCTGTGCCTTGTTGGAGAAGCAGCCACCAAAAGGCCATCCAACACAGCAGCATCAGCTATCAGAGCTATCAGCTCCGAGTGTTGCCAACCATGTCCCCTAATAGGAATGGCAACGGAACATGTACGCCTCCAAACATCCCATTTTATGTGACCTGAACATACAGAGGGAACACACAGTTCTGTCTGAACTCACTTCCATACACCGATATGAAACACTGAAACTTCTGATCAATTTCCATATGCAGAATGGCAGATGTGATACAGAAAACCACAGCATAAGGACTGGAAAGTCAATAGTTGCAGCACCCACCTTGAGCCCACCTTTTTGGAGACTGATTTGGGAGTTTTCATTTTCACTAAAACTGAAAAACAGTAAAAGATGAATTAAGAAAAAGCTTCTAATGATTCTTTTGTTACTCGCTAAGCTTGCAGCTAGTAAAAATTCAGCATAAAGTCCTTAAAAGCAAAACCAAAAGAACCCAACCAACGAGAGCAATGCAAGACAAAAAGCACCCAGAGAGGTTTGAGAACTCAGCCCAGCGTGCAGCCACCAACGCTGCCCTGCAGAGAGCAACAAAAGGAATGACCCCGTGGAAGGAAACCCCTTAACAACTGCTTTGTCAGACCCAGACGGAAACGTGTCCTCTTCATGCTCCTTCAGGAAACACACGCACAGGCGCTGGTACTCACACATCTCAAATTCCTCGTCGCTGCTGGATGAGAAGCGCACGGCACGGCTGAAAGAAACGGAAAGCAGAGGGGTGTCAGGAACACGGGGACAGCTGCGGGCAGGGGTGCAAGACCAAACACATCCCAAAACCATAGAAAACATGAACTGAGAAACCACCGAGCGTCTCAAATAGGCTGAAAGTTTTAAAGTTGTTTAAAATGAGAATGTTAACGCTTTCTGTTTTTGTCTGCAACAAGCAAATGCTGAACGTTCACAGCAGCCTCAGAGCTGGGAGGGACCCCAGGGGCCGCCCAGTCCAACCCAACGCAGACAGAGACCACAGCACTCAGCTTTACCACACGATTTAGGCTACTTTCAGGCAAAAAGCAAAAATGAACAAACCCAAACCCCTCTGTGTGATCGCTTAGAGACACAGAGATGCTGCTTTTAATTAATTACTGANGCGGGGTGGAGGTGGTGCCTCCGGCCGGGCCCTCCCCGCCCGACGCCGCCGCCATCGCGATTCGAAGCGCCCGCGCCCGCCGCCCGCTTCCCGTTCCGGGGCACCGCGCTGCGGCGCATGCGCAGAACCGCAGGAAACCGCAGCGCTCGGGAGCCACGCGGGAGCTGCAGCCTCAGCTGAGCAGCAGCACCCAGAGCAGCACCGACCCCCNGAACGTTCACAGCAGCCTCAGAGCTGGGAGGGACCCCAGGGGCCGCCCAGTCCAACCCAACGCAGACAGAGACCACAGCACTCAGCTTTACCACACGATTTAGGCTACTTTCAGGCAAAAAGCAAAAATGAACAAACCCAAACCCCTCTGTGTGATCGCTTAGAGACACAGAGATGCTGCTTTTAATTAATTACTGACAACTCAGAATCACAGAATCACAGAACTCAATGCCTACGATCACGCAACGTGCCACCCATTTCTACAAAACCATCACAAGATCCAAATCTACACTTAGCTAGAATGGATAAAAGCCATCAGCACGCAGTCACTCAGCTCCCACAGCCGCNTGAGCAGCAGCACCCAGAGCAGCACCGACCCCCATTTCCAACTGCAGTGCTTGACCGTCCATACAGACTCAGCAGTTAATTATTTCTGTACTGAATACGCACCCTGAACGTTAATTTTCCTATCGGCCATGCCCTCCTGTAATGTAGTACAGTGTGACCAGAGATGACATGGCCGTGGGGAAACAAAAAATGGAGAAAAAAGGCTGTTGTGAGGGCCCGGAACACTGTGAGTTGTGTATGCTTCATGAGCTGTGTATGCAGCCCTCCAGGGCTTTCTCAGTGGGGTGGTTTTAGTCCAACAGAGTTGAAATGGAGATGTGTGTACAAGACTCATTTTCACCTGGGATTAGTTCTGCTGAGAGTTCAGCATCCCCTAAAACAAAATGACAGGCAGGAAGAGCAGAGGTCAGCAGCTCTTAGGACAAATTGATCTTCGAGGTCTTTTCCAAGCTTAAAGAGTCTGTGACAGGTTGACAGTTGGACTAGAAGATCTCAGAGGTCTTTTCCAACCTTAATGATTCCATGATTCAGAACACAGTCCTCACAGCAGCACAAGGAGGGAAGCAGGAAATGTGAAACACGGGTCACAGCAGTCAAACTGGCAAACCAAAGCTTTATTTTTTTTTTTTCTCCGTTTAAAGTCTTTGCTACAGTACCTAGGACTGCGCCTCTATACATAATTAACAATCATTCCTGAAAGATCTGTATTTGGCACCAGTTTGTGTTTACCTCAAACACCTGTGGGGAGGATTAATTTCCAATCGAATTTGGTTTTCAAACAGAACGGGAGCTGCCATCATGAAGCCAATTAGCTGAGTTATTGGAGAAGCTTAAAAAACAAAACAAAACAAGAAAACAAAGTCCTTATCTAAACCAACACATTACAGAGTTCCAAAACAGAGGTCAAACATTAAAAGGCTGATATAGGCTCAAGTGGTTTATAAAACCTATAAAAAAAGACTACACCAGCAAATATGCCTTTTCGGTCCGCACAGTTTAGAAATCAATGCAGGGAGCAACACTCGCTAGCTGGAAATCTTGCCATGGGCGAACCACACGTATACCAACAGGAGTACCCAAATCAAACGTTAAAAAGCTCCAGTTCCCAATCCATACAAGAGGAGACACGTTCGTCAGAAGATTGAATCAGTCCACGAGATCGTGATTGGTTGGGCAGTTCCAACTCCCCCCGCCAACCACCACGTCTCACACACAGGCTCACACGTACACGGCTCAATCCCTTTCCAATTCCTCATGGAATAAAAGGATCCCAGGCTCTAGAGAGTCTTTCCCTATCATGCAAGAAATACGTCTGGCTGTGCTCTAATCACCATCATGTATCACTTCAGCCACAGAGTACCAGGCAGATTAAGTAGAAATGCACAGTTTTTAGCTCATCATCTCTGCAGAAGTGTTTGAGAGGCTCAGATCCTGGAGAGTTCTGGGTGGGCACGCAGAGTCTCCTCATGCAGATTCGCTGGCCTCTACCGGTTTGATCATGTGGTCCGGTTTGTTGCCAGCAGCATAGTGATCCCACATCTGGAGATAAAGCCGCTCCAGGTCCATTGTGTACTGCTTGGTGTTGAACAAAGGACTGGATATTCTCTGCTTCCAGACTTTGCCACGTATTTTTTTCAGGCTACAGAAAAAATGGAAGGCAGTCAGGAACGGTTTCAAACCCTTTATAGCACTGTTTACCTTTTATATCGGTGTCAGCAGACCCAGAACTGCCAGTGCAACTGTTTCAGAAAGATAATGACTCCCCCACTTCTACCAAGTTCATGTTGCTGTTCCACCCCGTCGTCATTTCTGATACAGACTGGCATTATCACTTCACGTGTCACATGATTTGTACTGCAGTAATTGTACTGCACAATTTGAACCTACAGTAAATGACAAACTGCCTAATACTCCATCTAAAAAGAACAAAAAGTGAAATGTGTTGCACTTCTTTTTTTCTCTTTTAAATCAGGCTGAAGTCTGCACTTCAGCAATTTCTTCAGGGCTGCAGCACTGTTACTCAGTCAAATTGAAGCACTGTTCAATTTACTGTAAAAGCAAAAGCAGAGTTAACTGCAAGACAAAAAAAAAACCTATGGATGAGAAGTGTCTCATTACTTTGAACACTGAACTGCCTGCAAGATGATTGGTAACACTCAGCACCGTGCCCCACAACAGCACTTTTTATTTTTGATGTTACCACGTGACATGGTACAAGCTTACTTACTATTCCAGATCAGTTCCCAGTTTCACAGCAATATCTTCGTATTCCTGCCTACTCTTAGCAATGAGCTCAAGACAGCCAAGGCAAGTAAGCTGCGAGGCAGCAACTCGTGATGCAAGGGTTTCACCTGTAAAAACAGAGATAACAGGAGTCAGCTTACCAACTAACATACTACAGAGGATGAAGTTACTTTCCTTCTACTTTTAGAAGAGGAAACGAGCAAGTCTGCCAGGCCTGCTAGTTATTATAGTCATAACAACATCAAATTTATCCCCTCCATCCAGGCTCCCCATTGCATCACCTGGCATAGTGACCATAGGGGTCCCAGCCCAGAGCACGTCCATCCCAGTCGTGTGTCCATTGCAAAGCGGAGTGTCCAGACACACATCAGCCAACTGCCCTCTCCTCACATGTTCTTCCTTGGGGGCAACAGGAGAAAAGATGATTCTGTTCTGGGAAAGACCCAAGTTTTGTGCATACTGCTGAATATTGGGTTCTCCTACAGCTGGGAAACGCAGCAGCCACAGCACACTGTTTGGAACTCTTTTTAGGATCTGTAACAAAAGTCAAGAAGAAAATACGGACGGTTCTGTCAGAAACTTTTCTTTTTTTGGATAACAGCAAGAAATTACAACACACTAAGATGAAGCAGAAGGCATAATCATTCAATACTTTATCTTCTGACATATGGAGCAGGGCAAAAAAATCACAGTTTGGGGTGGAATAGTACTGCGTTCCTAATACTGCTGAAAGATGCAACAATTCCGAGCAACAGTTTGTAGAACAAGTCTTGAAATCTATGATCTCATTTATTTGCAGGCCCACACTTTGGAATAAAATAATATCACTCAATTACTTCTCTGCCATATGCTTCTATCTGGACCAGCATGCTTAAGCTGTCCAAGAGGTAACTTTCACTCACTGAACAGACAGATGTTATTTGAAATTAATCTAAAAAAACTCTCTCTTATTAATGCCAAGCCATGCAATGTGAGCACTGTAAAGACTCAAATGTCTTAGGGTCAACATTTTCCACAGAACAGCTGAAGTTTTAACTTGCATGACATTTCTGTTAACTTAAACACCAGAGCTGCTATGTTCCAGAGGTTCACCCTTAGTTTTCAGATACACAGACACTCACGTTGGCCCACATCTGTAAAGTGGAAGGGTCAATCTTATACAGCTGATTGAAGTTGCAGTATACAACAGCATCCTCTGGTAAGCCATACTGAGAACGGGTGGTAACAATTATAGTTCGTGGAACTTCTTCCCCAGTTGCTGCTTTGTTGTTAATCTAAATGGGAAAAAAAAAAAAAGCTATTGGAACACTGAAATTACAGCAAATGACCTTATACCCTATGGAATGTTCTTCACACACAGCAACATGTGCTGGCATCATAACTTACTTAAAGCTTATCTTTGACTTCTGATACGAAGATGAAACTGTTTACTTACCCAGAACAAGAATTTAACTGGTACATGCACATGCTTGTGGATACCATGATGTTACAACCATCAAGGAACAAAATGCTGGGCATTTTCATGCCCTGGCTATGTCTCCCTGCAATTCCAAGTAATTGGAAAGAAACAGCGTATAAAGAGGCATTGCACACAGACTCTTCCCCTCCTTAAGGTCACTTCACTGCCTTGAGACTAAAAATGAAAGTAAGACTTCAAGGAAGAAGAAAACAGAATTTAGAAAGCAAAAGGAGTTTTTTGTTTCTTTTGGAGTTGGAGGGTGGGGGAGTGGGTTTGGATTGGTTTGGGGTTTTTTTTGTTTTCTTTTCCTGCTGATAAAAGACAATGGGTACATAACATAGGAAGTCAATTAAGATCAAAGATGGAGGCACGTATGTAACTGTGAGACTGTAAGGAACTGGCTGACAAGGAAACAGTGGAAAATGCTGAAAACAGACTAGAAGAGTTACAAACAGACTTTAAATAAAGAAAGAACCTTACAGCCTTCACAAATAGGAATATAATAATAAAAACAGCAGTGGAAAAATTGTGCTAATGCAAGTATCTATAGTCTTGAGGATTAGTTAGATAATTTAAAGCCATAATTACACGTTTTCATAGGGTTTTTGTTTTGTTTTGTTTTTAAGCAACAGGCAACGGTCAGAAGAAAACATCCTTACAGATATGGCAAAACAGGTACTTACAGCCTCTTTTTTTTTTTACTTAATATTTTACATATGTATATATTTAAAGTTTAGCTCACTGCCACTGCTGCCAGCCAAAATAAGTGTACTGTTGACAAACTTGACATTCATGGTAATGACTCACTGTCACTGACTCTGTTAGAACATGGAGCCAGTATGTTGAAACTGTAAAGACACGAAGATAAACAAGGTAATTTAGTTCAAAAGAAGCAGGTAAGAGTGCTACTGTGCTACTGACCCCAGCCAGAGAAGACCTCAACCACAACGCACAGTCCTAGTCACCAATGCCCCAAGGTAGCTGATATCAAATTAGAACTAGTATAAAGAAGGGCTATCTCAGTATGATCAAAGATAAAAATCCTGTTTTGAAAGGGCCCAGACACAGCTCAGATTGTTTCTCTTGGTGGTGGAGTAATAGGACAAGAACTCTCCACTATTTCAGGGCAAAGCAGTTTCAGGGAGAAAAATAAGCTAACAAACTTAAGACAAAGCCTATTACCAACTTAAAGAAAAGCTGTGCACAGAAAAAAATCAAGGCATGAGATTATGGACAGAGCAGTAATAGGAAAAGGTCTCATAAAAGAAGACAAAGAGACTCCAGAGATTCACAGAAAAGTTCCACAGACAACAGATCACAGCTGATGTTTCACAAAAAGTAACAAAGTCGTTATATTTTTAACGTCTATTGAACAACATATGGACCTCCCCATCAACCCTTTTGACTTGGTTCTCATCTGCCAGTGTTTTTAAAAAGAAAGGACTGCTCTACAAGGCAAAAAAATAGCAAACAAGAACTGTCACTATCACTCAAATCTCATGAACTGTAAAGCACTGAGAGGTGGCGGCATAGTGCAGAGCTCAGAAGGATACAACTGACAACTTCTTCTATGAAGCAAATTTAAATTACTTTGGACTTGAAAAGTGTCTTCAAGTGCCTCACCTGAGTAGTTGCTAGTCCATTGCTAATGTTGAATCCATTGATGGTTATCTGAATTTGTCCACGATTAATCATCTCAATCACAGCTTCTGCAATTGTGTTCATAGGAATGACTGGCATACTGAGGGCAGCGTTGCTGTCTGCATTGTCTCCACTATCAGGACACTTCATCTATGAGAAAACCCCTAAGTATCAGATAAAGCAATAGCTTCAACACTCAAGACAGAGCAAGCAAAGGTGTAGCACTCACCTTAACAATCTTGACATCAGGAAGGCTGTCCAAGAAAGCCTTTAAGTCAATGCCGTTCAAAACAATTCTGTTATCATAAATATGACCATTGGATTTGAAATCAATGACTGCTTTTTTCTGTAAGAAGAAAAAAAGTTGGTTACTAGATCCCTTACCAGATATATACTAGAAGTCATTTTATTAAGACAGCTGATGAAAGAAACAGTTATCACCACCCACTTTCCTTGCCCTCTATCCTCCTACGTACCTTTAGATGGGGGAACATATTGGCGTGGTCTCCAATAAAGAAAGTGTTTGGCATGTAAGCTAATTTCTCTGAATACTGCTCAGCTACCTCAACTGGAGAAGTTTCTTTATCTGTGATGATATAATCCATGAACAATGCCCCACTGGTTCCAGGATACCCTAACCACATTGCCTGAAAAACAAAAAAGCAAGACTCCAGTCCCAGCTGCATTGCCATAATTAAGCAAATCAAAAATCAACACACGTAAGTTAAGTTTTCTACCCAGAGATTCAAGTTCCTTTTTGCTTCATCAACTTAAAAGCAACTGCTAACTGCAAACTTTCCCTACTGAAGTAGTGAACAGGTAGAAGATATTCTAAAATAGATCCCCAAAGCAGACTTCTGACCCAGCTACCCACAGCTTTAACCAGAGCATTAAGCACCAGTGATGTCAGCTTCTCTGAGCTGAAACAACTTCTGTACACAAGAATGACTCCAAGTGAGGCTTCTCCCATTCTCTCTCCACAGGCATTTAAAAAAAAAAGTCAAAAAATAACTCTGACCTTAATTCTCACTTATCCTGAGTAGAATTCCACTAAGCCTGAAGAGATTAAAACTCAAATCATTTTTTCAAATGCTTCAAATACCATGTCTTTGTTCTTACCAATGCAAAAAAAAACAGTGGTGAACAGGAATCTCACAGAATGAGGTTCTGCTGTTTCAGGACAGGCAATTGCACATAAATCACACACAAACATAATATAAATGTTGCATCTCTGCAATCACTTGGCAGAGACAAGGGAAGAAAAGGAGGTGGATGTTGTCTGAATGTTCTCTATGATCACAGTCAAAGTTTCTGCTTGACCTGTTCTAAATTGTACTTGCATTATTACATGCTTGAGAGTCCCCACATGTCTGACATAGATCATAATGAGCTTTCAATTATTTTTTCTTCCTGTCAGAGTGACAAAGACTCCTCCTTACTTACAAGTGAGATTTCTGGAAATAAAGAGCTCTTCAGCTTAGTTACCTGAATAGGTGCTGGTCTCAGGGCAAACAATTCATTTCGGGCTCCCTTGGTATAGCCATTCATGTTGATCAGGATGTGTATCCCATCCTGATGGATGCGGTCTGCTGCTTTCCCATTACACGGTATCTGAGGAATAAATCAATTCAACTTATTTGCAATTTCAATAACAAATGCTGTTACTCATCGGTGTACCAACGGATAAATGTCAACTGTGTAATTTGGTGAGACTACAGTTTTGTCACTCCCTAGTTTTATGGAGGACCAAGTCCTCAACTCTTTATATACAAGAATCTGCTGTAGCAGGGAAAAACACAGTATGTTGCTACGGACAGTTAGAGCAGTTAGTTCCTGTCAGAAATTTTAACTGTGGTACTCAAACACTGCCTCTGCACATACAAACAAGAAATCCTTCTGCATTCTGCTTTGCTAAAAGGTCAAGTGTGTCAAAAAGCTCACCTGAGATAGGTCAACAAAGTGATTCGCTTCAGCCATCACTTTTACACGGAAGTTTGTACCATCATCAGGACTCAGGGCGTAACAGAATACCTACAATAGGAGGCACCACAACTTGAGCATATGCAACAATTTCTTACTTCCCTACAAAACCTGTTGCAAAGTTATTCTGCAACAAAGTAATTTCACTGTAAACATACCCTATTGAAATTTTGAATGACATTAGTAAAATTGTATTTAGTTTTGTCAAACTGTATTAGATTTATTTCTGTGGCAGTTACATTGAGAAAGATGTAAAGAAAAACGGGTATTGGTGCATTTAAGACATTAGCATCAGGCCCCTAGTTCTGGTAGTAGCACAGCACACTACATGTTAAGATACAAATTCATTTCCAACTTCATTTCCAGTAAGCACTTAATTCTCTAAGAGCACCTTTTATAAGGCACTGTATTTTAAAGCTTCAGCACACTTTTATATTTTTACCTCAAATTTGTCTGGGTTATGCATGCCAGGGATGGACTGCATCAGGTGTGATGTGGGGTGGTTTCCAAAATCAGAGCTCACATAGCCAATACGGAGTCGACCTTCACTGGCCTTCAGATCCTTTGGATGCTCATAAGGTGGCTTGTGAAGAACATTAATCTGTCAAGAAAACATACACAAGTGTTAATAAAGCCAAGAACCAAAACCTAATTCTAAACATAGATAAAAAACAAGTTCTTAGAATTAGCCTTATTCAATATTTAAGTGGGCTATGTGCATTGGTTTCAAATCTGCAATAAGTACATTCCACTGGAGCCAAGGGCAATTTTCACAAACTGTTACAAGATGTCAGGAGCCTACCTTCAAATGAATAGACAGACATGACTACTGAAAGCTGACAACATGCCTGTTTTTCTATCCCTTAGTTTTGAAGTACTCCATCCTGATTACTAAACATGATGCCACAGCACTACTATCACACAGTTCTTGAACTACAAGCCACCTGTGACCAGAGCAGCACTCCTGTGAAGCATCTCAGCATGCTTTCTGCTCTTATGCTCACCTTCCCCAGGCATCAGCTCGCAGTTACTATCACTGGTTGGATTAGAAGGCTCTAAAGACCCTAAGTTCAAGACAGCTTGAAAGCTGCATGCTGCCTTCTGAAGTTTCAGATCTGCACAATCTCTCATGTTATCTAGACCCTCCCACTGGCTGATGAAGTATTCTCACTTGCAACTGGCAACCTGTCGGCCCAAGGTTTCAACACTTGGAACAGTTACAACCCTCTGGTTGAATAGGAAAAGAAATTATCATTTCAGTCAACGAATTTGCCATCAACTGCAACTGCACTGCAGTACTGAGGAAACAGCACATAGTTAAGTCATTACGGCAAGAGAAGATGTGTCTAAGCTGTATGCATCAAATATTGGAAGATCTTACGTTACTGCACACAAAGTACTCCAGAACAGAATTACAATGAAAACTCCAATACTTCCTACTGCAAGGCATCACCCATTAGAATGCTGCCAGCACCACCAAAGCAATCCCAGAGCCAAGCAAACTCAGGTGAGGTGAGCTTCCAAGTACTACAGGTGCTGGAAAGGACCAGATTACAAGAAATGCTATCACACAGATGACTGGATTTGTTTTACTGTTAGGGAAAGAATCATTTACTCACTCTGCATTTCCATTTCTGCGTGTACTTTGCAAATCTAGATGAATAAACACTGAGCTCTCTCCAGAGGTCAGTGACTAGGAAGCTTTACAAAGGCTAATATAACTGAGGAATTAAATTTTGGTAGGCAGAAGTGCTTCACAATAGACCTTTATAAAACCTCCTACCTTGTCCAAACACAGATTTCCATGTCTCTCAGCAATAGCCTTCCTAAAACTGTGAGAAAGGGGATACAGCATGCTGTGATGAGGGTGGACAGAAGGCAGCCTGTTTTTCTCCAGTTGATCAGCCACAATGCTAACCAGCTTCTTCATCCTTTCATCATAGTCTGTCCAGTCACAGACAATCTAGAAGAGGTACAAAAAAATAAAAATGGTAGGACAACAAACTTCATCTGATTTAAGATATTTCAAGAAGCTGAAGCCAAAGCTTCTTCCAAAAATGGAAGCAAAACCTTCAGTAATTACTGTTGACGACTGTACAATCTTCTGATTTTAAGACTTGCTTCCTCCCTTATTTTGCTTACAGTGTTTGGCTGAGGCGATCAAGCTCTGTACATCTTAAGAATTATTATCTGTGCCTCCCCCTCCTCACCTGCAAACAGTGAGCCAAGTTGCAGTAGGCATCAGGGAAGTCAGGTTTCAGTTTCAGAGCAGTGCGGTAGGATGCAATGGCTTCTGGTATATTCCCTGAATCCTGCACAAAGGAATGAGTCAGTAGATAAAAACATGTTCAGGGTAAGTACCCACAATGCCCCAACACGTTCTAAGAGTGATTCATACACGTGCACTACCTTGTGAATAGATGCCAGGTTGCTATGGGCATCAGCAAAAGCTGGGTTGATCTGAATGGCACGAGTGTAGCACTGCAGAGCTCCTTGAACATCCTGCATTTCCTTCAAGGTATTTCCCATATTAGAGTAAGCATCTGCAAACGTGGGGCTGATTCTGGGAAATCAACATAACATGTTATGAACAACAGAAGCTTCTCCTCCTTCCTGTTATGAAACACTGGGACTGTCACAAACAGTATCCATTTACCTAATGGCCTCTTTGTAATGCATCAGTGCTTCCTGTAACTTTCCTTGCTGTTGGAGAACACTTGCTAGATTTGAATGTGCAGCAGCAAACTCTGGAAACACCTGAGGAAGAAAAAAAAAAAAAATTACCATCTGTCTCTCAAATCCCCAAAGTATACCACAACAAAACAAGTGTTGTGTATTTCTTTCCCTTCTTTTTAATGACTCAAGTCTCTGAGCAGACTTCTCTCTGCTTATAAGAGATGGGGGGGAAAAAAAAAAAGAGCCCTGTCATACTGCATGTTCCCAGGTTTAACTCCCTACCTTTTCCCCTCACCACATTCAACCATACCTCAAGAGCCTTCCGATAAAGGCGGACAGCTTCCTCAATGTTCCCCTGCTCCCGTTTGATGTTTGCTAGATTGTTGAGAGAATCTGCATGAGTGGGACAGAGTCGAAGAGCTGTATTGTAGCATTCTTCTGCTTCAGCCACCTTCAAGAAAAAAGAAAGGGATAATAAGGGAACTGCTAATACTGTAAAATTTCTTCTAAGTTATTATACAAATCACTGTAACAGGTTCAAAGTGATTATTCCCCAAATTATTCCTCCTTACGAATAACAAACAGAACACAAAACGTCATCTTAAATTAAGGTGGTGACAACTGTTGTCTCAAATAAGTATTAACTGAAGTTCTTAAAATTTTAATAAGGTAGAAAAAAGAAAGCACTCCTTACACTGCCTTTCTCCTTCAAGGCATTGGCCAAGTTACAGTAGGCATCGGGGAAGTGGGGCTGCAGTTCAATAGCCCTCCTGTAGGTGTCTATTGCTAGGTCTATCAGTCCTTGCTCGTAATACACACAAGCAAGGTTGCCGTGCACAACTGCATGATTTGGACTCAAACTCAAGGCTCGGAGATAAGCTGCTACAGCTCTGTAACAAGAAAAAGAATGTAAACAATCATCCACAGAGTGGTAGTTGTATTTACCTCGGTCATAAAAGCATACATAAAACATCCAAGGGATACATATTAACACACCCACCCATTCTATAAGATGTTACAGGAAACACAAAGTTACAGCCTGAACTAAAAACCCCCATCAAGAAATAAATTATTATTCATGCCACTTTAAAACTGTGTTCAATTTTGTAATGACTAACGCACTCAAAGACTTGGATCTTTTTAGTTAAGCAAAAGGAGTTCCAAAAATGTGCTATTAATCTTGTGGGGAGCACTGAATGTTGATAACTACCATGCCTGAAAGACTTCAGCTGAAGAGATGTGCAGGTGCTCAGAACTATTTCATTATGGTCTGTATTACTAGACCATCCGTGTCAGTGTAGGACTTTACTTTCTCATTTGCAGAAATGTTCATGTTTGGCCCATTTATTTGTGGATAAATTAAAAAAAAAAAAAAAAACAGTGACTGTACAACGCAAATAGGGAACACATTAATTACTTTAACTGTGAGCTTTTATAAAATTTAGAGCAACAGACCACAGTTAAAAGAAACTATAATCCAATCAGATGCACTGCATATGAACAGGAAAGTCTGGATCTTCTTCCAGAAACAAAGTTAAGATACATGGACCGGGATCTGAGGTCTTAAAACAAATTAGCTGATAAAAATCAACGGCACTGCAACCATACGCAGTGAGACAACATGGACACGTAGCAAATACAGAATATTCAGTCAGATGCTAAACTGGAATTCAGCATTTCAGCTTGTTCTATGTAAAGGGAAGTCTTAGAAAAAGATACACTTGTAGATCAGGTCTAGAAACCCAGTGAAAACAGAGTATTCAGGGATAGTTTCATGCCTTATCTCAGACATCCTTCTCCTCACCTTTCCCCACACTTAATTTCAAATCTATAGTTCATCTACATCCTCAGCATTAAAATGCTATAAACAAAAGCTAAGTACAGTAAAGTAACAAAGGAATGCATTCCAAAGATATTTTTTTGTTGCTTTTTTTGTTTTTTTAAAAAAGGTGCTTACCTGTCAAATATTCTTGCCTCCTTGAGGACATTTCCTAGATTAATGTATGCATCCAAAAAGTTTGGGTCGAGTGTTACAGCCTGAAATTATTTTTAAAGTTTTGAGCATTAGCACAAAGATATACTCTATGATAACTGGATTTAAGTGCTTTTTAGGTTTTTGTTTGTTTGTTTTTTGCTTAAGTATACACATATACATTTATTTATTTGTTCTTAGATCTGGTAAACCTCATCTGTAAGTCTCTAAAACTTTATCAACAACCTGGTAAAGAAGAAAAGCTTAGGTTATATAAATCAATCACAGAACACTGAAGAAGGGACAAAATACACTATCTTCAAATTATTCATTTGCTTACCTAAGCCATGACCCAATTCCCTCCAAATTCATGCATACTAGAATAGACAGCAACTGACATCAGTTGTGACTAATGCAGAATAAAGCATTAAACATTTATATAAAGTTAGGTTCATCATACTTAAGTCTCCTGCACACCATTGTTATGTCATAAATTGTTCTAAGGGCAGAATATCCTCAAAAAAAACCTGATCCATATCCTTTACCTACTGCAAAATAAGGTATTTTAAAAAATTTAGACGCCCAAGGAAAGTAGAGGCAGTTTCACAGAACCCCAAAAAAAAGAAAAGGAGCCATTTTACTAGTAAAAAACATTTTAAATCCCTACAAAATAAAATGAAAAATACCTTTCGAAACTGGAAAGGTTACACAGTTACGAAAGTTGCAGTAATAAGCTACAAGTGGGTATTTGGAAAGCCACTCTCTTACAGTCTTTCCCATGGCAATCATTATTTCCAAATTAAAATACTTCATAATTATTGCTTACTAGAGAGAGAAACAAAAATCAAGCAGCTGGAATTATTTCTGTAGCTCTGAATCAAAAATACCAGGAGGAAACTGTCCACTACATCTTAACCCCTTTTGAAACTAAAGTTGTGAGACAACAAGTGAGAGTAAGAATTAGTGACAATGATCAAGAAAAGTCTGAAACTGTGGTCAAAAATACTCCTGAAGAAGAATTAGTGCCACCTAAAACTGTTCTACTCTGTTCCTCGCAGGAAGGTAAGAACACCTGAAATAAGTGACTAACACAGGGTATCACAGGACTGTAGGAAGTTCTGTGGATCAAAATGTTTCTCTCATCTATCAAAGTACTCGATCATAAACAGATGACTGCCTGTCCATTAAAACCCACCAGTGCTTTGCTTCCACAGTTACCTTTTCAAAGTGATGAATTGCGAGCCAGATTTCTCCTTGGGCATTGAACACACAGCCAAGATTACTCCATGCCACTGCAAAGTTTGGTTGAGTCTCAATTGCTTTTAAGTAACAGGCCTTGGAACAGTTAAAGAAGAGAGATACAAGGGAAGGGGAATATTTGTAAAAAGAAAAAAATGAGAGAAAATAATTGTTAGTATGCATTCTCTAACCAGCCAAAAGTGACCCTGCAGTATAGGCTAGCTTGCGCCAAAACTAATGCGCTGCAAACTGCTGTTGATCCTGCGCAGGCGCAAACCAAAACCCAGGTGCAAGCCCACCATTTTTCAGTTATGCTGATAAGTTAATATGCCTAGACTTCAGGTCACCACAGAAATCGTCTTAGGAATAATTCAAAGTAGTTCAGAGGAAGTATCTGCCAACCTTTAAGCGCATAAAAAGAAAAACGAGTATGCAAAACCAACTTTGGTATGAAATAAAACTCTTAAGTTGTGAAGTATTCTAAAATGGATGGAAATTACTCTAAAAATTAGAAAAACTCCTGAAAAACACACAGCCATTCTTCAGTTCTAGCTGTCCTCCTTAAGCGAGACGACGCACCCCAGTTGCTTTGAAGATGTTTTGATCTCCTGCAGCTTTCAAAACCTCAAATGACAGGATTGCATGAAGGTTTAGGTCCCTGTAATGCAAGCGCGAGAAGTCGCTGCGCATCCTAACCAGCACGGCGCCACGCTATCGCTGCGAACTGCTTTGCTCTATGGATCGCCCCTAGGTACCGTGAACGGCCAGCCAGAATCATTAATCTATCAGACAGGCCCATACAAAAACTTGTGAGCGGAATTTGAGTTTGGAGTCTGAAAGCATCGCAACCCAATTGGATCGGAAAGGCCGCAGCCTGGGGGTCGGGCAGTCACCCAGAGATTAATCATCCAGCTGACCGTTCACGAGGGCTTCATCGCACGCAATGCGCGTTACCGCTGCGCAGCCTTTGCGCTACTGCAGGATCACAGCGCATCATCAGAAGAGCAGAACGCTGCAATCCAAACAAAGAAGAAAAAAGGAAAAAAATGAACAACCAGAAGAGTTAGAAGCTTTTACTATTAACTATCTCCAATTATTTCTTTATAAAAAAATATCTTAATTTACTTTTACTTTATTTCTTTGAAAGAATTTGTGGCTACTAGTATAAAACATTGTTACATTACTTGCTCGTAATTAAATATTTTAAGCTGTTTCTGAAGCCACAAGACAGAAGATTCAGGCATGGAGGCAAATGGTTTTGCTGTGGCAGTTACAAACCCGTTACCATATTTCTCATCATGTGACTTTTCGGTGCGTTCCTTGCTGGAAGAGGAGGAGGAGGTGTGTGTCTGCCCTAGATCCAGGCCTCGAGCTCCCTTCAGCGAGGCACCTTACGCATGGAATAGGAGGTTTCACCCACCTGAAACCTTCTAAATACAATATCAGTGGTGAAAAACCAAAAACAAGAGAGAAAATAAAACAAGATCATTAGTAAAAGTTCAACAAAGCAATTGCAACTTTTTTGGATATGTCTTAACACATGGGAATGAGGACAATCTGTCTGTAACAAGGGAGACATGCAGAAGGGAGAGGGTTAATCAGGGCAATTGCATACAGCAGGGACTTTTTTTTTTGGAAGAAAGGCTCTGAAGTATCTACAAAGAAATTAAATTTTAGTTCAAACTGTAAGGAATTCGCTGGCTTGATCTTTCAAATGGACTGATGACCAAAGAAATACATTGCAATTTACTCAAGATGTTTTTCCTCGCTTATTAAGTTCTCACAAAACGGAATAACACTTTCAAACTAGGTGTCTCCAGAGCTCTGAAACAAAGAAGTCAGCAACCTAAGGCAGGCGCAGTGTCTTGGCCTATACCAGTCACACTAAAGCTGCAGTGAAGTGCAATTCGTGTTAGCTGTCCGCTTGGTGGGCTGAGAACCAAGTGTCTCCAAGACTGTTCAATCCGTAAACGTTGCTACAAAACATTTTCAACCTGGATCTGACCAAATCATTGATGCTGTCCTAGGATGGTAGGCACATCCAAGTTGTTAAGAGAAATCAAAAAAAAAATAATGAACTTTGAACCTACGCTCCCCTTATCCCCTAAAGACCCCACCCTCCCCCGATGGTGCTGCAGCCAAACAGACAGCTACGCTGTTCATACACTCCACTTTTTAGCATGCGCGTGGGGCTTGGAGTGACAGACGTGGAGGCCAGAGTGTTTCTGATTTCTCCACACTCCTCACCCCTGCAGCGCGGACGCGTAAGGTGGCTTGTAACAAGACGATTTCGTTGTGCAATCCAAGTTTTTAACGTGCCAAGAATTTTCAACTCATCTTGGTGTTCAAATTCTCAGTTTAGGAAACAAGACTGCTAGAAGCCACCTTTCCACTACAGCAAGTTTTCTTTCGATCAGTTCATTTCCAAACAAACCAGCTTTGTCCTTCTGATTTCTTAATTTTAGGGAGGGGAAAAGGGAAGACGTGAAGAAAAGTTATTTGGGGGTTCGCATACTGCAGCTATTGATCATTTACTAGCCTTTCTTCCACTATCGAGGGAAGGGAAAAGTTAAAAAGAATAAAAATCTTTAAAAGCCAATATTACAAGGTAACATTTGGATAAGTTTCTTCTCCACTTACAAGCCACAAAGGACTTTAGAAGAGCAGCATTTTCAATAGCACCTGCATCGTACAGGGATCTCGAGCTAACCACAGGCTCTCTGCTTGGCAGCAGCAGGCAAGCCTCAGATTTGAAGGACTGTTACTTATTTCCAGATAAGAGCATGGTGGAGCCCCTGCCCAATACTTCAGAATGGTATCGGATAGTCTAGTTCAGCAGAAAGGCTTGGTAATGTTCCATTTCTTGACTTAAACCAACTTTTAAACATGGACATGCCATATCTTGCCCTGCAACTACTCTGGGGTGTTTCAGTGCCTTCAGTTTTCAGCAGTTTCTCAGACTGTCTGTAGATCAACGCAGATTTGAAGACTTGGTGCAAAGTTCAAGTTTTCAAAACACTGGCGTTTACATGTATTCTACTCAACACCTACCTTGGCTTCTTCCAAGCGACCCAGGGCTTTGAGCAGGTTCCCCAGGTCACTACGAACACAGTACAAGTCCTGAAAAACCAAAGTCACACCGTCAGCTTCAGGACTTCACAGATACCCCAAATGTCTTCATAGAGATCTTGCAGTGAAAATCCCTTGTCCTCTACAAACTAATTTTGAATTCTTAGTAAATAGATTACAGGTGTGTTTCTTGGTTGCCTTTTTTTTTTCTTTCAGTTTTGTAAAGCATGACTGCATACCTCCATTATTAAGTTACACCACTGCCACTGTGGCTTGTAAAAGCTAGATCTCAAATCATATATAATGACCTTGCTTCCTGTATTCAACAGTCTTTTCTCCCTGTTTTCTCCACGACTCCATCCATTCTCAAAAGCTTTGCCACTTCTCTTTTTCTTTCACTTGTAACCACAGCATGGACTGCAACCGCAGTATCCACCAATATATTGTAAGATGACAGAGAATGGGAACAGTGAAAGCAAAACACGAGGTTATTTACTGACTTTAAAAAAAAATCCTTGCTTTTCTGTTATCTCAACACTACAGATAAATATGCAAGAAGCAGCTCTTACGGTATTACAATATAAATATTTTTGTGACAGAAGTCATTGAAAAGATCTCCAAGAAAAGTATGACGTAGACCATTAGATGTACGGTGTACAGATCAGAGGGAAGGGTTATCACTTGTTGGTTGCTTGAAACCTGCAATTTGTGTGTCCTGGCACAGAAGCAAGGTATGGAGTTCTTCTGTAAGTGCTACCTACAGGGTTGTACTGAAGGGCAGACACATATGCCTGCACTGCTCCTTCCATATCTCCTGCAGCTACCAGCGCAGCAGCCAGATTAATATATCCATCAATGAAATCTGGTTTGAGGCGTAGGGCGTGTCTGTAATGTTCGATAGCTTCTTGCAGCTGTCCACGTTCCTTGTACACATTGCCCAGGTTCGAGTAGGCTTCGGCCAACAGTGGGTTCTGTTTAATAGCCAAAGTGCTGAAGTGAGCAGACCTGGAGAAAATTAAACAAGTTAAGAACTGTTTTTCAGTGTTTGCCTACTGACTTATTTAATGAACATTCATGCTTAAAGCAAGCCAAACATCCAGCCAACACAACTGGACTTACAGAGCTACCTTATGATTAGCCTCTCCCAGTTTAAGCCATCTCCCCTACTTCTAGTTTAGATTCTACTGAAGAGAGACAGCTCAGCTGCCATCAGTGGGATTCAAGCCTCCTCACCAAACCTGAGCTCAACATTGTTGGAGAAAACACTGCAGATATTCTGTTAAGCCTTCTTATTAATGCTTTCTCCCTAGGCAATGTTTCACTTGATAGTTTCTTTAAGAAACAGGGCATAGCAGACAGATGTAGTTTTAAAATTCTGTCCTGCTCCCCTCCATTTTATTTTCCTGTATCTGAGTTGTTATTACAGCTTCATTCAGAAACCTACATAATAAACCCCAGTCTTAAGTTCTTCCTTCCTTCACCAGCATGCAGAGATTTACAAAGCTCAAAAGGCTTGACAGACACAAAGCAAGCTCAGTAACAGGCAGGCAGAAAAAAGAGACAACTTTCAAAAGACAATTCTTAACTATGCAATGCCATGATACCATTCCACTGCAAGACTCAGCACTAAATAAAAACCCACACTGCAGGTGGAATATGTAAAGACTTCTATTTACATGCACAAATAACTCTGGGGCATGCAAGCATGGCTGATAGTCTGATACCAAAGCGTAAAATACGAAAACAACATGAGAGTAACAGCAAGATCTCTGTTGCAAAGCTAGCAATTCCCATTCGTATTCCTCTTATCCTAAAAGAATTTAAAATACAAGAACATTAGTTTTGACTGTCATTACTGCTACCACAAAGTTAGTATTTGCGTTCAGTGCTAAAGCCACTGCTGGATGAGAACTTGAGTCAGCTGCGCTGGATAGGATTAGAGGCACACACTCTGCAGAATGACACAACATCTCACTCCTCCTACCTGTCCAATCTGCGACACTGGAAGTGAATGGACGAGAGCAATAAAAGCACACCAGTGTTATCAGGCTCTTGTCTCCAAAGCTGCATGCAGTGTCTCTCTGCTGCTTCAAAGTCTCCTGCCTGATACTCCCGATGAGCCAACTCCGCTAACCCTTGGAAGGAAAGCATACGTTTCGTTGGTTCTGGAGAATCACCAAAACATTCAAGGGGGGAAAACAAAAAGTTAGATAATGGAAACAAAACAAAAGAAACAAAACAAAAACTAAACACGTGAAAAAAAAACGTATCAAACTAAAGGATGAAGATGTGTGATGTTACATAAAACATTGCAGCGGGTGGCAGTTTGTGCTCTCAGGTCTTTAGGCCCCCACCTACTGCTGTGGCATTTCTGACATTCTGTGTGCAAGTTAATATTTGGAAACATAACTACAGCCATTATAATTACACAAGTTAATCATTTTCCATTAACCTGAAAAATATGTGAAGGTGTTCCTAACATAAGGCTTTAACTCTCTTATCAGGAGCAGCATTAGCAACAACAATGAATTTCCTCACTCTCTCCCAAGACTGCAGATCTAACATAGTACTGAAAACCTCTAAAAACTTAATAGGGAAATGAAGGACAACAGACACAGATTTCAAAGGACTCAAACAAAAGAAAGTTTTGCTGTGCCAGGAGATCTGCATCTTGTGAAAGCCCTTAAAAGAAAAATGTGTAATGCATAACATTCCTTCACATCTCCACACTGCCTGAGTTATCTGGAACCAATAACAAGCCCTCCACTGGAAAAGTGCTGCACGCTCTCTGCTGCTGAGCTGCTGCCCTCCAGAAGGCACCGCTGGAAGGAGCGGGCACAGGAGAGCAGTGCCAGCTTCAGGAGGCTCAGCTGGGACAGAGAGGCAAAGAGCATTTAAGATGCAGTCACCAAGTCCAAAATAGTTCAACAAAACACCAGCTTTAGATAAACAACCTGCTGACAAGTTAACTATCTTAGAAAGACAAGCGCTGCTTGGAAAAAACACACAACTGCTCATCCCAGAGAGAGGTGCCTTCAAACTGTGCCCTTACACCAGCCAGCCTCGCTGCCAGAAGCTTTGATTTCTGCTAGCATCCCTCATCTCTCCTTCTGAAGCAACTCCACTGCAGTCACTTTGTTCCATTCCTTCCACTCATCCCACCTGGACTGAGGGAGTTTCCCATTCCTGATGCTCAGCAACAAACCCTACCCACCAGCAAACCCCTCCTGCTCTGAGCACACCTTCTGCAGTCACCTGCTATAAAAACTCGCTGGAACTCCTTTGGGGAGAACCTGAACAATAGCAAAACAAGGACAAAGAGGTCAGGTGCAGTCATTACCAGCTCTTTATGAATTCAGGATTGCTGGAAATCATTTTAATCATTTTCATCATTTTGTTAGTGCTATCTTTAGAAAATAAGATTGAATTTTGCATGACCTGAATGAAGTTTTTTTGCTGATCATATGTTCTCTCTGCACTGAAAGCCGATGGGCTCACACTACATTGGAACCAGCGCAGCCCCTGCCTTGCAGGTACTCGTTAAATTACTCATCAAACATCTTCAGAAGGGCCGAGATGCCCACTCCCTAGCAGCCTGGCCTTTTCCAGACCAGAGGAAAAAATACTTCAGGATCCAACTGAACCTCTGACAGCGGGCAGAGGGAACTGTTACTGAAAATGACAGCCCCTGGGGCTGGCAGGGGCCCGCTGGGCACAGCCACATGTCCTGCTGCCCCCACAGCCCAAGGGCAGAGCACTGCACCCACGAGATGGAGCTCAGCAGGAAGCAGTC
>WBMW01005039.1:633964-681051 GCA_013396635.1 Penelope pileata | reverse complement strand
CCCCCGCGCTCGGTCCGGGCCACGCGGTGCCACGCGCCGCCCCCCGCGTCCCCTCACAGAGCCCCGAGCGCGGCCCCGCGGCGTTATTCCTCTTTTTTCCGACACGTTTTTTTTTCAGATTCTCATACTTTTCCTCCCTGTCTCCTTACAGAAGGCTCAAAAAGAGTCCCCCCTCGCCCAGGAAAGCTCTGCGCACTCCGTGAGGCAGAGGCACCGTTCCCCCTCCCCTCACGTTTCGCTCTCGGGAAACCGAACAGAGCGGCCCCGGTAGCGGCCCCACACAAGGGGCCAGGAAGGGCCGGGCCGGGGCGGCCGCTTCTGGAAAGTTCCGCCGGGAGCGGCCCNCATTTCTGACATTCTGTGTGCAAGTTAATATTTGGAAACATAACTACAGCCATTATAATTACACAAGTTAATCATTTTCCATTAACCTGAAAAATATGTGAAGGTGTTCCTAACATAAGGCTTTAACTCTCTTATCAGGAGCAGCATTAGCAACAACAATGAATTTCCTCACTCTCTCCCAAGACTGCAGATCTAACATAGTACTGAAAACCTCTAAAAACTTAATAGGGAAATGAAGGACAACAGACACAGATTTCAAAGGACTCAAACAAAAGAAAGTTTTGCTGTGCCAGGAGATCTGCATCTTGTGAAAGCCCTTTAAAGAAAAATGTGTAATGCATAACATTCCTTCACATCTCCACACTGCCTGAGTTATCTGGAACCAATAACAAGCCCTCCACTGGAAAAGTGCTGCACGCTCTCTGCTGCTGAGCTGCTGCCCTCCAGAAGGCACCGCTGGAAGGAGCGGGCACAGGAGAGCAGTGCCAGCTTCAGGAGGCTCAGCTGGGACAGAGAGGCAAAGAGCATTTAAGATGCAGTCACCAAGTCCAAAATACTTCAACAAAACACCAGCTTTAGATAAACAACCTGCTGACAAGTTAACTATCTTAGAAAGACAAGCGCTGCTTGGAAAAAACACACAACTGCTCATCCCAGAGAGAGGTGCCTTCAAACTGTGCCCTTACACCAGCCAGCCTCGCTGCCAGAAGCTTTGATTTCTGCTAGCATCCCTCATCTCTCCTTCTGAAGCAACTCCACTGCAGTCACTTTGTTCCATTCCTTCCACTCATCCCACCTGGACTGAGGGAGTTTCCCATTCCTGATGCTCAGCAACAAACCCTACCCACCAGCAAACCCCTCCTGCTCTGAGCACACCTTCTG
Source organism: Penelope pileata (assembly GCA_013396635.1). Lineage (NCBI taxonomy): Eukaryota > Metazoa > Chordata > Aves > Galliformes > Cracidae > Penelope > Penelope pileata. The sequence goes on along the minus strand of WBMW01005039.1, from coordinate 679,824 downwards.
CAGTCACCTGCTATAAAAACTCGCTGGAACTCCTTTGGGGAGAACCTGAACAATAGCAAAACAAGGACAAAGAGGTCAGGTGCAGTCATTACCAGCTCTTTATGAATTCAGGATTGCTGGAAATCATTTTAATCATTTTCATCATTTTGTTAGTGCTATCTTTAGAAAATAAGATTGAATTTTGCATGACCTGAATGAAGTTTTTTTGCTGATCATATGTTCTCTCTGCACTGAAAGCCGATGGGCTCACACTACATTGGAACCAGCGCAGCCCCTGCCTTGCAGGTACTCGTTAAATTACTCATCAAACATCTTCAGAAGGGCCGAGATGCCCACTCCCTAGCAGCCTGGCCTTTTCCAGACCAGAGGAAAAAATACTTCAGGATCCAACTGAACCTCTGACAGCGGGCAGAGGGAACTGTTACTGAAAATGACAGCCCCTGGGGCTGGCAGGGGCCCGCTGGGCACAGCCACATGTCCTGCTGCCCCCACAGCCCAAGGGCAGAGCACTGCACCCACGAGATGGAGCTCAGCAGGAAGCAGTCAGCTCTCTGCCCTCACAGATGTGCTGTGGCCACACTCTAAAGGATGTCAGGAAGCCAAGAGCTCCAAGCGAGCTGAACTTCTAAGGACCCTGCCAAAAGCGGCCACCTCCCCCCGAGTCCCCCCAGAGCCACGGACAGGAACGGCAGCGAGAACCCGGCACGGAGCCCTCCCACGTGAGGCCGTGCCCGCAGCGCTGTGACCTTGCCGGCCCCCCCCAGCGCCGCGCCCCNCCGAACAGAGCGGCCCCGGTAGCGGCCCCACACAAGGGGCCAGGAAGGGCCGGGCCGGGGCGGCCGCTTCTGGAAAGTTCCGCCGGGAGCGGCCCCCGCGGGTGCGGAGCGCCGCGCTCCGGGGGAGGCCCGCAGGCCCCGGGTACAGCCCCATCCCCCCGCGCGGTACCTGTGCTGTCGGCCACGTTCCCCACGGAGGTCGCCATCGCGGCAGGGGCCGGTGAGGGCTCTCACACGGCGACGCGCTGGGCTGAGACGGGCGGAGCGGGACCGGGCTCCCCGCGCTCCCGGCGCGCTGAGGCGGCGGCTCCCGAAATGGCGCTGGCGGCGGCGGAGGCAGCAGAGAGCCGAATGGCCGCTGCCGGACCTAACTCCGCAAAAAAGAGTCCGGGCGGAGCCAGGCGCGGGGCGCACGGCTCTGTGCGGCGGAGGGATCTCTCGGAACTACATCCGTCTCCTTCCGCCGAGCGCTCTCTGTCTCTCTCAGTCAGGCGGGCAGCACCGCAGTGACAGCTTTGTCAGCACGGGTATTCCTCCGCGCGGAGCCATTGCGACAAACGCAGCGGCACTGCGCGTGCGCCGCCGCCCGCCTCCGCGCGGCCTCCCCGCACATGCGGCGCCACGGGGCATGCCGGGAAGGGCCCGCGCCTGAGGCGAAGCAGCAGCGACCGGAGCACCTCCTCCCCCCCCCCTCGCGTTTATTTACACTGCACCGCTGTAACCCGTGCACACCAGCAGCGCCAATTAGCCAAGGCTGATTGCTGGGACTAATTCCAACCTAACAACAGCGCGGCCACTGGCTGAAGGGCGCCCAGCACAGCGTCCCTTCAAGAAACCATAAATGTTTTACAGCTGTTTATCACACACACAGCACCCATCTCATTCCCAGCAGCCTTCTTTCTCCCCTGACAGACACACACGAACTCAACAGGCGAGCATTTATGAGAAACTATTTTACAGCTATTAAAAATGAAGAACGAATTCATGGAAGTCTTCATCAGGACTCTTGAACGAGTGGACAGCCACCCCATAGCAGAGAGCTCTAATCCTTGTTTTTCACTGTTTGCTCAGTCTCACTTTATAGCTGATTAAAATATTATATACAAAGGCTGCCCCTTGTTAGCCCCACGCTGTTCCTTGGGCCAAAGGGGGACGAGCCAGGAGGCAGGAGCAGCCCCAGGTGAGGGGCAGCAGTCACTCGTCTGAGTCCAGGTCGCTGTCTCCTGCGATGGAATGGAAGTCCTCGCTGTCCTCCTCGTCCTCGGACAGGTGCACCTGACTCAACACGCTCGGTCCGCAGCGCTGTTCTTCCTCCTCCTCCTCTTCCTCTGAGATCTCATACCCCCCGATGCTGCTGAAGCTCGTATCCCTCGTGTTGGACTTGGGGTCTGGTTCTTCATAGCTGCCGTAACTAGAAAAAAGAGCATCCTCTTATTATGCCACAGTTTCAAATCAGCTGTTGATAGAAACAATTCCCTATTTAGCTTCTGTTAAAGGTCACTGGCTTGAGGTCCCCGAGGAACACTTGGAACCACTGTGCTCTTCAATCCTGTCAATGGCCAGCTTTTTAAAATAAAAAACAGTTCTCCTGAAACAATGAAACAATTCACTACCAGCATCCTCACCCCACCCTGATATAAACAGGGCAGGAAAAGCAACTGATGGCTCCAGTACTTTCCATCCATCTCCTTTACTGGAGACAGAAAGGCAGAGTAACACTGCCACCAGAGCAGAGCCCATTCACATCACCTCCAGCATTTTGTAGTGGCTGCTGTCGAGGCACTGGGCTGCACTCTCCATTCACCTCACCCAGCACAAGTGCTCTTAAGAACAGGTTCTGATCATCTCTGCTGTGACAGAGTTTGCCTGTACAACTGTTTTAGGCAAATAATATCAGCACTGAACTCCATGACTAAACTAGAACAGAGAATCTAACACTAATACTCTACAGAATGGCCGGACAAGGAAAAGTCAGTCAGTATTTTCTCAAGCTCGTAGGAAAAATAAAGCTGATATTCTTGTCCTTCCCATTGTCTGAGAATGGAACTACTTCTGGAACGCATGTTCCTATTGTTTTGGACTTCAGCTTCCTCTCAAGGAAGGAAATGCTTATTCTTAGAGGAAAAAAACCACATGAAGTTAATCAGCTAAATCATCTTTTGACTTCCAAGGCATCTCAATTTCTGAGCCAATCTATCAAAAGTTTTATTTCCACTGCCTTCAAAAACCACTATGCAAAGGAAATTATTTAACTTGCAAGGATAAACAGTTCTTAATCTTACTTTTCAATTTAACTTTTTCCATTAGTTAGAGTGCAACAACAAAACCCAATTTCTATCAAGAACTAAACTGCAATTATGGTTGCAACCCTAAAACGAGTGACAGAGTAACTTAAAAGAAAACACACAAGATATTCTTGAGCTTTTTACAAACACTTCATAAACCTCTGAGAGAACAGATTTTGTTCTGAGGAAATAATTATTTTAACAAGATTCTCAGCTCCAATTACCTGATGTTACTGTCCTCCATAACCTGAGATGTCTCCCCACCATCACCTTCGTAAGACATCATGCTTTCTTCATTGTCCATGCCCATTCGTGTGTTCTCTTGAAGAACATGAGGTTGTTTAGGTCTCACTGCATTGGTCTCCACATCTGAATCACTGCCACTCTCACTGAGTTGGATAGCTGTGGAATAAGCCAACATTTAGTCATCGATCAACTGTTTTGTTCTGTCAGTTACGTACCCATTATCTTTAGTTAAAGGATACGACGCTGACTAAGTAATGTATACAAAGTACTATATGGAATATGTACTAGAAATGCTATCTGGGAGGTCATAACAGTGAATGCCCATTTCTGATGTTATTCAGAAACAACCCAATTAACCCACTACTCAAAAGGCCTTATTTGTCAACTCTGAATAACTCTCCACCATCACCCCCTAGTAATTTTCAGAAGCTATCTCCAAAAATTACCATGTGTTTTTATGCTTGGCAATTTCTTTAGGGGTTGGACTTGATGATTTCTAGAGGTCCGTTCCAACCCCTGCAGTTCTGTGATTCTTTAGTGAAACAGGGAAAAAAATCTGAAGAACCTTCAGACTCCTCTTCCAGTTCTCGGTAACATTGTCCACACTATTTCATATCAAAATAAATGTTGTGCTTTTATTAAACTTTGCCCAATTCTGCTGTGCACACCAAATTATTGTCCCAGTCTTTTCTGAACCATTTGCAGTTTTACTTTATGAAACACAACTGAATAGATCTTGACTTAACTCTGCTTTCTTCTGGGTCCATACTACATATCCCAGTTATGCTCTCTGCTCTATGTTTTTGTGATGGAAATGTAAGAAGATTAGCTGGGTTTGTGAACAACTGGTTATATTCAACCCTTTTATATAAGAAGGGAAACATACATGAGAAAGGATTATCTCCTTCTTCATCACTCCCATCATCATCATCCTCTCCATCTGACATGAGCAAGTCTTCATACAGGACGCTGGCCTGGGGCTGCTGGGCTGATCCTTCTTCTTCATCAGCAAGATCACCATCTGCATCTTCAACTTCCTAGGTCATACAGAATAGGGACAGTGAAGATCAAACTACTGCCATTTCCAGCACATGCATACAATTTAAAACACAGTTCACTCTCACTTCATAATGCTAATGTTTAAAACTGCATTTAAGTGTCTAGCTGTTGCTATGAATACTGCTGTCTTTCTGGGTGCCAGACACAGCAGACAGCCCTTACGTGATGGAGATTTCTACTACAAGGACACAAGTTAACATGTCGACTGTGGCTGGGATTTCTGTAAATATACTCACTGGGGCTGGAGTCTTAGGTTTCCCATCATCATCCTCATCAAACCCTTCAATATCTACGTCAGAGTCTTCCTCGCCCAGCCTACCTCGCCCCTGGCGCATCTGAATGGGGAACACAAATAGCAATACCATTGAGGAAGGCACTACTGGACATGAGCCTAAGGGTATGACAGACATCCACCCCACAACGATGGGTGGGAAACAAGAGAGGAGGGAGGGGAAAAAAATTAAAAACGATATATAACTCTCAGAGCAAGGATCCCTTCTCTTTATTCTAAGATCAGAGAGCACACAGTCTCCACACACCTTTACTCTGATGTGCTCATCTGTGAAAAAGATATCTCCAGCCTTAAAAGCACAAGAGTTCTTTGTTCACCTAGCTATTTCTGGAAAAGACCACTAGATCTTAAAAAGTTAATGTTTTCACAGGGCATTTTCAAAGCAGACAGCAGTTTCCATCAAATCTTCTCTTGCCCTCCTCTCCCATTCTTCTCCCAGTCACCATGAGTACAGGGTAGAGAGAACATGCAGATGCTGTCCCAAAGACTGTAAGTTGGAAGTCTACAGGAAACTTGAAGACTTACAAATCTGCAAAAAGGCATTCCCAAAGCCACAGACTACCTAGACAATAAATGGAATTATGAATATTCAACCCCTGTTGGTCTGGATTGTTCTAGAATAGCTCCCACTAGTCTTTCTGGTACCAGCTTCAATCTCACAGCTCTCCTCACCTTCTTCCTCCTCCTGATCATTTATTTTCACGCTCATATTAACTTTATCTCCTTCTGCTAGTCCTTCTTCTCTAACATACTCTTTTTGTTGTTAATATAGAGTAAAGACAAAGAAAAATATATATGGTTACTGTAATTGGTTCATTTATAATTATTTGACACCTTTAACCAGTCATTTTTTTTTTTTTTTTCCTACAAGGTATCTATCTATAGTGGCAGCCATCTCTTCCTAGGTGTTTATACAGCTTCTAATCATCACTGGATGCAAGTGTACTAATTTAATTATCATCCTCCAAAACTGTAGAATATATTTCACCATTTCCCTATTCAGAATCTACAGGGGATTGCATATTAGCACTCTGCAGCTTGAGTCACCGGGTTTCCAGTCCCAGAAGTAGTGAAGCAAACAAATAGCTGGCCTTAGGCAAATTCTTTTGCAGCTTTTGATTCTCTATTCTTTGATTTGCAGTGTTGAAATTCCCAATGCTCTTTACATTTTTCCTTTTCCATCAGAGCAGTCACAATGAAGGAAATTACAGCTCTTTGGAAATGGGTTCCCTTTCCCTCGGGAAATGTGCTGATCTTTGTCGCCTGTTTCCTGCCAAGCAATTAACTCCTTTCAGTAATTTCCTTCCACAACCCAACTCTCCAACTACATGAAAAAACGGAGGACTCTGCCCCAAGTTCCTCACTTCTGTGGGGTTGTGTCCATAGCAGACAAATTGTTCTCACTTGATAGACTGAAGCATCACGTGATATACGAGGGAAGTGTTGGTAGAAATATCAGGTAGTTAAAGTACACGTGGAAACAGGGATGTAACATTCTCAGGCACTGCACTGAAACTAATATCTAGAGAGGGAAGACTGGGATTTCAGAACTAAATGCAAAATGCATCTGTTTGGCACGGTGTTTCTATTATTAAACACGGGTTCATCAAAATAAACATTTATTCTTAAAAAAAAACATGATAAAACACAGTGGCTCACAATCCCAGGTATGAGGTTTGCCAAATAACAGATTTTAAAATAGAATGCAGTGCTCCTATGCAGTGCAATCCTGCAGAGGCCAAAATTGTAAATGGAGAGAGACTTTACTCTTAAGAATCACTGTATGTTTGCATCCACTTACTTCTGGTCCCTGCCAGAGGTTTGACTCAGTTTGGCCCTTTTTATGTTTCTCCAGTGGAAGTGGTGTAACCACAAACGCTGCTCTTGGAACTGGAAGAAAACTACTTTATCACATACGGAACAGTAAAGCTTTACCTTTCATTCAATTCCTCATAAATCACTGTCTCAAGAGTCCCTAAAACTAACACAAGTGAGATAAATGGGGGTTTGGATAAGTGCTCTAAAAGCCTGTCGTTTGTATTTAATTTGCCTTTGAGGGGTTTATAAGGAACTACAGATTTTGATTAAATGCCCTCACGATACAGTTTTAATATTATGACAATCTTAGAAGTGTTAAGAGCAGAAGCAATACCATTTAAATTAGGCAAAACAGGCTTCCTAAGAATTTAAACAGACGTATGATCTACAGACAGCTCTCTACTTGCTGCATTTGCTTTTTATATCCCTGAGTTCAACTCCTGAAGACACACATGAGGAGATGAGTATTAGTCATCATGACTACATCTGAACTAAAGCCAAGCAACCATCAGCAGACCTGCCATCTGTGACAAGTTTGGGAGTGTAGGAAGCAGGAGTGCACCTTCAGCCAAGAAGCAGAGGGAAAGGGTGGCCATCAGATGACAAGTTCAGGGAGGAGCTTCCTTCAGCAAACAGAGGAAGAGCAGACAACTAATAAGCCATTTTCTGTGTTCAGGCCTCATTTCCTCTCGCCTTCATCCTCTTGGAAGAAATTCAGAACAGATAGCTCTGTTCTTGGGAAGGAAACCAGACAGAGAGAAGAATGGTATTTTGTCCCTCTTCCTCTGAAGCACTGAGATAGTCCTTGATTCCATCTAATCGTGTTTGAAATGTTAAAATATGTTAAACATTCCTCCAGAATTGTTTGTAGATTGCTATCGTGGCTCCAGCCATATCATCTTTGTATATGTATTGCCCAAGCAAATTTTGAACTCATTTTTCTACTTAAAAATAACCTTTATAGGTGCTTAAATTGTTCTTGAACATCATGACCCTCTTTTCTGCTCTGACTTAACTAAAGCTAAATACAACTTTCCAGACGCAATCACACCAGACATGCACAAATAGAAAAATTAGTCATCTACAGTTGGGAAGAACAACTGCTTAGAAAGCTTTGCTCTGTCTTCCTACACTGGGTGTACAACATTTGGATTTTGATCATTCAGTTATCAGCAGACCAGTCTTCCACAGGGCTTATGAACTTCAATAGTTTTTCCAAAGAATCAGAATGACTCATCTCAGACACTAGGATGGCATTCCCTGAACTGTTACCTAATTTATCAAGCAAACTCCAGAGAGGTAATAATCTTTTTCTGCAACAAAAATTTAAGTTCCTTTTGATACTGCAACGGCAATTTTGTTTTTCAGGAATGAGACTGTCATTCCTGGTGAAAGAAGATCATTTTTTCTACAAATGTTTTTAAAAACAACCGAACTGCCCAAGGCGAGAATAAGCACATACACAAAAATAAATAAATAAATAAAACTTTTAGACTTTATAAAACTTTTCCAAGCTGTAAACACTTAGAAGGCAGTCTGTCATACAGCCTGCAGTATAAATTATGCTTCCATCTTAGTCTATAAATATATACAAAATAACCGACACACACAAACTTGTTTGCTAATACAATAGTGGTGAGTTAAAAGTATTACTTCCATTAGAGACAAAATAGAAAAATGAAAAGAATCTCACCAAAGAATGCAGAAAATATGGCCTGCTGACCATAGCAGGCAGTTTCTCTGCAACAACACCCTCACAGAACAGCTCCTCTGGCTTCTTCTCAGAACTACAGTACTGATGTTTGTCCTCACATTCTCCCTACCTTTTCACTGCTTGCCTTCTGAGACTTTCTAACTGCTCCATTTATAGTCTTTGAATCTGCAACCAATATTCAGTTGTACCTGACTACACACAGTTTCACAAACTGCTTGGTAAATACCTTCTCTTTGGTATCTCACCCTCTTAAAGCAGCGTAACTGCTTCTAATATTTATCCTTAAAAACTTCTGAAAGCACATCATCCAGAAGGACAGTCTACTAAAAGGTAAACTGCAGACAGATCTAGAACAGTAAGCAAGAGGCACCTCGAGATCAAAAATTCAGGAGACTGAAACTTAAAAACACTGAGAACTCTGCTTGGACACTTACTTGTGGAGTGTAGGGGCCAGGGGTCATAGGATCAAGACTTTCCAGATCTGCCTCCTCTAGTGCTGCTTCTTTAGCAGTAGAGATGTCTCTCTCAAGTTGGGTCAGGTGCTCATCGTACTAAGAACAAAGAAGCTTGCAAAGGTTACAGAACAGAAAACTCAAACATACAAAAATATTACAAGAGACATGTCCACATACCTCAGCTAAAGTTTGATAACAGATGTTTACGATCTCCTGGGCTGTTTTTGTGTACTGACTGTCTGGCCCTGTAGTAATAAACAAATCTCTTTATGCATTCTGACATTTGTTCGGTGTCAGCTGCTAAGACATGAAGACTGGTTTTGGTTACACAGCTCTCATGAGACAGGTCCCTAAAGCCCACCACTTTCTGATCTAAGGAGAAACACAGAGCAGGGTTCACATTCAGCTAACAAAGAGCAACCAGTTTGTTCCAGCGTTATTATTTGGGAGATAAGAAGGTTGTACCCTGTCAATCTCAAGTAAATTCCCAGAAACAATTAACTGAAACAGGGATGTGTAGGGTTACGAACAGAAATTCATCCTCAAATGTACTCTGCCCCATTCTGCACAGCAAAATAAGGCAACATGTGACAGTGAAAATATCACTGTTGAAGCATCTCCCTTCTCAGCAAGGAAAGGAAAGCAACAACCAAGCTCCATTTTCAAAGCTTCAGGCTCTGACAACAAAGCAGAACAGGCATCCAGATTCATTTAAGGATAGAAGGGTGAAGCCTTATTTTCACCACTTACCGTTGTACTTAATGCTGTTGGCAAGAATTAGGTTAACATCATCCAGGAAAGTCTCTCTGTTCTGGTACTTGTGTTTGGAGATATTCTGCAAGAGATTGTCACCCAGTAAGTAATCAAGTCTGAACCCTCCTCAAGTGGCTGCTCATTTCATGCTACACACCTTGCAGATAGTCTCTAGATCCATTGGATTGGCAATGACCTTGTAATAATCAGGAACAAACTTTTTATTAACTGGATGATGAAATGGCCATGACTGAAAGAAAGAAAACAGGCAAGCTTAGAAAGCTTCTGTGTAAACTTGGTTACAGTTGAGCTAAAAATTTCATAAAGCAAGTCTCCAGAACAGCTAAATACTCAAAATGTTTGGGAAATATTAATCACATGGCATCTTGAATCCAATCATTTAGCTTCAGGAGGGACACAGAAAAGAGATGTACCAGTTGGATTTGCAACTAGGCCGGTTGATACCTACTGATTGACAGTAGAAACACGTAATACAAAATAATAATCATACAAAAGATTTTTTCTATTTAATATCACTGTCTCTTCCACAGTGTAACTGCAGTGCCTAGCAAGAACAATCATTGCTAGTACAATCAGCTTAGGTCTAACCTCACAATGGGGGCTATACTACACTGATTTAACAACCCAGTGTGAGGTAAAAGCACAGAAATACTCAAAAATCTTTTTCTAAACATCAGGTGTGATAACAGAAAACGGGATCAACGGAGTTTTAAAGGGGACAGGCACTCAGCCTAACCACTACACTCTCACTTCTTACTTCATTCAGACACAGTTTATGTTATAGATCAATCTGTTCTATTGGGTATGTTTAATGTCTTTTTTTTATACTAACAAACTATTACAACACTAAGTGAACTTGATCAATGAGAAATCAGATTGCATTTGGTTTGCACCCATAAACTGCATCCTTGCAGGGATCTCCAAAAGTAACTGCTACAATCAGTAGGAGACAAATGTTTTACAATGAAAATCCTTAATGAAGACCAGTGACTTCCTACTAAGGAGAGGAAGACATAGGCATTATTAAGGATTAAGAGCAGCAGAGGAAGGACAGGAACCCAGTCTTCACCTCTGGACCATTGCTCCAGTGAAGGGGGTCAGTACAGGAGTCTGCCAGTCAGAAAATCACCAGCCAGCACCCTGACCCAGTGCCTTAACAGCCACAGGATGTATATTACACTGTAATATACAGCCACTGGACTACAATCAGCATGTTTTGTGCATCATGCACAAACACATTCACGCTACGTACATCTGGGACTGCCATCATCTTTTGAGTGACAATGTTATCCAAAATGAAGGAAAAGGCCACTTGATCATCATCATCCAGGAGGGGATTGATTGCTTTTTCTAATCGAGCCAGTTTATCTTCTTTCTGCAATAGAAGTAAGGAATGTCAGTGGCTGACCATAGATTAATAACTGTTAATATCAGGATATTGTATACCAAAGCAATTCCCATTTGCCTTTTTATGAAGACTCTCATAATTAAGAGGGGGAAATAGTCTAAATAGCCTACACATAAGATAAAGTTAGCTAGAGCATCAAACAAGCATCTATTTTTTGAGAGATTCCAGTGTGAACTGTTTAAAATTGTAAAAATTCAAATATGCCCTATGAAAAACACAAAAACGTTCCCTTATTGTTCTCTCCTTAAAGCCTTGTGTTCTGGCTAGTCATGTCCTCTATCCTCAAACCCTTCAACCACGCAGACCTTCCCTCCCTCTCCACTCTGATCCCAACCCATTCACAAGGACTTACCTCTTTCAGCTTTTCATCACACAGGTCCAGCATGGACTGAGATATCTGAGTCAGTGAATGCTTTGGCCCTGCAAACACACAGCAAGTTCAGAGAGCTAACTCTGACCCTGATGGAAGCTTTCAGAACTCAGAAACACCACCACCACCACATCAGTGGACACATCCTGATGACGTAACATTTCAAAGAACTAAAAAGATCACTTATGTAACAATATTAATTAATATTTACTGCTATGCATCAATGATAGTGTTTCTGCTACAGCTGGCAGTCTGTTCTCAAATATATTCTTAATACACAATTACTAAAGTTTAGTACAAGTTTTATGAGAGAAAAGGTTATTTGTAACAAAATATATACTAGAAGTATGAACATTTGCTAAGTTTTAGAAACCCTATGGGAAAAGAGCTCTATCTGCAGCAGACTGGCTGCTAAGTCCTCCAACTGTTCCAAACTTTCAGATAATAAGTCTTAAAATGTCTGTTGGTTTCATTACATCTGCTCAGTAGAGCAGAACTGTTGAGGAAGTCAAGATGGACATTTAAGGAATACTCTGAAAACACTGCTTTAAGTGATTTCATGATACACAAAGTATTTGCAACAGAACTATGAAAAAGAATTTCTTTAGTTAGGATAAAACAAGGACTTAGCTGTCAAAATAATAAAGGAAGCACTAAAAGCACAAAACCAGTGCTGTCAGCATCACCCTGACTGTTGCACAGCCTAGAGCTAGATTCAATGCAGCTGGGAGATTTTTAGCTGCCAAATGAGTACTTTTTGGACAAAGACTTTTCTATCAACAGTCAGAACACAGTTGACCAACAGTTGCTCAATGAATCAGCACTTTTTCCTAACAGCTGCATGATCTACTTCAGAATCGATGCCTGTTATTTTTTTAAGCTAGCTTTCTGACCTTTCCAAACAGGAAAAAATTTACTGCAGCTAAAGAACCATGAAATGCAAAATCATTAGAGTAAACTCTATTCCAAGCTGCATGTTCTAAGGCAATGGTTCCAAAAGGTGTGAATTATTCTTATTTGTACTGAAGGACTCAATGCATGCTTCTCTAAAGCATGACATAAAGAAAATAAGCTCCATATCTGAAAGAAAGGAAGGACACTCATAACACAGACTACTGAAAACGATGCTTTGTTTAGCTTCACCCTACATTAAGGGGATATGCAGAAGGTTGATTGAATGCAGTCTGACTTCATGCACGCATCAATTTCTTCAGTCATTGGTAGGTCTATAACTGAACTTCAATTACTACATCACAATCAAAATTTTGGGTGTTTTTTTTAATGATGGAGTCCAATTCTTTCTTATTTATGAATTAGCTCATTAACATTTATAGAGTCTTTCAGGTATATCTGAAAAAAAAAAGTTATTTATTGTTGTCATCTGACAAGTAACTTATTCTGGCTTTCTCTTGCTCTCATTACTTCTGAAAACAAAAGATCCACCTCTCATACAAGTACAAAGCATTGCAGAGAAAGAGTTTCCCTGCACTGTTAACAGCCTACCATTGTAAGTTGCACTGTTCTTAACAATTAGTTCCAGGTGTTCTCTGAACTCCTCCCGGGAAGGGTACTGCCTCTTACGAACATTTTCACGCAGAGTCTGCAAATCCATGGGCCGAGTAATAATCTTATAATAATCTTTGACAACTTTTGGATTTACTGGCGTGTGAAAGGGATATGTCTGAGAGTGAAAAGAGAAAAAGGAATGGTTATTAGCATAGTACTAGCACAGTTAATCTCAATTTAACCTCCATAGTTGAATAGAGGCTGAAGTATAAAGCTTTTATGCAATCAGTCCTTTAATTGCATCAAGGAAAACATGATGAGCTCAGCTCTATGGTGGCTATTTTTTTATACAAAATGTTCTTTAATACTGTAATAAGAAGGATTCTCAGATAAAATTTTTGCTTATGCAGAACAAAAGTTCTATTCTTCTATTCTGTCAACTGCCTTTGTGGCAGGATAAATCAACATGTTTCATAACAGGACTCAGCAATCTGAAAAATGCAAAATGTTGTGAGAAGAGGATATTTCCCAAATCTCTCCAATTATCAAAGGAAGATAAAAGAAATATATGATTCCTTCTGTGCTAGAACACCACAACCAAAGGTCAAAAGGCTTTCACAGCAAACAACCCAGTTCAATCTACAGGATTCAGTTTTCCCAAACAACACTTGCAACACAGTAACACAGAAAATCCAGAATAAAAACATGAAGGAGTACTGGTTTAGACTCCCCATATAAAGAACAGTTAGTGCAGGGGGAAAAGAGGTGGCACGTTCACCTGAGGAACGTTTGCATCATTTTGGTGTCATACAACCCACTTTAACTGTGTTGCTTAAGACAGGCTATTGGTCTCTTAGCTTACACTTACATTAGGAAGATCCCTCATGTCATTGATGATGCCCTCCAAGATGGATGACAGTGTCACCATGGGATCTGTTCGCCGTCGGTGGATGGACTTGTGAGGCCGCTATAGAAAATAAGAGGCAGAAAAGTTAAGGCAGCTCTGAAATACAAAATATTGACCTACAGAAATCCTACACAATTCAGTTTATTCACGTTCTGGGTAGCTGTCTGTGGGGCATGCTGAGGATGCACAGGAGTAAAGGAATTGGCCAGTTGGTACAAACATGAGCAGAGAGGCTGCAGTCAGCCCGGTAACACCTTCACTCACATTCAGGTAGTCACAGTGAACGGTTGTCCCCACTCGCCGCTTCTTCTTCGGAGGAAGCTGCTGTTTAGGAAACTTCAGGACCAGTGATTTCCTGCGAACCTCATCCGCACTAGGTAAAAACAAAACAGCATAAAATTTTCTCTGTCCCTCTTGTGATTCAAATCCATTTGTCTCCCAGTATTGCCCATGGCCCCATCTGCCATAACACTAAAGACACCACCAAAATACCGTAGCAGTAGTCTGTATAAAGCCCTGTCACTTTATTCCTCTGATTAATACATGTGAACATCCTGCACTAGGCTCTACATTTCTTAACACCTGTCTGTATTTCTGCTTCTTTCCCTTACCTCTCAATCAGCTGCTTTCCAAGGACAATTTTTGTTCCTTCTACTTTGATGAGTTCTTCATTATCGTTGTGAATGACTGTTTTTTCCAGCTCTTCCTCCTGCTCTTCTGTCATCGCGACAGGATTAGAAGGTGGGGCATTTGTTTGGTAGTAAAGAGGGCAGAACTTATTAGTCCTCATATGGCCAATTGCACCACATGCTCCACATTTTAGCTGCAAAGATATAAGAAAGATGGCAGATCAGAATTCATACATAGGCTCCCAGTGTAGAGGGAGAGGATCACTACAATCCCCTCGTCAGATCTTTTGTACATCACAAACACTTCTCCAATAGCCAAGATTTGTTAGCACACTTAGCGTATGGATATGCTTACTTTCAGGTCTGGACGTTCTTTCATTTTCTTGGGCTTCTTTTCTGGAGGGCCCTTGAGTTTCTCTTTCTCTTGGTTCCGTTTTAAACGCCGTAGTTGTTCCTGGATCCTACGCCGCTCCTTTCGCATCTCCTCACGGTGCTGTTCATCAAACAGAGCAAACTTTCGACTGAAGGGGGAAAACACAAACAAAACAAAAAAACACACAAGATTTTTCCACTGAGTTGCTGATTTACCAGGTGCTCTTTTGTCAGTACAACCCTACCGGGCTTTGAATCTCTGTCACAAAACTGGAGGAGCCAGAGTATCTAAGGCTAAGTTCTTTAGCTTCCAGTAGGATTCAACATACTATAAATAACATTAAGGTTATGAAATAAGCTACTCAGTTTATCTATTCAAGCTTTATTCAACACCTTTACACACATTATATAGAATAACCATATGACCAAACACTATTTCTTTCCCTCAGAATCAAACAGTGAACAAAACTTGTAATACTCTCTGGATGGACAGCCATGAGATCTGCTTCTCTAAACAATTACAGTGCCAGGCTTCTGCACTCAATTGTTTCAAACAATTGGCTTCTTGGAGTTTTGTGCAGTTTTCACCACATCCTAACACTTCACAAGGAAAGCACCACCACTTCATAGATTAGAGGACCAAAGTGATAAGCAGTTCAACCAAAGCTGCATGGCTTTAGATGCCAAATAGAACGCATAGTGCCACTCTGCACAGTGCTTTGAATTTCATACATTGAAAGTGCAGACTCCAATGACTTCAGAAACAAAAGAGAATGTGCTTCCAAATCTGGCTTCCAGTATTTTATAACTTAGAGCTAGAAAAGTGAGGCTTTTGTAGCAGCTGAGAGCAGTTGCACTTCTGAAAAAATGTTATTTAAAATTGCCTGAGACACAGAACACTGACAACACTAAGCTGTCTTCCCCACTCTTCCTGTGAGCATCCACTTCACCCACCACACACCTTCCATACAGTGAAAAAATACACACAAAACCCAGAAAGTCAGTCTTCTTCAGATGACTTTACCTCTGGCAGTTTTTCCTCTTTTAGCATTCAATTTTGCATTTTTATTGTTTTTTCACATTCCCTATTGGCTACCTCAGAGAATTTTAATGAAGCACTATGAAAAAAAGACTCCTTCATATGGAAGACTGGTGATACCTCGTCTCACTGGAAAAGTTAGGGCTTTTTGATAGTAACCAAGGAAAAGGATCTGCTACGCAGTGAAGTCAGGCAGAGATAGCAGTTTAGTGGTGCTATAAAAACAAAGTAGAAGAGGGGAAGAATGGCTTTACTGTCGTTTTCCAAATTTCTGTAACCAGCAGAGAAAAGTTTGGACTTCATAAGGATTTTATTCCCTATTCTGATATCTCTCACTCTTTGGAGCATTTAAAATTGAACCCTACTAAAGGAAAGTCTCCTTTGAAACAGCCATCAGACCCTCCCTCCAGTAGTGAACAAGGTGGTATTTCCAATTCAACTACAAAAGCCAGTATTTTTCAGTAAATATTCTCCACACAGTGCAGAAAACTTTATCTACATTATCTCCTACTGACAACAGTATGAAATAGTCTACAGGGAAGGAAAAATCTCATCGGTCTTACATGAACTCTTCATCTTTGGTAGTCCGTATTCGGCAGTAGGCATCAATGACAGAGGGCTTTCGAACTGTCTCACACCTCACATATTCCTTCCCATCCTCATCTCTGAAGGTGCGATAGATCTTGAGGCGGCGGCCGGTGGCAGAGGAATTCAGGCTGGTTACTGAGGCAGTGTCATCATCTTTGTGAGAGTTTGCTGAGGCTCCTGAAGCTAATGGTACAAAAGAGTGGTTGATTTGCTTTTCATTCCCTTCCATGCTATAGAAAACACTGCTGTTTAAAGATGAGATACAGTTCTGCCTTTAAAACTTCCAAACTGTATCTCAAGTGGCAGTGGTTATTTGCACCCTCATGCAGATAGTTCTCTCACACCTCACTTTTACCTGCCAGACAGGGACGTGCCAAATTCTCTGTCAGAATACACTTAAAATACACAGGTCTCCAGGAGATCCAAGTCTGGCTACTGCCCAACTATCTCATTTACTTCCAATTAACAAATTACACACTGCTACAGCACAGAGTAGAACAGACTGCTGTCAGCCTACAGACTGGGTCTATCTGTTTCACACACATAGCTGTGTATACACACAAGATCCAATTAGAGGACCACAAACTGGTTGCAAAAACACTCTTCTACTTGAACACATCTTGAGAAAATTACTCAAAAAAAAGGGGGGGGGAGGGGGCTGGGGGCAGACAACTTAACAAGCAGGAGTAAATAGCTAAAGAAATACCAGAACAATTTTACAGTTCAATGTAACCAAAGCTACTGGGCAAGGATGACACTTTAAATGTGTATTCAGCTCAGGAGAAGGAAAAAGCCCTAGATATGCATGTCTGTACTTTCACACTGTAACAAGGCACATTTTCCTCTGGAAGGCAGGACCAGTCACATTCTGGTTGCTGCAGTTACTTACACAGTCCCTTTTTGTCTCTCCTGTCCTTTTTGCCCCT
The DNA here is from genome assembly GCA_013396635.1 of Penelope pileata. Classification (NCBI taxonomy): domain Eukaryota; kingdom Metazoa; phylum Chordata; class Aves; order Galliformes; family Cracidae; genus Penelope; species Penelope pileata. The sequence continues at coordinate 662,660 of WBMW01005039.1, read as the reverse complement.
GTCTTTGTCATTCCCACTGTCTTCTCCCAAAAGCATCCTCTGCAATTCCTTTCGTTCCTGCTCTTCTCTTTCCCGAGAGAGCTGAGAACTAGTTTTCTTGTTCTGTAACATATTCTCAATGTTCTTTCCCATCTCTTCAAAGTCACTGTCTTCAGCTGAGCTGCTGTCTGTGTCTGTTGACAGGATCTCAGTGGATTCCAGAACCCTGAAACAGGAGGCACCTTGAATGTCAGTTACCTTCTGACGTCTGTTACCCTCTCAGAAATACAAACATAAAAACAACACAAAGATTTCGAAGCTAAAGTTGCAAATCACTAATAAGCATAATGCATCCCCCTCTCTCAGCCCTCCTGTAATCCCAGTGTCTAAATTATCAACTGTTCCAAGCCAGTCTTCTCCATCAACTCACTCTCTCTATCATCAGTACTATATTCTCTCCCTACTCTCAGCTCTTGAGACAGGGCAAGGAATAATTCATGAATTATCTGGCAGACCTAAAGAACAGGACATAGAATTGTTAGCTGCTACTCAATAGAGTTACAGCAAAAGAAAAGAGGGGGAAAAAAAGGAAGAAATAAAGGAAATTGGTTGGTGAACTGATCTGTGGAAAACCTCACACTATTTTGTGGCAGGCCATGCAACTCATTCTACCTTTCCAAAAGGTCTATGACAGCACAACACTGAAGCTAACCCTTAAGTTGACAGTAAAATCCAAAGCTCTTTCTCTGTGTTTTGTGGGCCCAGCTGGATGAATCAACACCTACATCACTACATATCAGAGAGCCTCAGGCACTCATAGTTCTGGACTTTTAAGGTGGGGATAGGGTGGGGCTCACAGCTGTAAACATCAGATAAGAACTTACTTATTTTGCAAATCAAAAATGCGCTGACACTCCTCTTTGTATCTCTCTTGATGTTCTGCTACAGAAAACCGAGACCCACGTGCAAATTTGCTCATAGGACCTTCCCCTGAACGAGCCTGCTCGGTAGACATTGTGCGTACCACATCAATCACTTCCCACCGAGACAGCTTCTTTATCTGTACGGAGGAAGACAGAACAGCAATGGCTTTTAGAGACATGCAGCTGACTGAATTTCAACTCTTTTTCCATGAGTTGAAAAGTGTATGCCCCTTCCACCATCTGCTGCTGAAACCATCAATGAAGAGAACTCTATATTTGTCCGCTACAGTTTCAGGCTCACCTCCTCTTCAGGCACTCCAAACTTACGCAGAAGCTGTTTGGCATTTTTGAGAGAAAGTCGACGCAAGTCAGCATCTGTCCCAGTTACTGTCTTTTTCACTGGCTGGGGTTCTTTATCATCCTGTTCAGAGGAAGATGCAGCCTATGAGCAACTTCACATAAAAATCTTTCCTAGGCTAATTTTCAGATATTTTCTCCAATCAATACCCCGTATTTAATCCCTTTACATAGTCTTGCATGACTTCCCACTTACTGCTTCTTGTTCAACCCAGCCTTGGGAATGATACCTTTTGCTGAGTTGGTTTGTTTGGAATCTTCACATAAGAAAATCCTTCACCACAGCCAGTAGGATCTGCTACACCAGTCACTTCTAGAAGACACTTTCCCTTCATAGCAGCAATGAAGGCTCGTGTGGTGTTCCATGGAGCTGTGCGCACCTGCCAGAAAGAAGAGAAACATGCCCTTACAATCCTACTACCACCATGAATAATTCCAAGCTTCTTATTTTGAATTCCTCCAATCACAGAACCATGGAATGGCTCGTGTCGGAAGGGACCTTAAAGATTACCCAGTTCCAACCCCACTGCCATGGGCAGCGTTGCCACCCAGCAGATCAGGCTGCCCAGGGCCCCATCCAATCTGGCCTTATACACCTCCAGGGATGGGACATCTACATCTTCTTCAGGCAACCTGTTCCAGTGCTTTGCCATCCTCTGAGTAAAAAAATTTTTTCTAACATCTAACCTACATCTCCCCTCTTTCAGTTTAAAGTCATTCCCCCTCGTCCTATCACTATCAGACCATGTAAAAAGTTGGTCCCTCTCCTGCTTGTAAGCTCCCCTCAAGTACTGGAAGGCTTCCATGTCTTGATAAACCACTCTGGTGAACCAGAGCACTAGATAATTCATAATAGGCACTTAAGGCAAAAAGCCCACTCCTTAAAGGATATGGCAAAAGGGATGCCCAAACAAAGGTGTAAGATTAAGTACATAAAAGTTGCCAGGAAAGTTGCAAAAATGTTTGATCTACTGAATCCTACTTGAAATTTGTTCTTTATATTTAAAGACCTCATTTCTCTACTTCCATGCAGATCAGTACATTGGCATGCATGCTCATACATTTCTCTGATAGTACCTCATCATCAATCTTCATTTGGAAATCCTCTTCATTCTCTTCTTCTGGTGCAAAGAAGGATTTCTCCCCATAACCTGCATCCTGCAGAAAAATATTATACAAACCATTTTTTTCTCGCAGTCTTATTACACACTGCTTACTTTACGCTGTAGAAGGCCAGATAGAAACAGAAACATTTGCTTACAACCTCCCTTTGCTACCTTTGACCATAGCTAGCTCAACATCTAAACAGCAAGCACAGGAATATAATGGCTCTCTTAAGAACTTATGCAGCAAAGAATGGCTCTATTAAGAACTTCATATGCAGCAAAAAATTTAGCAAGTTGTGCAGTTGTCAGGGGCCTAACCTGCCTACTATATAGCAAAATCAGCTTAAGGCAGAAGGTGTTTGTACCTCTACCCTTCACAGAACTACTTGTCAGTAATTTGCCCTACAGATGACAAGGAATGTTTACCTTCAGTCGCTGCTCAGCCGCAATCATGCTGTAATAAGCACAGCACTGCTCCGGGGATACCATTGCTCTGATCTCTTCCTCTGTTGGCAATCTGAAATCTGGCTTTAAAACCCACCAGTTTGAGTCCATCCCTGAAAAATGCACAGAGCAAACGCTGATTAGTTTCCTACAAATATTAGATGCCATCGTAATCTTTACTGTATTTCAAGATTTAGTATCCTGCTGCAATGCTGGTATGCAAGTATGACAAATCCGTGACACTTATACCACTGGAACTGTTGGGTTTATTTGTTCTGCATTTGTCTAAATCAACACCTCCCAACTCAGCACCCGTTACACCAGCAAACTCTCAAACATTCATGTTCATTCAGTGCACACACTACATTCTGAGAGCATTTAATCCAGCTCTCACTTCCTTGACTTAAACCACTTTTCCACAAGGCTAGCCTAAAAACATTTGTACTATTGCCTTGCCTGCTTGCTACCCTGCATCAAGTCAGAAATCAGGTTCTCGGAGCACTGTTAGACTCATGAAAATGTGACAAGCTTTTACTGTCATTATTTCTGAAACACAACACAGCCCACACACAGAGAGAAGGGATGGTGTATGTGCTGGTGTTGTACATTGTTCCTTTCCAAGTACATCTATGCCTGAAGGGTTACAAAAAATGTCCAAACTGCAGTCATTTCTCATCATCAAGCACACTAGCACCAAAAAAAAGTGCACTTTTATAAACAGGAACAAAACATATTGGATTACACTTTAGTTCTTCAAAAAGATGTTCTCATAAATGGTTTATCAGGACATTTTGCTTCCTCCTGTTTTGTTTGAAACTCCAAGAGCAGCAAAGAATGGCTTTGCTGAGAAGTAATCAGCAACCTCCACATGAAACCTTGAATACCTGTGCGTTTGAAATCAGCGCAGAGCTTCAGCCGCTTTCGGATGCTACTCTCTGAGTGGGAGGGAAAGGCCTTCTTGATGTCCTCCATGCGAATTCTCCGAGGACGGTCTCTGCTTTTCCAAAAGAGGCGGTAAATGAAAACCTACAAAATAAAACTCAAGTCCAAAGAAAGAATACAACAAAGCTGCAGAGACAGAGCAGACAATGCTATTATCACAGTGACTACTTCAGACTTCCTACTTAAAATTCATTATTTCTTCTAAGTTTACCTAGTAAGGTTTTTCAAACCACAAATTCAGACATTTTTGAGAATAACATGGGAAAAAGATTTGTCTTGAAATTTCTTGTACTATCACATTAGGAATGTTCATGCTTTGGAACAGAAAGTTGAACTCTGAGAATGGCAGAGATTCTCCGGCTTTGCAAATAACTCTTAGGTTGTAATTTTTTATTAATTTTTTTCCAACATCTAAATTTTGGGATATTTATTTGAATGATTACTGGCAGTCTCAAAGCTTAAACGTCTGAAGACCCAGAAAATTAATAAAGATCTACAAATCAACTCTAATTCCGTGCTACGTGATAGCATTGTGATAACATCTCTTAGCTTCTGCAAGCAAGGCTCTCCACATGACGCCTATGCCATGGGCTTTCTCTAAAGACCCAAACTTTATCACATACCTGCAGAAAATCTCTGATATGGGTGTTAGCTCGTTTGGAGTTTGGACCAGGTACTTCAAAAAGTGGGCACTCCTGACCAACTACAAAAATATCCACCAACTCCCGAACATAATAGCCTTGCCGTGTCCGGATGATCAGGAAATCTGTTTCAGGCATCTTATGTAAATAGATCGGGGCCCGGAAAAGGTTGTTTTCAAATGCCTAACAAGAGAAACAAACCAAAGTTTGGAAGTTAGGTTTTGATCAAATTTTCTGTAACACAAAACATCTCAACAACAAACCAAAATGTCCACTCATCCCAGTGGTACACCACCATTTATAGCAGAATGCACGTAGACATGTAGTCAAGACATTCCTCGGTTATTCTCTGATGTAGCACAAAAGCATAATAAAACTCAGAACAAATGTAGAATTGGAAGGCCTCTTTGGACTGACCTTTAAGGAGGTACTTTAAAAAAGGACAAAAAGAACTCATATGCAGAAGGAATGCTATAACCATGGAAAAATCCATGTTTTCTATCTCCTCCAACTCTGACTTAACTGAGTTTCCCAGCATTCAAGCAATTTTGGCCTCCTACTAAGATCCCTCTAACAACAGTACTTCTAATGCTAATAGAGAGCAAAGCAGGAAAGATTCAACTCCTGCAATTGCTACCATTCCTACAAAACGCTGAAAACCACACAACAGAGACATAAAAAAAATAAAGGCCAAAAGACTGCATTATTATCAGTAAACAAAGAGACTTAAATCAAAAATTAAATTGAATCTGACATGCCTGTTTTTCTCACCTGCAGTAGCTGGCCTGGATGCAGAGAACCCAGGAATGGAGAGGTGTGGCAATAAACAGTCTCTCCGTATTTACAGTCTGGAGCTCCCGGGTCTTTGCCAGGTTTCTGCAACACGCAGCGAAAGTGCAATTAGCACTCAGTGAGAGGCAGAAGAAAATCATTGTCCAACAGCAAAACTTACATACTCACCCTTTTGTAGTAATTTTTAATCTTTGTTGCCATGCCAACCTGCATCATTAAAGGAGCGTTTTCCTCACTGTATTCGGCAAGAATGAGATCTCCATCCTTGCCAGTGAGGTCCTGTGGCGTGCGCATGAAGAACATTTCACCCCCACCAGAAGCCTGACGTTCCTGCTCTCTCATCTGTGCCAGAGAAAAGGCAGCATTAGGAAAACAGCACATTAAATAGATCTGCTGTGCAAATGGAGCCACAGGAGACATCATATACAGAGCAAAACAACTGTACCTTAGCTTTCTTCTTTATATGCTTCAGCAGAGGTTGCACAGCATGGGGCCCTGGTTGGGACAGGGCACCAAAAGAGTATTTCTTCAGGGGAGGCCGATGAAATTGTCGGAGCTTCATAGGACCCATATGGGTGGGAAAGAATGGCTGGCGAAGTTCCACTGCTGGGATGGAGTGCTGACACAGGAATAAAGAAGATATTAAGGAAGAATGACAGACAGCATCTCAAAACCAAGATCATCCTCCAAAACAGCTGACCCTGATATAACGAAACCTAGTAACATTGTACGTCTGCTGTAGTAATGCCAGTGCATTCAAATTCACTTATTACCATACATGTTACCCTTTAGCAGAAAGTGCTTAGATCCTTTTATTCAAACCTTTCTTTCTGGACAAAGACTACTCTCCTTTTACTATTTCAAAGGATACCCATAGAGTGGAATGCAAACCACTGTTGCCACCAGTGGCAAGGAAGCGTGTTTGAAATTACATACATTTTTTCAGAAGTTACAGTTACAGAAGAAGCTGAAAGCAGATGAGGTTTTGGAAGAGGTCACTGAATATTACAACGAAGGAGAAAAATAATATGACTTCTTCACACAGGGCTAGTGAGCAGTTGCTCAAATCCATCATTATTGGAATTATTTTTATAATATCCAGATTAAAAAACACAGTAGAAGCAGAAGCACGGCCTCACTTCTTGACTATCTGCATCACTTCTCTCCCTCCCACAATGTCTTCAAAAAGAACAGTGCAGAAAGAGACATTAAATGGAAGTGGATAAAGCATGATATAGCACACATCCCTCCATTTGATGAGGCAGTCAAGCAAAGTTAGTTCAAACTCCTCTCTAATCATTTTAATTAACATTGAACAAATCCCTCACGTGAACACTTAACTGACCTGCTGTAACCTGAATTCTGGTTTTCTACAAATCCTCAAACCATACTCTCAGCTGGAAACTTCCTTATCAAAGCATTCTCTCTATACATCCAGTACTACTGTGACTACCTGGATGATGTTGCCTCCAAAGGTTCCTCGGAGTCCCTGCTGTTTAGGGTAGTAAAACTCATCATTGGAGAGGTTCCAGGGATCCTTCACCTCTGGCTGAGACATGTTCTAATTCAATATTAAACAAAGAGAGAGATGTGTTAAAATAATAATTAAATAATAATAATAAAATCACACTTCCCAGGTCACTCCAAACCTGCAAAACGTTAAAGCTTATGCTGACCTGCTGGGGTTCTTCCTTGATGACACCTGTTTTTCCCAACAGGATTCGGCTCTTCTTTAGAGAAGATTCTTTCTTGTTCTCCTTGGATGGAGAGTTCAAAGTCATTTCCTCCTTTTCATCAGGAATTTCTAAAGAGACAAGCAAACACACTCAGGTACTCTTCCCTAGGGTTCCCTTTTCAGCATCACAACTTCCTGCTGAGCTGGAGCTTGGTCAATTTTTAGCCTTTTTGTTCAGTTTTTGGGGTGACTATCCTCCTCCTATGCTCCTCGCCCTTTCCCTTCATAGCCCCAGTTTCCACACTGTAAGAAACTGCCCTCGTAGAGAGGTGACATCTACAGTACATCTGACAAAAATTCCCTGTGTGTGTTGTTTCAGAGAAGAACTAACAACTTGAAAATGAGTCTGAACCTAAAGATAATATGGATCTGAATCCAAAAAGTATTTCTGAAAAATTCTAGCAAAGTACTATGAACTTAAGTCTACAATTTGAGAAGGCTGAATTCTCTGGTAAGATTTTCACATGAGAAGCAGAGACTGTCAACATAGGCTTAGTAAATGCTACATCAACTTCACGCAGAGATCTGTATGCAGTTACTTACATAAGAATGGTTCACCTTTGTCATCTATTTATATAAACATCAGCAATTTTGTTGTATATTTTGGACATTGAAAAAAAAATACTGCAAGTTCGGAGTTTATTTACTTTAACAAAGCTGAAATGATGAGTGATTTTCAAGGTTGCAGGCTAATACCAAAACTCTCCAACCAATGCACACAGAAATTCTCGTAACTGCCCCATTTTCCTGAGGAAGGAAATGCAGTCCAGATCATACAGTAGTGTAGCAAGGTAGAGCTATCCTTAAATTATGTAAGGCTGCTTGAAGATTCCAGCACAGAGATCTAAGAAAAGTTCTGATTTTAGGGGTCCAGATCAGACAAAAATTTCTCCAGCTTGTACATGGAGTACATTCAAATCAAACTCCAGGAGTAGTGAGTAAGTGTATTGTAGTAGTGAAAACGCTGTCAGGTGTTATGCAGAAACACTGCTCCCATGTGCCATTACTGTAGCCTGAAAGAAGCTTAAGGAATCTGCTTCTTCAGGCTGTAATTACAACCCATACTGAGAATGGCATGGGCTAGTCTGTGGTTTCCTTCCCTCCCTTCCCTCTTCAAACAAACATGCCTGCAAGTAAAATTAAGACAGTCAGTTCTAAAATAACACCAGGAGTCAGATTAATTATGTTAAAATTAAGTTTGAGGGCATCGACTTTTACTCTCCTGTTACTGCTTTTGTCTTGAGAGATGAAAGCATTTACCACACCATTAGAGTTATCAGTGTTACTGTCTTCCACTTAGGTCTTTGATCACTTGCAAATTGTTGTCAGAAGTCATTACAAGGAAAGCACTGACCCAGACCATTCATTTCCATTACACAGCAATTATAAATCCTTGCTTCTATTTCTACTTGCATTTTCCCATTTAAGTCCAATTTCTGGATGCCACAAACATACCTAGAATTATGTTTTCATCATTTGGATCAAGAGTCAAGACAGGGGGATCCAGGTAGGTTTCCATTGCCTGATCATCCCAGATGATATTGTCTTCCCATCGGCCATACACTAACTCTTCATTATCGATTGGGAAAATAGAGTACCAGGGCTTGTCTTCATCCAGGGAAACTGCAACAATCGTTAGGTAGAATCATTGATAGTTCTATACACTAGCTAGGCAGAAATCCATTTCAGAGCTCATCCTCTACATTATCCTTCCTCAACTTTCCCAACCTTTCTGGGCCTTCTGAGGCCAGGAGCTCTCAAAGGACCCCACTGTTACAAAGAACACAAGCCTATAGAGAAGCACATGTTACGTGCACTATTCATAGGGTGAACGTTAACGCCCTCATTACCTTGCTGTTCAGGGGCCTGCTTTTCTTTGCCCTTTGCTATGCCTAGGACTCCTGCTACACTTGGCTTCTGTGCTAGTGGAATGGGCGGATTGAGCAAAGAGCCACTGCGGTTCAACCCTAGAAAAAAGGAAAACAAAAGTAACATTAGCTCGAATTTGAGTGATAGGGGGTATTGCATTGCCTTAAAATGGAACTTAATGACACAGAGAGCGATTTCCAGTCTGAATGAGGATGGGTCTACTCATATCACAAAGAATATTGTGTCATTAGTATGGCTAAGACTAACAACTTAGAAGTTCACACACACCTTACTGTTGGACTCTACAGCCTCTTCAAAATTATGTTTGGCTAACTCTGCATATGTTGCATAACAATGCATAAAGTGCATTTCTGTGTGGTCCCTATAAAAGGGAGAGGCTTTGTGCAGACAGTTGCCACTAAGAGAACAGTTGGTCTGGCCTCCAGCAGCTTCCTGTCTGATCTCTAGAGAAAAGGACAGCCAAAGGACGAAGGAATTATTCTGTGGAGTGTGCTTGCCCCCATCCTTTGTCCTTCTGCCAGGGCAGACCAACTCACAGGTGTACACATCATGTATGTCACTTAAGTTTACACTCATGGAAGGCATAAGACTTAACACATGTGAAGGTACTAATCATGTTTAGAATATACTGTAGCTTTTGATGGGAACCACACAGTGAGCCCAGGCCTGGACAGAACAGGTGAAGCTATGCTAAAATGAACATTGTAATAAAAAGTTATCTCGAGTGCATCTTCCCAGATTCAACAGATGAACAGTAAAGGCTTGATGCTAGCACCAATTACAGATGGGTGTGATATAAACTGGCATTCCCATTTGTCTTTCCTTGTAGAAGCAAGGTAAGATACAAGAAACAGATAAAAACCATTCATTCTACATAGGCAATTTAAATTTAAAATGCATCTGTATCTAAGAGAAGTCTGAGGCTTGTAAGAACTAAGATTTCCTACCTAGGAAAAAAATGAATGCCGTTATTCATTCAGGAAATTATCTCAAAAGACCTTTACACAATTATTCCAATTAAGAAAAAGAGAAAGTTCCATTGGCCTAGATAGAGAGCAGACATTCTAAGTGTAGCATTGCTTGATACCAATTTAGGTGAATCTAGCATTTCATATTCCAAAGGGAGAGAAAAAAAACAGACTTGGTATTTCTTTAACAGAAGGGACCTACTCTGTCTTTGGAAAGAAAGAAAGGAAGGAAGGAAGAGACTCAGAATTCTGAGTAAAGCTGTGGTTTTGTCAAAAACATTCCCTGATAGGAAGAATTATGTTCTGCATCTGAGAGGAAAGCATGCAATGAGTCAGCTTGATTACAGTTCATATCAGATCACTGCTTACCTTGCTGGGCATTGTATGCAGTGGCATTTCTAGTCATGCTTGATGGCAGCCAGCCTGCTAAACTTGCCCGCTGCGTTTTAGTTCCTTTGTGTTTGACATCTTCTCCATTCCAGATAACGTCATCCTCCCACTGGAGCTGCGTCACCATAAGGAAGTGCTCATCAGCTAGCAGATCATCCTTCTCATCCACCAACTCTGTATCCTGGAAGGAAAGAACAGTTGTTTGAAGACCAGCACTGACACTGTACTTTCAAGCTAAAGGAGAAAAATTAGAAGTCTCATACTGTATGCTGCACAGCCATCCTCCTGGCTCTGCTCTCATTGCACAGCAATCCCCAGAGCCACATATCCCTCCCTTCCTTCCCCCACAGCCACCCACTCACCTTCTCATCTCCCTGTGCTTTAACCTCCTGCTCATTCTTCTTCTCTTTCAGTTTGAAACCATAATCAAACCCACTGCCATCTTCAGGGATCCCCAGCATGTCATACCAGAGCTGGGCTGGGCCGTAGCGCCATTCTGCCACTTTAGGCTTTGTATCTGTCACTTTGTCTGTATCACCAGATGACTGGGAAAATTTTGATTCCACAGGTGCCATCATGGTAATCTAAAGCACAGCAAAGAGGGAATGGTTATACTGATGGTCTAAGTATCAGTAACAGGTTTAACCTTCCAAGTTGCCCAGCTCATTCTTGGAGGAGAAAAGTGTTTCTAAGAAGTGCTTTTCCATACTTACTAGCTGCCTTAAGCATGTTCTGCAATTAGACTTCCAAGAACAGAGATCTCTTCTTGATACAAAGAGGATAAGCTCTCCTATTGATCCTGTACCACGGATGCGGCCTTCTCAGTAAGAAGCAATCACCTGAAGTCACTGACTAGTATCTGGAGAGGAGCTTCTGCATTGCTGGAATACAAGCCAACCCTGTCCTCCAGCTTTATTTTGGAGGAATAGCTCTGTACTCTAGAAGTTGCTGTCCAATCCACTACTACCCCCAAAGCTAGCGGGAGACCCTCTCTAAGTCTCAGATATCCCACCTCATCATCTGAAAGGCACTGCTCAGGAGGGGGAGGAGCAGCAAACTCATATTCCCAAGGAGATTTTCCTTCCATTCCACTCTCAACTACAACTTCACCCTCCTGTATCTGCACTTCTTGAGCCAACTCCCGATGTTTCTTCTTGCGCTTCCTTCGGGCGCTACGCCAAACCGATGGAATATTCTTGCCAGGGCCAAAGAGACGGAGGAAACGCAGCACCTAAAACAGAAAGGAAGCACTGTGCAACACTTGTCTTTCTTTCCCCCCACCCGAAAAACAATAATAAAGGAGAGCACACTAAAATTCAGAGGCTTGGCCTGTACTACAGTCTCAGCCTCCTCATGCAATGAACAATCTTATTGTCATACTTGAAAAAAGGTTTCTGATCCATCTGTTTGATATTAAGCATAAATACTTTTGCAAAGGAAGGTAATTTCTGATACAAAAAAGAGCACAAGGAAGAAATACTGCCTTTACATACTGGAAATGTGGTAAGGTACCACTTGGGATTATTGTTTTCATTTTGAACCACTGCAACCTTCAGACAGACACATGGAGATCGAGGAAGAGATGACAGAAGGAAAATAGTGTCAACAAGAAAAACAGTGCTACATTAATATGCATCTTCTCAGACATAACCAATCCTCACTGATGAGTCTACAGGACTTCAAGCTCTGCTAGCCCTAGTGCTCATCAACTAGTTATGGAAAGTGCTCAGTATTAACAGCTTGCACTGATTTCTGCACCAACTGGGCACATTAGACACTGAATCAGTCCCTGACGTTACGTGTTGAGCACCAAAGAAATGAATACACTAACAACTGATTTTAAAAAAAATAAAATAGCAGAGGAAACACCAAATTCGCTCAAGCTAAGAGAGCACCAAGTGCTTCAGAGGAAGACAGGTCTAACTTCTGTGTTGGAGACTCACCTGAATTTCTAACAAAGATTAGCTAACTCATTCAAATATGACATTTAAGTATGCAAGTTCCTTAGCTCCTTATACAAAGCCTATGATAGAGGCACCCATACAACCAAGCTATCCCAGCTGACAACCATCTGGTTGGTAACCATAAGCCCATCTTTACTCTCCCTCCCCTCCCACACTTCCTCTCCTCTTGACAGCTTTAAAACCTTCAAAATAATTGTTGATATACATCAAACACATTTGCTATTTGGGAGTATGTTGAAAAGTATTGCAATAAATCTCCTTCTGAAAAAAGGGAAGAGTTAAGAATTGCAAAGAGTTGAGAGTTAAAAGCAAAGAGTTAAGATCATTCTTCCAACAAACTTGTTATTGTTCCCATATCTGATCCATACTCAGTAGTTTTGAGGGAGAATTAAGTAAAGGATACAGAGTTCACAAATTCTTTTCAGGAAGCCCTCATCAAGTTCAGAACAGCATGAAGGGAGGCACATATTTGGCAGAGATGCCAGAAAGCAGAAAAATAATTTTCACAAACAGATCTGAGCTATGGTCTTAGAGAACAGCAAACATTTTTTAAACCCTGATTTACATGACATTTTTAAGAGGCTCTTGCATATGTCAGGAAAAGCATTACGTGTTAAGCAGTCTGGAAACAGCAGTAGACAGAAACGAAAACAGAAAGTACTGAGATGAGCAAGATCAAAGCAATTACCTATTACATATCCTTAACACTGTATGATTCATTCTTAAAGAGCTCACATGATAGAGTTTGTTATTTTCCCATATTTTTAACAATACCTTGCCTGGTCGAAATTCCGGGAAGAGCTCTGTAACACTTGGCAACAGTTTGGTAGCATCTCGCTGCATGATTCCTGCAAGAGGAAGTGTGAGTTTGCCTTCCTTGGATTCTGCCTGCCTGGATTCTTGAGGTCCCATCTCTGACTCAGAATCAGAGCTGCTGCTGAAATCCACCTTGTCGGAGGCAGCAGAGGAAGGAGCAATGATGGAGGGCAAAATGATACCGTCTCCATCTTCAGATACTACAATAGAATAAGCACCTTATAAACAATCAGGTTTCCTCCCTGTCCCCTAGCACAAATCCATACTGCCACATCTACTTTTTATACCATGTTATGCAAAAATCAAGCCTCTGCAGGTGTTACGAGTACCATTCTTGTTTAAGCTTTCATTTTATCGTAAGCGTTCCAGGTGAATTTCCCAGCCACAACTGAGAGGATGAGATAAAAAAGCAGTTTCATTGTGAACATCAGTATTTCAGCAGTCATTAAGTCATGAGAAATATCATACTTTACCCTGTGCTTCGTATATGAGCTCATCTCAGACAGTCCTACAACACCGTGTACCAGGACAGAGACCCACCTTCAGATGCAGGCTGCAGACAGAATTCTGATGATGCCTGGGTCCTTCCCACAGAATGAACTGCTACGCAGCAACGTTTGCTTCCTTCAGACATTCACATTGCCAGAGAGAAGAAGACAGTCCTCACTCACCAGTGGCAGCTGCATCCTTTTCATCTTCTTTCTTTCCAGGTACTGGAGGTGGTGGCGGTGGCGGCATCAACTTGGAATCGATATCTTCACAGTCAGCATCATAATCATCCTCATCTTCATCTAACCAGTCAGGAGACAACAGTGACTACTAAGCTGACAGAAAAGGGGAAAAAGACAACCCTCCCGTCTGGATTATCTCACACCTGTCCCAACCTATTGATAAGACCATGCCTCCTCATTAGCTTAGCAAGGAGACCATTCTCACTTCAGGACTAAATGTACAACTCCTATCAGTTCCGCTTCCTGCACACACATTTGCAATACTGGAACTTAAGAAAGAGTGGGATGGGAAACAAAAAGGTAAATTAACAGAAAGCAGACTGAAGGACTTAGAATACATATGTATGTATACATATGTATGTAAGAAAAATGTAGTCAGCTGTACATCCCACCAGACACAAGACGCCAACAGAAAGGTTAAGTGTAAAGCAGCTTTAAGGAATAAGCACACAGTCAGCATTTGCACTAGAGGCTGCTTGAAGTGGAAAGCCACATGTGTTAGAAAATCTTTTTCTGCTAGACAGAGCTCTTTGGGACCAACAAAAGAACTGAACTGCCTTCTGGAGAAAGTCGCTTGAGAAAAAGAAATCAGAGGCAAAAAAGGGGGGAGAGCTTATGGCTGAAGTTACTCTCCAAGGGACCAGGACCTCAACTTTAACTTTGATTATCTCTGAGGAGCGCCTGACTGCCTGCATAATCCTAAGAACATAGGTGTTATCAGCAGGTATTAGTATTGTCTGCAGCAGATCCCAAAAGAAGGATGTTGGTTTCTGAGTGTAGTTTAACTGTGTTGAAGAACTCATTCTTTAAAAAAGGAAGATATCAAAGCAGTGGCTTTGTCCCATGAACATGGCTTTGCAAAAGCTTTTACTTTGGTCTTGAAACAGAGTGAAAAGGCACACTAACACCCGTGTCAGAGAAGCAGTGCTAAGGCCAGCTGCCCCACAACACACTCTCCTAGCTGGAACTGTGATGCTGACCCCCTTACCTTGTCTTCCAAGTGGCTGCAGGCTGCCCATTGCCTGCTTATACCTTCGGCTTTCATCTTCTGCCACTTCGTTAATATCTGAATAATCAACAGCATCTTCTGTGCTCTTAACCCAACCTACAAACAAAAAGATCTGGTCACACTAAACCTGATCAAAACATACACTGCTACTACCCGACCTCGCTATGTACTCATGAATCCTGCCCTATGCTTCTTTTCCTTAGAGGAACAAAAGCATTTAATTAACTTTTCCCGTCAGAATACGTTCTCCTCATTCCAACCAAAAGCTCTGAATTTCACCTTAACACGTAGCCAGTTTTAGCACGAGAAAAACCTGCCACTTACTCCATGAAACTGTTCAAGAAGTTCAGAAATTAATAATAAAGATATAATTATTGACTGTGCATTACATAGGCTTATAAGAGTTTAACACGGGGAAAAACACAGAATAAACTTATTTACGAGGAAGAAGAAAGGATCAGAAGTAAAAAACTAATAATCATAACAGAGGATGTGTGCAGAAGGGAGCAGATCAGGTGAGATGCACTCTGACAAACCAAAGGCGAGCCCTTCACCTGAGGGCTGTGGCCAGGTGCCCTGCCAGTGCTCCCAGCCCAGAGGACAGAGGGGCACTCCTTCCTCCCTCAGAGGAGCAGTGACATCGCAGCCCCCAGCACCTGGCTGCAGGTATGGTGCCTGACCTTCCTCGTCCAGGTGCGCTCCATCGGCCTCGGGGCTCTCGTCCTCACTGGCGGTGATCTCGGTGATGAGGTTGCCCAGCCCCAGGGCGCCCAGCCCGGCGAGGTGCTTCTTGGATTCCTGGGGAGAGCAGAGCCACGTCCCAGCGG
This sequence comes from Penelope pileata, assembly GCA_013396635.1. NCBI lineage: Eukaryota > Metazoa > Chordata > Aves > Galliformes > Cracidae > Penelope > Penelope pileata. The sequence continues at coordinate 647,146 of WBMW01005039.1, read as the reverse complement.
GGAGGGCCCTCCGCCCTGCTCGGCCCAACCGCCCCTCAGCCCCCAGCCCGCTCCTCTTCCTCCCTTCAGCCGGGCCCGGCGGAACCGACAGCGCCCTCCCGCCGCGCTACCTTGTCGAGGACGCTGTCCCCCTCGAGCTGCCCCGCCTCATTGATGTTTCCGAAGAGGAAACCGGCCAGCGAGAAGGGCTCCGCGCGGCCGCCATCCGCCTCCTCCTCACTCTCCGAGTCCGACATCGCGGCGGTGGCGCAGAGCCGGAAGCGGAAGGAGGCGGCGAGCGGAGAAAGCACGGCGCACACAGCGCCCCTCTGCGGCCCTGCCGGCAGAGTCCTCCAGCGCCGCTTCTTGCGCATAGGGACCGGTTACCAACAGCAGAAAGAGTTAATAAAGGAGCCAGAGAGATGAGGAAAGTTTTTATTACAATTTAATTCTGCATAATTTAAAAAAAAAAATCTTTTAAAACTGTTAGCTGTAATACAAATTCTTTTATAGTATAAAATCAAGTCGCCAGTGTATGTATCAGTACCACTCGGAGCCTCTCCCAGAGCTCCCTCCCCCCCTCGCAGGCAGCACCGGGGGTCCCAAGAGTGGGGAGAGCACGTGGTGAGGCTGCTCTGGTTCCAATCCCATAGAAAGAGCTGCAGCTGTAAACCAAAGAAAGCACTGCCACACCTCACCGTGCCTCGCAGCATCCTCTGGATGCAGAATTCCCTACGGTGCGGTGTGGATGGCCACAGCTGCATGGCAAAATGCTGAGAAATGATTCCCAAGCTGAAAAATTAACAGTAGCCTCCTCACACGGAGCCTCTCTGTGAATTATGGCATACAGACTGCATTTCCAGTAAACAAATTAATGAATCTTGAGCTGTCACGGCTGAACTGTGGGAATTGTGATCTGCAAACAAACCCAGCCGTGGGATTGTGTGAAGTCTGCTTGTCACCTGTCCACAGGAAAAAAAAAAAGAGGGAGGAAGGGGATGGATTGTAGACTGAAGCACTGGGCTACTTCCAATAAAATGCACCAAGAATTGTAGGAAGAAATGCTCAATGAACTGAGAAATGCCCACTGAAGGAACAGCTCGTCGGATCTGATGCTCCTGGAGGCCATTCTCGGGAGAAGCAGAGCCAGGAACGAAGCAGCTGTCGAGCAGCAGGAGGTTTGCTCCCAACAGAAAGGCACAGAAACGCAAGGCACCCAAGTGACTATTGATGAGGTACTCTGAAATCAGTAAAAAGCCTCTGAAGTCGTTCAGAGTTCACTTTCTGCTCAGTTCCATCACTACTGTGTTAACCTCCCCAGCACTGCTGTGCGATCTCTTTCTTCGGTGATCTAGATGGGGATAAAGCCTTCTAGGATAAGGTAACCAACCATGTAATCCATTTGAAGAAATTGATTAAGCAGTAGGATTTTCTCTCACCATTCCCTCTTCCAGTTAACACCAGGATGGCTGCTCTGTGAGCCTACAGAAGCAGGGGGTGTGCAACAGTACCTGCCCACAGCACCTTCACCTGCAACACCACTGTCACCCAGTTAGGAACAGCCACCAAAGAGACAGAACTATGACATTTCAGCATGTAAAAATGTAAAAAAAAAATTAAAAACAGTAGTAGCTTCAGTACAAAATTGCAAATTTGTGTAGGCAAAAAAAAAAGAGGTGCCTGTTGTTGACATTAAAAGCCTATTTAAGAGCAGTTCAAACATATCACAAAGTTTTTAAAGGACGTCTCAATGAAGCAAAGGTTATGGGCTTGCACCAGGGAACGAGACTGTTGATATAGGCCTGACCTGCATTACAAGAACATGTGCACTGGCTTAAATAAATATATTTTAAACATGATAAACTCTATTTACTCAGTTACTGAAATTTACCTACAGAAAATAATCTTGCATTACAAGGCACAGGATTAATTGCTGCCAGCAAGTCAAGCCCACGCTAAAGGCCTACTACTAAGGCAAGGCAGAAGGCGGTGAGTAGAGGTTACCTCACTGAAACACTCCTACCCCTCCCAGCCTGCAGGGCACTGTGGTAGGAGCCACATCTGGAACAGCACTTCCACAAGTGCAAAAGATGCAAAGACACTCCAGACAATGGCACTTGGTGAAGAAAAATACGCAGAAGTCTCCAGGCTGCTGCAAACATCGGCGTTTTGGTGCTGCCTGCCATCAGGCACTGTTAGGAGCTCCGCGTGGTGTTTTAGTAGCCACATGCATGTGGATGAACTGCAGCTGATCTCTACGGGGTGCAGCTTGCTGAAGCAGTACCTGTGTGAGCCTACAGCAGATACACAGAAGTTGCAGTTAGTGTCAGCATCAGTTACACCAGCTGAAGAAAGGCACATCCTCTTCAAAGAGGGGAATTAGGGCACAAACAGAATGTCTCTATCTACCTGTTGGTTTGGGGTTGGTTTTTTTGTATCAGACAAAGCAAGGTCAACTTAACCCAAGATCCCTAATAACCTCGTTGATCTATTTCCTGTTCTCTTGCTAAAATTAGGCTTTTTTTTCTGCCCAGGGTATACACAGCACAGTTTTGCATGTGTAAAAATCACAAGAAAGCAAGTCCTGAATTACCAATTGAGGCTGCATCTGGACAAAGACAGCACTGTCAGCCTCAGACAACAAAGCCCAGTCCAGCACCATTGGTTTCATACAAAGCATCTTTGAAGCATGCTGCTTTCATGCCACCAAGCTGTAAGGTTAAGACTAAGGAAGGTTTCATGTGCTCACTCCTCAGCTGGTCCCAGAATCACACACAAATAACAGTGCACATCCTGAAACTAAAAGCCAGCTGCCACTCACTAGAGCTGCTAGAGAAAGTTAAAAGAAAAAAAAAAAGTACATAAATAGAACTTCAGTTAAAACAGTTTATAATAACTGATCACCTAGCAGAAAGGAGAAAATTGCCCAGGTAAATCTATCCAGTGACTGGCTAACCATTGCAAACTTAACTGCAACCTTCAGAAGAAACAAGTGGTTCTGCTTCCTGTAAATGGAACCTCCAATTTTTCTGTCAATGATCTCCCAGAAAAACAACAAAGGAATTTGCTCTGAAATCTCAGGTGGTGACTCCAAGAAGATAAAGTGAAGCAATGAATTCTTCAAGAACAAATGGGTTCCTACCCAAGTCTCTGTAAGTCATCAAAGGGAGAGTAAGATCACACTGAAAAAATTCACTTTGAGCATAAGTGTCATCTCAACTATCTCAGTTGGCCCAGGAAGATAATTGTAAGTTTATTCTCAGGGTGTAAAGTCTCTTTGGAGAGTGAAATAAAATCTTGACTTGGTTTAGGAGATTATGGAAGACTTGCACCTAATCTACTCTTCCACCCCTCCATTTCAACAGCACTAAAATCACTCATCTGAGTGATTGATCATTTTCCTAAATTCCTTACAATAGGAGAAATCAGCTTCTGCTTCTATTAATTGCAGGTGTTCCCTAGGTCTTGATTATTGGATTAAATGTCTTATGTTAACTCTTCATATAATATAAATGATCACAGTTCACTTCAATCTCAGTAATTCACTTGAATCTCAGTAATTTCAGGCATTTTTGTATGTAAACAACTTGTTTTCAAGCTCTGAATTGGCAACTTACAACAAATGGACAACCAGACTTCTATTTGCAAAACCAGTTTGATCTGTAAATAAGAGATGGGAAAAGCAGCAGCTACACTTAAAGCAAAGGTATCAAAACTTGTGCTTTTCAGCAAATCTAGTGGCTGATGGCTATCTAGTAAAGAAATCTGGCTTCAAAGAAGTCCCTTCTTTTATTTTCCTCTGCTAAATAAGAACAGAAGCCAAGTGATCCCTGGAGAAGCTGGACACTAGAACTTTAGAAATTAAGTATATATTTGACCTCTCACTTGGAAAAAAAAAGTTTTGTTTCAGTTTCCCTGAAGCAATATGACTGCAAGAATATTCTTTGCATAAACCATTTCTGCTTAGAGCTGTTAGTGCAAGATGCAAATCTTCAATTTAACACATTAAAAAGCCCTCCAAAATTCTAGTCACTATTCCACTTTGAACATCCATCATCCGAGGTAACTACAATAGGACACATTTTCTTGTGTTCTTCTTTGTCACAGGATAAAGAACTGCACGCACAGCTTCAGCAAACACCTCCCGAACGCCCTCCTGATTCAACGCTGAGCACTCCAAATATTTGACTGCTCCAATTTGTTTAGCCAGTGAAGTCCCCTGTTGTGGGGTAGTGGGAGCCAAGCTTTGCTCTTTCAACTTTTTAACCGTTTCCAGGTCATTTCTCAAGTCTCTCTTCGTGCCCACTAAAAGAATGGGAACATTAGGACAGTGGTGAGAAACTTCAGGATGCCATTTGTGCCTCACATTTGCATAGGAAGAGGGGCTACCAATGGAGAAGCAGATGACAAACACATTGGTTTGAGGATAGGAGAGTGTGCGCAGACGGTCGTATTCCTCCTGGCCTGCAGTGTCCCAGAGATTCAGGCTAACTGTCCGGCCATCCACAGTCATTTGGGCACTGTAGTTGTCAAACACAGTAGGGATGTACTCTTCTGGGAAGGCATTGGTGGTGTAGCTGATGAGAAGACAAGTTTTCCCCACAGCGCCGTCTCCAACAACTACGCACTTGATCGTCTGCATTCTTTACCCAGAAACAAAGTCCTGTGCAAAGCAAGGAAAAAAAAGTGAGGGAAAGCACACTCAAGGAAAGTCATTTTAAAGAGCTGCTTTGGCAAGTGTTTGTAATATTGCTAACTACTTCTTATCACAGCCAGACACTCTCAGTATCTTGGAAACCATAATGAAGAGCTCAGAGGCCAGAAAGACAATAGTGAAACAGAGATGCAACGAGTTGAAAGCTCAGTGACAACTGGCTGCTTTCCAGCCACAGAAGTACAAATTAGCCAAATTCCCACAGCCTTGCCTTACGACCAGACAGATTCCCACAGGCAAAAGGGACAAGTCTTCAGGAGGTACCCGCAAGCAGAAAAGGATCATGACCTCAGGCCCAGTAACACGACCCTCTGTCATTGGTAGGTCCGTGACACACACTCTAAATTAACACTTATCGCCTATGTATTCTACTTCCTAGTCAGCTTAGCACAAAGAAAAACCAAAGAATTATGTAATAAACCAAGATATCAATTGCTGTGCTGGACTGTTTTTGTTTACTACAATAATTCATTCAACTCAGACTCAATCAGACCTCAAGTAACTAATTCAGAAGACACAAGATAAAAGGTTCAGATAACAGCACACACAAGAAAAGATGGATTTTTTTTTTTTTGAAATATAACAAGAAATGGTATCCAGATTAGTATACATAAAGAATTTTTCTAAAGAAGCCAAGAACAGATTATTCTCACTAATCGGTGACAGAACAAGCAGAACTTAATAGGCTTGAAGTAAAATAAAGAAAGCTTATATAGGGCATTAGAAAAAACACACAGAGCCAAAGATCTGCAATCAAACAGCCTTCCTGGGCAGGCTGTGGAAATGCTACTGCAGATATGTGATGCTGAAAGGCTTTCTTATGCCCCTCCTTGCATGTAAAGGGTAAGTTTGATAACTAAATGGATACAGCTGAAAACTCAATTCATTCTAAGCTTTTATTGCACGAACTTTCACGTTCCTGCTCATAATGCTATGGAACAACTACAAGCACAGCCTTTTGCTGCACGTTCCTGAGCTGGAGCCTCCGCTGCTGGCCTGAGCAAGAAGGAACTTGCATCTGCCTTCTCACCCAAATGCCTTTAGGGTACTGTCAGTAATCCCCAACTCACAGCCATCACCAAATATGCTGCTTCAAACAAACAAATAGTGGGAGGGACTATATTGCACATTCCAGAAAAATCACAGCTCCAACAGCATCCAGACTGCAAAGGGAACATATACAAGAAAGCAACAGTCAGGCAGTTCACTAACAAAAAGTCACCAAATTCCTTCCCTCCAGCTTCCCCTTCAAGACCATCCAAACAACCCAACAACTATTATTATCAAATCTAGCTTTGTCCTTTTTTGACAAAGTCTGTATCTGCATCCATATACTGTTATCTTCCCTCTGGGAGCATACAGGATGCTTCTGTGCTAGCTGAAAATAAACTGCCTTAAGCTTTGGCACTGCAACAGGCAGCTCAGGTGAGTGATGCTGACTTTGGTTACTACAAGAGACAGTGCTTAAGGAAGTAACAATAGGTACACAATTGCTATTAAAAACCAGACAGCTGGGGGAAGCAGTGCAGAAACCTTGCATCAGAAAGGCTCCGCAGGATGCGTGAGGGGAGGAATTTGGAAGAAGCAAGCAGGAGGAAGACACAGAAGCAGTTTATCCTTTTTGCAAATGGCAGGAATTACATTTCTTAAGCAACATGAATCACCTGAAAAGAAATCTGGCAGGTACTGTTGAGCTTTGGCAGAAAAACACACGCGTGCATTTCATCATACATCAAAAACAACAGTCATCCCACTTCAAGGCTACAATAGTCAAATGTAAAAAGATATGTCTGCAAATTGTAAAGGTAATCAGTAAGAAGAACAGCACTGACCAGCAAAAACTGACAGCAGGACTGCATATATTATTCCAGACCAGCTGCACCACGATTTTCATTTAACGGGACTAGAAGAAAAAAAAAAAGGTAAAATCTATCAAATTCGAGGCTTAGAAACATTAGTTGCATTTTGCAAAACCTAAAGTTGAAACTGTTTTTAAAATAAAACTACTGAAAGTATTAGAAATTAAACATTTTTAGGGTTTCATTATTAACAGGTTGAACACTGTTCCTTACACTGAAGGTCTAAGAGTTGTAAAACAGAGAAAAAAGAGTGGATGCATTTTAATGCCATAACACTGCTGTACCTGAAGATGCAGCTGTCACTCACTGTCCCGAGCTCTGCTTCTGCTCTCCCTGCAGGGCAGATCACGACCTGTTCTGGCACACTCCCAAGGAACTGCCTTCAGATGTTTCCAGACCCCGTGCTCCCTGCCCACCCAGGCAGCATGCTGCCCTCCCAGCTGCCACCACACACTAAACAGGGCTCAGGAGTCCTTTCATCCAGCTCAGTGAGTGGCACCACCACCAGCTGTTGGTGTAAGCAAGGCAGAGGTGGAGTGGTGGGAATGAACCCCAGAGCAGAGGAACCCACTGGATGGTACTGCCCTGCACTGCAGCTTTTAAAGCTCATTCCTGCATTTACTTCAAAACACTGAAGTCAGTCCTATGTTACAACCTTAGTGGTGACCAACAAATTCAGAGCAGAAGGGTTTTTTCCCCCACGTTAAATACCTATGCAACAGACAGCTGTTTTGATCAGTTGATAAAAAGCACCAGCACAGAAATGGCAGAGCTAAGGCAGTTAGATACATGCATCCAAACCCCAACTCCAGCAACAAAAGCCCATGGACAATGAGACACACAGAGCCTTCTACATGCCCAGTTCCTAGTTTCTAAGATAAATAAATTACAAAGACGTGGAAACAGAGCTCTTTTTTAAAACACAAACCACGAGCTCCCCCAAGGGCTCACATATCTATTCATTTCCATGCAGAGCTGTTCCCAGGAAGGCAAGGTAACCCCAAACTGCCTCTCTATCTGCCCACACCCTACAGAGGCTCAGCACACCGATCCTGTAACACAACACAGGCAGATTCATGGATTGGTACACCACAATGTCACATATTCCCCGTACCATTGAATAGCTTGATTCAATCTCATTTAAAATGTTCTCAATTCAAAGATTATTTTTGTTGGGTCTTTATTTAAGAGCCCATCAGAGCTTTCAGTCTGGAACACAGGAGTGTGGTAACAAAAAAGCCTGGAATATGGATGCTCCTACAGCATGAATATCCTGAGTTACCTGACTAAAGCTTCAATTTTAGAAGAGCAGCAGTTGTAACAGGAAGTAGCTCCATGCAAACATGGGGTTGAGCATGAACAATACAAATATGATTAAAGAGCATGTGGGCTCTTAAGTATGCTTCCCTGCAGGGCTCCTTTCAAGTAGATTCTCCAAGCTGAAAAGGATCGTGTGTGGCATATGCAGACTAGAAAAACAAACACAGACCAGGATACAAAATTCAATTCTAAAACACAGAATTTAGAGAAATCAATCAAAAGAAAGCATAGAAAGAAGCTCCCACAGTCCAGAGCCCTGTAGGCTGTGAGCAGGTGTAGCGTGGTTCAAGATTTACATATGGAAGACAAAGGATTTTTTAATTTAAGTCACAATCAAGCAAACATTACCACATAGCCTTTTCCATTAAATCCACAAATCACTGTTCAAAATGTATTTCTGCTTGTAAACAATTTGCATAACAATAAAACCATAAGATAGCAAGAAGCTGAGGTTCAAATCTGAGAGGAAAATTCTTTTTTATTTCTCAAGTACCTCTGAGCTTGGCACTGCATGCTACATGAGTATAAATGCACATGCTGGAAAAAAAATGATCCCCAATCAATTACCAACAACAAACATTACTAGGAAAATTAGCTTAGGGTTTTTTGGTTTTTGTAAGCTTCAAAAAAACTTTGGGGAAAAAATTTAGAGACTAAAATTCCAAGGACAACAGGTAAAAAAGGAGAACTGAAAAAAAAAAAAAGAGAGAGAAAAATACAGATGAACACATCAACACATCAAAAGCAAGACTCAGAAATTAGAAACAGAAAGCTAGGCACAAGCTTCAAAGTGAAGTTTAAAGGTTACTTGGCACGGGAAAGGAGTCAACAGAAAGTCCAAAGTAGTGAGAGAAGTAATTCTGGTTGCTTAGTCCTGCCAGGTAAAGCACTTTCATTACAGTTAAGGCAGGAGATCATCAGAACATGAAGAGTTCCAGCAGTTACAGTACAATGGGAGTAATTTTTAAAGAATCAAACAAACAAACAAACAAAAAAAAAACACCACCATCCCACAAAGAAGTGTTGTAGAAAAATACACGGATGAGTTGCTTCTATCTTCTCTATCAGTGCCTTTGAAATCCCAAACTGGATTCCAGTTCAGGTTAGTTTTCCTCTCAGAGGATGCTGCAAAATCTGCTCTCGGTGTCTGCACACCTGGTGCTTCCTTTGGAATGTGCAAGATTTCAACGGACGTGTTGAGACATCGTCTGGAGGGCTGCTCCTGTTCTGACCTAATTACACACTCTCTGGTATCATTAACATGGACAGCTTCCTCTCCTGTAGCCCAGGAGGACATTTGCTGGAGAAATTCATGATCTGGGTTCCACCTCCCCCTCCCTACTGCTATCCTATGTGAAATCACTGAATAACTTCATGTTATGCCAAAATATTTTTGAGGGAAAGAAAAAACTTCTAGATGTTCTCTTCAATACTTCTGAAGGAAAGTTCCCTGCCTGTTGAGAGAAAGGAGGAAAAAAATGACAGAAACAGAGAGTAAACAAGAACTTGAATTCTTCTGGGGCTTTCTAGACTTCTTTATACTTCCTAGACTTTGAAAAATTCTTGGCGGAGGAACCATTTCTTAGCAGGACCCATCTCTGCCTTTGCTACATTAATGCTTGATGTCAGGTTGATTTTAGCTTTGCTAATTGCTCTTTGATAACCTCATTTTCAAAGACTTTGTCAGGTCTTCAACAACTCTCTTTCCAGTTTGGATAGGGCCCTGCTTTGGCCAAACCATGAGCAGGAGAAGCACCTGTCAGCAAAAGTCACCTGTCCTGAGCTGCGTTGTTCTATTCAGCCATCACCTTTGACCAATCCCTCCCTGTTTTGCAGGCTCAGGAGTTCGATACTGCTTTATCAGAAGCAAGCAGAAGTTCAGAAATCTAAACAACTTAATTGCTCATCTTCCAGTAACAAGAACTAGACCAGAGATGATTCATGCTGTCCATGCAAGAAATCAGGGAGAACCTTTCGACAATGAATTGGGACAATAAGGCAGCTCTAACCCAGCCATCCTCACTGATGCAAAGGAGTTTAAAAGATTTTTGATCTGTCCAACTCAGCCACCAGCTCTGACAGAGAGGATAAAGGCGCTTTCAGCAGCCTAACCAAGGCTGTGTTACTATTCCATAAGAGCTCAGCTTACTCTGCATTGTTTTAGGCGAGCGCCAAACGAATGGACAAGTGCCAAACTTGTAGCATGCATGCCAAGGAAGAGTGAAAAAAAAAAAAAGAAAAAAAAAACCTAAATAGAAGACCTCATGCCTAATACCCTGGCTATTTCTTCAGCAATGAATGACCTGCTTGGACTTCTGAATGCCTTTCAAAGTTTTCACACCACTTTCTGTCCTCCCATTTACCTGTACACACAACAGCCAGAGTGGAAACAGAGCGGGGGAAAAAAAAAGGAACCAGCCAAGAGAGATTTCAGCAGCCCAGCAGGAACCCTGCAGCCCACAACCCAAAGCTCTGCAAACAGCAGAACCAAGGGTGCTTGCTTTCTGCAACGCCCTGCTTTAAGGTTCAGCTTCCACACACACATTGCTGATGGCAACAAGAGCACAATTATCACTGTTGCTTCCTTCAATGGAGATTCTATACAGGCCTTCCTCTTCTTTATGCACAAAAAAAAGGTTTCAAAACTGAAAGAAACTACTCAAAACCTTTCATGAAACATTTTTAAGACCCATACCCCTAACAAATTAGGCTAGAATTGGTCTATCCATTTATTTTTTTCAGGAATGAAACACAGAAGCTTTATCATGTAACCACTATTTCTTAGGGAACCATGGAGATAACTGTTTTCTCCATGAGCTATTTGGGCACCTCCATCACACAAATCTCAGCACATCAGTACTCTCACTGCAGACACTCATACTCCAGATTTTATGAGTGTATGGTATGAGGGACCAAATATCAATGAGCTTAAGAACTGTAAACCCAAGATTACAGTTTATTAGAAACAAATTAGGGACACAGCTGCACAGCTGTGACATAACACTACACTGAGGAGCAGCTGTACAAGAGCTACAAACTAGAACATCTGTAGGTATCTGCATCTCCAGTATATGAAAATGGAATGCATCCTCCCATAATCAGAACCTGCAGAGTATTAAACCTGATTTGCCTCCTGTAACTGCAGGCAAAAGCATGGAGTTGCCATGGTGAGTACCCTTCAGAGCTGATTTAAACACAAATGACCCTAATGTGCTTCAGAGATGATCGTGGTAAAGGCGTAAGACCAGGACTGCCAGGTTCCACGCTCAGATCCCCACACAGCTCCTCAGAAATAGAGGCAACTTGCAGAGGTTCTGGGTATCACACACAGTTCTTAAAAACTGAGCAGTTCGTGTCATTCCTGCCTTGTGCAGAAGGTAGGAACCATCATTACTGATGGCTAAAAGAAAAAAAGAAAGGCAGTGCCTCAGCAACTAGATTCTGTTGGAAGGAGAACTAATCACACTGTAGGATAAGCAACAAATCCAGTTAAAGCCTCCCTGATTCTGATTTAAGTGGGGAAAAAACTAACAGTGAGTCTATCTTCCTGTCATCTTTTGCCACCTGGCATTCCCTGGCAGCGTGTACATTACTTTTAAGAAAAGTTGGAACAAACCCACTGCTGTATCTGAGGGGCAATGTGTATACTGGGAAAATCTGGATTTTTTCTTCAAAAAAAAAACTTTCACTTTTTTTTATTTTCTTTTGTTTTCTCCATTTCTCCTCCTCCACCCCCAAATTTTACACGCAAGTGAAACAAACATAAAAATGCCATTGGTCAATCAATCATAGCTTTCAAAAGTCTCTTTAAATAGCTTTGATACAATGAAAACACAAGTTAAAGCCTGCAGTCAGTGTGTATTTTATCATGGCTACAATATTGCAGTATTTGCCAGCTCATTTGCCTCAAGCACTGCAGTTCTAAAAAGCAAGGGAAGATACCAGCGACAAAGGAGTCTTCTCAGCAGCCCTCCAGATTTACACATTTAGAACTGTAAAGTATTTTTATTTTTTTATTTTTTACAATACACCTTGTAAAGATATGAAACTTCTATAACACAAGACACCAAACTGTGTGAAAACACTGAGGACTCCAGAAGAATCATAACCTCATCGTGTAAGCAAATCAGACTGCATATTCACTTTCTTCCTACTAATTGCAAATCACATAGTTCATTGTTCTTCCAACATCTCTGTCAAGTTCCTCTTATGAAGGATACTTCAAAGCTTCTTTTTTATGGAAATAGCTCAAAAACCAAAATGACAAATCATGTCTCACAGCCCTAAGTTCCCTATAGGAATCTGAGCACAACTGAACAGTGACAAACTAGCCAGTAAGTCTTCGTGCCAGATGCAAGCTACGTAGCATAGAAGAGAACTAAGGATTTTTAAAGCCAAAAAACAAGCTTGGGACAAACATCTAACAAAGAGGAGCACTGCACTCCAGTGCAGGGTGTGCGTTGCAAGCACAGAGTACACCAAATGAACAAAAGCATTTAAAGCTTTTTTTTTTTTTTTTTTATAACTCAGTAAATATGGTGGAAATCACAAGTGTTTATAAAGAGTAAACAGACACTGACTATTCATTGGTTCTTTCAAAAGAAAGAACAAAGGGACAAATTAAATCCAAAAGAGGGAGGCTCAGAACAAATGGAAGGTAGCATTGCCTCCAGCAGTTTGAGGTTAGCTAGGAATTCCTCACTGTAGGGTGTTACAAATACTGAAAGTTTGTAGCACTCACAGAGAGAAGTGCTCAGCTTATGAAGGAGAGCTCTACAGTGGTTCTTTCTGGAGACAATACCTGCAACTCCTGAAATCTTTTGTGGAAGGCTGTGAGAATGTTTCAAGACAGCACTTTCCTCCAGCCTTGTGCTCTTCACGGGACAGCAACTCGGCAGATTTTGGCGAGCAGATCAAGTGTGACTGCTCCTCTACGTCCCTATAAAGGAAAAAAATCTGCTCTTAGCACCGAAACAAGAGAGCTTTGGAAAAAGTGAACGCATCGTATGCCAACGTCTGATTGCATCCAGCAGGAGCAGAGCTGCGGGCAGCTCTGTCAGAGCTCCAGGGCGGCTCACACCGGGTCCTGCAGCCCTGCCCTGCCTCACACCGGGCTGCCCTCGGCTCTGCCCCGGCTCACACCGGGCTGCCCTCGGCCCGCGCAGCGCTGCGGAAGGGGAAAGCTGCGAACCTGCTCACGGGACTCGGCACTTCCTGTGCATCTCTCAGCAGGAAACTGGGCCAGAGATGAGCCTATTCCGAAACCCCGCAGTTCCCGTCCGCCTCCCGCACCCGCCGGTCCCCAGACGG
>WBMW01005039.1:608276-633533 GCA_013396635.1 Penelope pileata | reverse complement strand
GCGCCCCCGCCGCCTCCGCCCCCTGAGGGAACCGCTCCCCTGGGGAACCGCCGCCCCGGTGACAGCGGGGGGGCCCCTCCCGCCCCACTCCCCTCAGCCATGAGGTAAAGCCGCCCTGAAACCCCTTCGGGGCGACGGTGGGNCCCTCAGTCTCAACAATATCGGGGTGCAGCGTTTGCTTTGTGTTTTTATTGCTTGTCTCTTGTGACCAGAGGAGAGCTACGGGCTGCTCAGGGCCTGGTCTGCTCTTCCAGAGCTCTCGCCAGGGCCCCTCAGCAGCGCTGGGCTGTTGGCAGCTTCCATCTCATCCTCCTCCTCCTCTGACCAGCTCAGGCTGTCGTCCGAGTCTTCCTCAGGCTCCTCCACGCTGGCAACCGCCTTCTCCGGCTCCACCTGGGAGCTCAGCCTGCTCTGGGGGTTCTCCAGCCTGGCCCAGGCCCCGGGGCTGGCTTTGCAAAGCGCGATCTCCACCTTGGTGGGCACCATGCTGACAAAGCTCTTCTCCGTCACGATGACCTGGAGAGAGGGCAGGGTGCTGTGGGGCGAGCAGGCTGGCAGTGCATGCTCGCCCTTCCCCTCGTGGGCTGAGTGCCCTTAGAGGAGCGGAGAGGAGAGACCTCCCCTCCTGAGGAGGCAACAGGACAGGACCCAGCGCCTGGCTGAGCCGCTGCATGGTGCACCCCAACAGCACGGGGCCAGGCTCTGTCACAGCCCTCTGCTGCAGGCACAGGGGTGGCACAGGCAGCGTGCACACCAGGAATAAAAGCAAGAAGGAATTGTGCAAGCTGCTGAGTTTCACTGCTCCTGCGCAGCCAGCAAGTGGCTGAGAAATCAGAGAGCAAGTCTTGCCCTTTGCATGGCTTCTAAAAGCACAGGGAGTGAGCCAGATTCGAGGAGAACCAAATACCTGCAGAGCCAGCTCTGCTCTCCCTCAAGGAGCAATCGGTGCAGATGCCAACGAAGCCCTCCTCACAACCCTGTGGCACAAGCTCACAGAGCTGCCTCTATGTGCTGGTACCTGGACATCCTGGCTCCCAGGCAGTCCCGACAATGAGCCAGCACCATGGCCATGTAACGAGAGAGCAGCCTCTAGTGCAGAGCAGCTAGGTGCAGAGCCCTGTCACAGTCCTGACGTGGCTCCTGGGGGCTGCTACCCACACAGGATCAATAGAGAAAAACAATTTCCCCACCAGCCTTTGCTGCTATGGAAATGTGGAGCTCTGGAGATAAACAGGTTCTCTCTGCCACAACAGTCATGCTGGACCTGTGTTCTCTGCAGGGCTTCAGGAGCTGGCAGCGAATAACACCGAGGGAGGGACTGTGAAATAGCTGTTTGTTCCACAGATACGCCAGCCTGAGCTCGGGAAACAGCAGAGTCCCATGTGTCACAGCGTTTCTGCATGATAATGCAATTAAATTCTCCCTCATGCTGCACGCTCAGGAAGGACTGTGGAGAAATTGTAGCAGCAACTGTTTTGCTGCTTTTTCAAAGGTCTAGGGCTGCACAGGGAATAATTTTCTTTGCTGAGAGTCTGTGTTTAGAGCTGCAAATGCTTCTCCAACAGCACAGGCTGCTTTGCAGCATTGCAGCCCAGGAGACACAGGCTTCTGGAATAGGGAAACCAAAGTAAAGAGGATCTTACCCCCCAGAGATCGAGTTCTGCCTGGAAAATCTTATTCCCTTCAAAGATGACGTGAACCTCAAGCTGAAAGATCAACAGAAAATTATCTTAGTGGGCAGCATAGTGCTTCCAGAGCTGTTCCCTGGACAGTGGAGTTGCCTTCCAGCACCGTAACGCTTCCCACATCCCAGCTGCAGCGTAACTGTCTGCTGATCCCCTCAGCAGCTGACTTTCACCCCCTTCCCTGTGGCATGGGTCCACCTCTGCCAACAACTGAGGGACTAGAGGCCTGCAAAGCCCCACACTGAGGCTGAAAGCCACTGAGACAGCGTGGCTGGGCAGCTGCAGCAACAAAGCCACTGGGGACCATGTGCTGGGAGTGCCACCCCAGCTGTTGACCAAACAGGGGTCAAAGAGCATCAGTGACCCATCTGGCTCGTAGCTCATGGCTCATCAACGTGGGGTGCCATGAAAGCCAGCGTCCCCCGCATGCTGTGTGCCCCAGCCAGCTCTGCCGGCCCCACTCACCATGGTGCGGTTGGCCTTCACACTGCTGAGGGTGGGCAGAGGGTTCTTGGCATAGATTGTCACCACCACTTGGCTGCTGGTTTGGTGCCAGTCCTGTCGGCATGACACCGCCTTCTTGTCCTGTCAGGGAGAGAAACTCATCACAGCGTGGCATCCCCCAAGACAGCAGAGGGGACGTTGGTGCTGGAGGATGCTCTCTGCATGTTTCTCCTTTGCAGAGTGTTGGCTGAGGACAGTGTCAGCTGAGCAAGAGCAAACCCTGCATCTCTTGTTTTTGAGGAGAGGTGGTTCATGTGAAGGTGAGCAGCCCCTGCCAGACTGCCTCATGAACATGGAGCATCTGTGCTGTGCTTGGGGTTGCTCCAGAAGGAAGTGTAAAGGCCAGGGATACCCCCTTGTTCCAGAGTCACTCCGCTGTGTCAAACTCACACCAGGAGCAGGCACTGTGCACAGCCAGGAAACTTGGTCTGGAGGGCAACACTGGGGCCATCATTGGGCATGGATGATGCCAACGTGCTGCATTTGGGACACAGGTGAACCCCAACCAGCTGCCTTTCTCCCACAGGAGCTTTGCCCCCGCCAGGCATTTCTTAGCATCACCAGGAGACAGACCCTACTGCAGCCATCACCACAGCCAGCAAAGGAAATGGCAGGGGAGGAATCCCAGCCCCTGACTCAGGTAACAGTTTGCACAAAGCATTAACATCACAACATCACAATTAATTCTCTGTGCAGGGACAACACATGAGTCCCTGTTAAAACAGCCTCCCTTATGTCCACAGCATGTCTTCTGCTCAGGACAAAGAACATCTTGAGCTCTGAGGAGGTTGCTCAGGCAGTCTGGCACTGCTGACTCAAAAGAACATGATGCACTTTCAGAGATATCCCGGGCTGCTTTGTTGCAACTTTCCCAGCTCCAGCCCGTTGCCAGCCAGGAGAAACTCACACACACACACAGAGTTGTGTCTTCCCCTCGTTGCCCTGCACAACACCCAGCTGCTGTGTGGATGAGGTCCCTCCTGTGAAGCAGCTGCAGAGAGAAAGCTTCACAAAAACAACTTCAGTCGTTTGCAGACATCCGCCAAAAACTTTTGGGGGATTTTCTCAGGGCTTTTCCTGTGCTCAGCTGCCTGTTCCTCTGTGGCAGCCTGCAGTGCTGGCTGTGCTGTACCCCTGAAGTGAGGGCAGAAGCAGCCCTCCTTCAGCTTCCTATTGCACCCGTGCCGCAGGCGTGAGAGCTGACAGGTTTTGTGAATGCAGAGGCGGTGTTTTAAACAACAGATGGGTGAAGATTAGGCATTCAAACCCTGATACAGTCATCTGTGAGCAATTATGAAAATTAAGAGAATTTGATGTAGAAACTCATGTTAATGCAGAGCGAGGGAAAGATCACTCCTTGGCTGCCAGTACGGGCTCTCCCAGTGGCACTTTGCTCACAGTCACCTGCCCGGGAGCTCCCTTACCGCCTTTGCTGTCCAGCAGTGCTGCCCGGTGCTGCAGCCCGGCTGCTCCAGGAAGGCGCTGAAGTCCGTTGTTTTGACCCCACAGCAGCTCCAGTACTTCATCCTGGGGGGAGCAGGGCTGCCTGAGCAGGGAGCAGGAGCCCGCAGGGACAGGACCGCGCAGGACCACTTTCAGCCTGCGGCAGGGTGAGTTTACTGCCCTGTAAAGGGCAGGTTTCTTACCCCTCGTGGAAGACAGGAACACCAGGGTGGAAGGTACAAACCTCTGTGTTGCTCTCTGTGCCCCGGTAGACCTGTGGGGCAAAAAGCAGAGGGAACACTTGGCTGTGCCTCCAGCACAGCATGAGGCAGATGGGCACAGCATGGTACCCACTGTCACCCTGTCACCGGTGTCCAGCATCTGAGAGGACTTCCCTAGGACCATGGCTGGGCAGCTGGCAGCCTGATGCCAGTCCCTGCTCCCTGCCGGCAGCATCCAGCCACGGTGGCCACTGCCACCCTGCCTCTGCCAGGACACGGGAGCATCCCCACCATAACACCTCACAGCACACCCTCACCCTGGCACAGCACAGGATTGGCCTCCAGCAGGGAGGTTTGGGCACTGCAGAAACTGCCTCAGGGATGAGAGGAACACTCAGCTGCCCTGTCCCTTCCCCTCCTTCGCAGAGTGTATCAGTCCCATGTCCTCATCCACCTCCCTCCTGCCCTTTGCTTGCTTCCCTCTCTCTGCTTCTTTCCAAGCGTGCTGGCCTCCCTCTGGCACATGCCTTGATGTGCCATCCCGCACGGGGCGGCCTTAGGGCATGACAGAACATGGGCTGTGCTTCAGGAATTAAAAGCAGGCAGCAATTATTCCATTCTCACATTCAGAACAAAGATCCTGAATATGTGCTGTATGTCATTGCAAGCAATTAGCAGAAGTGGAACATGGGTGTACCACTAATCCAGGAATTCAGAAGCCTCTTACAGGAACATGGCCTGGAGTCAACAAAGGCAGTCACCTTCCTGCCTGGCACCCTGCCCTGTGCCCAGGGGCAAGAGGAGCAGCCGCAGCACGGTGCAGTGCACAGAGGACAGGTACTCACCGCCTTGCAGGCTGCGTTCTTGCAGGTGGTGCCAGCTCTCACCTGGGCAACCTCTTCCCCTGTGAGGACAGCACAGCTTTGCTCAGGGACACACGGTGCCTGCCCTGAGCCCTCCCTGCAGCCCCTGCTCCAGGCTCGCCAGGCAGGACCCTGCTGCCAAGCATCAGCTCGTCACTACCTGCACAGTCACCCTTGGGCTCCTTGTTGCTGGGAGATAGGCTCAGTTTCTCCAGTGCTTGCTCCAGAGACTTGGATACTTTAATTGGCAGCACTTGTCTTGGCTCATCGGAGCTGGAAAACAACAGCAACAAAAGATGAGTGGGTTTTTTATGCAATTTAAGTGTTGCTGCCTCTCCCTGGGTAGCAGGCAGGGCAAGGCACAAGCAGCAGCGTGGCCAGCCGATGCTGTCAGCTGAGCCTCTCTCACCTTGGTCTTTCCCGCTGCATCTTCTCAGCTGATTTTGGTCCTTGGACAATGATCTCTGCCACTGGCTTGGCCTTTGACTTGTCTGAGGTGTCCTCTTGGAGAGGCTCAGGGGGCTTCTCCTTGCTGTGAAATCCCTTTGTGCATCCCTGAGCAACAGAGACAAACTTGATGCCTGCTTTTTTTCGGAGGCTGCTCCCAAATCCTATTTCTGTGACCTGGTGGCTTTGTGCCCTGCAGGGGCCCTACCCAAGGGCAGGGATACCTGGTGACAAGCCCGTGTGCAACCTCACCAGGGCCATGGTGGGAAAGTTCTGCCACACTGCAGCCTGGCAGCTGAGGGGCAGCACGAGCCTCCCCCACCTTCCTGGGCCTCTGCTGCCTCCTCCAGCCCCCAGGGCTGCTCAGACACTGCAGCTATGTTGGCACAGGGTAGAAGTGCTGCATGGGGGGGGTCCCAACTGCTTTGGAGGCAGCACCCAGGAGCAGGGAAGAAACCCTTGGGCAGAAGCCAGCCAGTGTGAGTCTCTCACCTTAATGGAGAGGAACTCAGAGAAGTCTGTCGTGCGCTTCTTGCAGCAAGACCAGCCCTAGGCATGGGGAGAGGACAAAATGGTCGGGGTGGACGATCCTGCCGGGCACAAGGTCCCACCCCACAGCTACAGCCCTGCTCACCTTCAGGGCATCATGGAAGATGGGGACGCCCGGGTGATACAGGCAGGAATCTGAAGAGGAGAAAGCACACAGAGCCTTTTGGGAAGGGCAGTCCTGCCCATGAGCCACCCATGCTGCCCAGCAGCTCCTGAGTCACCTCCTGTCCCCTGGCGGGCACGGGGCCGGCACGCTGCAGCTGCTGAGGCCGCAGACCGGGAACACATCAAGCACTGCAGCGTGCCTTGGTGAGAGGCAGAGGAACCCACTTACCCTCGGAGTTGTGCTCGGGATCAAACCTCTGCCCACAGCCCTTGTTGTAGCACAGCAATGCCATGGCTCAGGCGGACACGCGGCGCCCTTCACTCCAACAAAAATCCCATCAATCTCATTCCTGCCCGCGGTTCCCCCTCTGTTTCCCTGTAGTTTCCAGCACGGGTGCTGGGAGGTGGCTTTGCCTATCTTAGGAGGCAGCTGGAGGAGGTGGCTGGTAACCTGAGAGCCGGCCAAAGATGGACATGGCAGCTGACGGCCCACTGTTATCTCCAGAGGCATTTGTGTCCTGCCCCCGTGCTCCGGCACACGCAGACGGCCAGCGGAGGGGACGCACACTGCAGGGTGCCCCTGGGTGTCATCCCACCAGCAGCTGGCATGGGGCATCCACGCCACCACGGTGCTGTGCTCAGCCCCGTACGGCCGTGACACCTGCCCAGCTGCAGGGACAGCTCTCAATTTATTCATCATTCAGAGAAGCAGCTGAAAGTTTCCTGCAAAGGGAGAGAAGAGACTTTCCCAGGGCAAAACCCACGCTGGTCTGTGCACAACCATCAGACACGGACAGCAGAGGACCAGAGCAGCACATATGGCCCAGATGTCCTCAGTGCAGGGTTTTCTGCAATCCAAGGATGGAAGCTGTCCTCGTCTGCTTTCTCTGCTTGCACCATTGCAACAGCAGCGTGCAAAATGGAGTGCGGGCTCCCCATACCCGGGAGGGGTTTGCTCAGGCTCCCTGCTCCCATTCTGGGACCCAGAGGTTTTCTTCCTACAAACGGGAAGTCCTCTCGAGATCAAAGATTTTACTTAGTTCCTACAAACATCTAAAAGAAAAGTTTATTTTCGTTGTTCCTGTTTGTAGAAACAGATGTTTCCTGGGTGCCTCTCCGACTCGCCGGAGCACACAGCAGCCAAGGAGCCCTTCTGCTGCAGAGCTGGCTTTGAGAGAAGCCCTTGGTGCTGCCATAGAGCCCCAAGGCCTGCTCTGCTCAATGTACCCACACTGCAGAGTTTCGGAGCACCATGGAGGAACACAGATCATGGGGTAGGGAATGCCGCTGGGGACACGGAACACAGCGCTGCCAGCTCAGGCACCGTGTGATCCTGCTGTCCCCACAGCTGGGCGAGGCACAGTGTCCTCAGAGCAGCAGTTACACACTGCAGCGTGCCCTGCACGGGGAGTGCTGCTCTGGGGCTGTGCATGAGCTTGGCTCAGGCTCTGCCCTGCACCCGGGCAGCCTGCGAGTACAGCCCAGGCTGGGCTGCCCCAGCTGGAGGAAACGCAAAGGGAAGCTGTGTGGGAGCACCAGCAGCCTGGCTTCAAGCTGCTGCCACCCCCTAAGGAACGCGGTGCCCCGAGGCACCGTAACTGGCAGGAGGCTGAGGGGTGGGAAGCCAGGCAGAGCCCTGTGGCAGGGACTGTGCAGCCAGGGGGCTGTGCGTGCTATAGGGTTTCAGATCTCCTTGTCCTTTCCGCGAGCCGTCAGCAAGGTTGCAGCTGTTGCCATCCCTGTGCCAGCGAAGATTTGGAGCTCGGGTTACTCGGAGGAGGAAACACCGAGATGGTGCTGCGGCTGCCCCTGCTGCCAGGCTCCCTGCAGGGGGACCAGCAGGTAGCGGGGGGCAGCGACCAAGCACAGCCCCCCAGCACCAGAGGGGCAGCAGCAGGGCCAGCCCCGAGGTGCCTGCAGGGAGCCAGGAGCCAGGCACAGCACTGCTCCATCCCCACAGTGTGCCCTTGCTCCTCTGCTGCACAGCTGCGGGTTGCTGGGGGGAACGAGGTGGCTGGAAACAACATGTGTGCAGTGACTCCCAGCAAACTGCTGTGTCTGCACACTCAGCCCAGCAAGGATGAGGTCAGGGGCCGCAGCTTGGGGACAGGCACAAGGCACACACTCTTAATGAGCCCCAGGGGGCCACACTACAGCAGTGCTCTCATAAATGAGGGAAGGAAGGAGATGAGTACAGATGATGGCAAGAGCACGGCACAAGGCTGCACAGCCCTCGTTCAGCCTCCAGCTCGGAGCTGTGGCTGCCAGCAGTCGTGGCCCCGTGCTGCTGGGTCTGGCCCTGCCCCGAGGCAGAGCTCCAAGCAAAGCACAAGGCTCCATGCACCCCTGGAACAGCGTGCGAGGAACGGCCAGCTGGGAATTACAAATAAAGCCTCTTATCTTATGTGCCATTAATTGGATAGAATGGAGAACAAAAAGGAGATAGAATAATGGAGCAAATCATGCTCAAAAACCACTTTTTTTTTTTTTGGTGGAAAAAAGCCACGTTATCACCAAACGGTGCTAGCAGTGGTTTTCAAGTATGTAGAAAACCAAAGGTGCCACGTGTGTTGGAGCAATAATGTAGAAGCTTGTAGATGGTGATCTGTGTTGTTTGGCAAGCTGAAGAAGAAAAACGTTTATCACTTCTGCAACGCGTGCATTTGTACCTTGGAATAAGTAGCACAGGGCACGGCTACAGACAGGTGCCCAGCACGGGGAGCTGGGGTTTCAGGCTTGGAGCACTGAGCATGGAAGCAAATGTGGCCTCTGGAGGCAGTGGTGTGTCAGAAAGGACACACAGGTCTGCAGGTGTGGGAAGAGAGGAGCAAGAAGCTCAGCAGCTCAAAGAACAGGTTTAATAGAGAACAGAAAAACTTCAAGGAGAGATCTATGGGCAGCCTTCAGCTCTCCAGCGAAGAACACCACAAGCAATATTCCTCATCAAAAAGCACATTGCAGTGCAGCAGGAACTGGTCCCAATAGGAGTCAGTGCAGCCTGCCCTGAAGACCCAGTTTTCTCATCTTCAGCTCACATCCAGCATGAAAACCTGCTGCCAGAAGCAGCCAGAACTAGCAGGGAGTGTGGGGTTTTACAGGTTTTCCTTTGGAGGATGCTGTTGCCTTAAAGCCTGTGAGCAGCAGGTAGAGCTGAGCTGCCCTGCTTTCTCCTTTTGGGCAGCTCTGGCACTCACAAGGTACCTGAGCCACGAACACGACAGAAAAAGGGTGGATGGTGGCTCCTTCCAGCAGGGTCACAGGAAATCAGACCTTCTTGGAAGTGATGACAGCAGTTAATTGCAGAAGCAGTTAAGTATGCTCTCCCATTCGTGGCTTTTTATGATAAATGACAGCTTCTGGTGAGCTACAGCGTGTCAGGAAAAAAAGGATAATTTTGTCTGTTTGATGTGACAAAATGACTCGGGTACCAGTTGGATTTTACAGATTTCCTTTGATTCTTGCAAATGCAGTCACTGTTGTTCAAGGGGGAGTAGCACAAATCACAGCCTGTGAAGCTCACAGTGGGGGTTTAAAGGGAAGGAACACACTGGTTAGAGGCAGGCTGCTCATCGGCCCTCGGTCCATTACGAGCTGATGTGCACGAGCACGTTTTCAACAAGCTGACCGAGTACAACAGCAAAAGGCAACGGCATCTCCTACGACAGCCAAAATCCTTTCAGTGTGTGGCTGTGTAGCAGCCAGTGATCTTGAACAGCTCCTCTGCACACTGGCTGCATTTCAGCACGTCACAGCAGTGCTCGTGCAGAACCCAGGCTCTGGAAGTGCAGTAGTTACCTCACCCAAGCAAGCAGTGCCTCAGCAGGCTCCAGGACCTGGAAGTGCTCTGGAGCTCGCTCCTGTGCCCAGCCTTACACCTCCCGCACTACCAGCAGTCCCTGGGGCTCTTCCTTCCTTCCAAACCCCTCTGAAAACAGCAGTAATGGCTTCCTCACAACCCCCTCACTGGAACCTCAGCCACAGGTTTTCAGTTTCCTCCTCAGTAAGCAGATGGCAGCAGCTCCTTCTAGCACTCACGTGGCAATGTAGTTTTCATTTCTTCCTTTGCTGTCAGTGGATCTTCCATTCTCACCTTAAACCTGTTTTGTTGGATGAACTTTGAGCAGTGCTGAACCCCCCCTTCCCCTGTTGTGATGGCCCTTTTATCCCGTGGGAAAGCAGTAACCAGAGCCCCCCTTATCTTACACTTGAATAGGGCTGAGGCAGGGGCTGGAGCACTGCTAAACACTGAGCTCTGCC
Source organism: Penelope pileata (assembly GCA_013396635.1). Taxonomy (NCBI): domain Eukaryota; kingdom Metazoa; phylum Chordata; class Aves; order Galliformes; family Cracidae; genus Penelope; species Penelope pileata. The sequence continues at coordinate 623,459 of WBMW01005039.1, read as the reverse complement.
GTTTCCCTAAGGCAGTGGCTCCTCTTTTGAATACTCAGGAACTGGCAAATGACTGAACAATGGTCAGAAGACAGAGGGACAATACACCCAGCTGGGTGTAACTTCACAGCTGCTTCTTTTTGGTATTTCACATTTTAGAATTAAAATATGTCCTTACCAGATGATCATGCCATCAGGGACAGCCTGCCAGCCCCAAGGCACAGGAATTGATGCATCCACTCCATGAGGCAACAGAGGGGCTGATCAGCATTCTAGCCAGCTTATCGGGATTTTGCCATGTTTGCAAACGTGACAGGTGAAAAATGTCACCAAACTCCTCCTACTGTGCCCACGGGTACATCACAGTCCCTCTCACAAGCACTGCTAAATACTGCCTCACCACCCTGACACATCGGCTACTTATGCAGATGCTGCTGAATATTGAAATAAAACAAGAAAAAGAAACTCTCCAACGCAGTCTATCAATCATGCAATTACAGGCTAACTGTAAATAATCCAATGACAGGTGTAAACCAATAAAAGCCCCCAAACTGTTTCATCCCTATTTTAACAGGGTACCAACAGGCCACACCATGATTTTTAAAAGCTATTGCCTTGGTAACACCCATTACCTGACAATATTTTAGTCTTTCCTATTACTTTAAGTCTGTAAGGCAGCAGTTATGCTCTTAGGCTGTAACTTTCTCCCTCCCTTTCCCACCTAAACCTCTTCTCTGCTCTCTCCCCTCCTCAGTCTCAACTGAAGAGCTTCAAGGCACGAACACAAGTCAGAGAAGGCTCCTGCTCCAGCAGATTCCCTCGTGTATTACACAAGATTAAACATCACCGTCACCACTGACAGTTACAAGTGCTCAGCTCCCTGCCCCAGCAGAGGTCAGAGCTCTGCATCCTACTCGGAGCCCTGACCCAGAGCAGACAACAGCTCCGTGCAGGTCAGACACAAATTGAACTCTGTGCTCCCAGTGACGCACGAACAAGTCGTGCACTTAGCTTCTCTGCAGTGCAGATGTGTCCTAAGAGCACCAGGGCTTCCCTTCCTTCCCAAACACAAACAAAACTCATTTTGTGACAAGGAGAATTGTTAGAAAATTCCTGGGGTTAACACGCTCTTCACAGACCTGCACAAGATTCACTCCATGACCTCATGCTTGATTTACTTCAATCCATAGGTACACATTTTAGCCAATAAAACCCCCAAAAACAGAAGAGACAGCACACCAGATAAAAAAGGCTTAAAATCCACTTTAATAATGCATTCCTGTAACATTCCTCAGACAAACTCAAACTTGTTAGTGGGACAATTACAGCTTGTGTTCAAACAGTTTACACTAAATGAAAAAAAAATCTTGTAGTACTTCTACACAAAAGACAGGCAAGGTTAAGATTATACAAACATTTGTTTCAGTTAAATCTTCAGCATGAGATACAGTATCTTTGTCCAATAGATTGTACTTTACTACCAGTAAAAATAAACAGCGATACAACACATTATCAAAAACCTCATCCAAACAAGAGCCTCCCAGCCATTCAGGCTGCACATGACGGTCAACTACTTGAAAGAAACAGATGGTCCAGAGAAAAAGAGTAACTACAAGTTAGGAGGAAAAAAAAAAAAATGAACATAATCTCTCCACTACATGATGGATCATTTGGAGCAATATAAATTTACAGAATCATGGGAGCTGCAAAGTACCCAGATGCTGCCCTAGCTCTCCAGAGACTTCTTTTCCCTGTGCTCTTAAGCAAGGTACACTACGCTAAAAAAAATAAAATAAAAAAAAATGCCAAGACATACTGCAACTTTACCTAGTTTAGTCTCAGGACTCCGGCTGCTATAGGAAACCTGGAATGGTCAAGGCATGAGGGTCCTTGCCAGATTTTACCGTTGCTGAACAACCACGGCAGCCTCCCTGAATCCATTTTCACATTGAAATCATAGGAATGCACCACATGAAATTCTCTAAAACCTTTACGGGTCAGACTGCACTCCCCTTGTCCTAGAGTGGCTTAACCAAAGCAGGCCCTGAAGAACTATGTTGAATATCCACCCCCTGAGAAGAACCCTGTATGGCCTGCCAAGATTCCTTTTCCTTTGGGGCACGTGCAGGGGGCAGCTTAATCCTGTTAGTATCTGCGACGCTTGTTAGGGGCAAATTCACCCCCTGGGTTTCCTCTGTTGAAGGCAGGTGGGTTCCCTCCCATCGCTCCCAGTCCTTCCATCGCGCCGCCCTGGCCAAAGCGATCTGCAGGCGGCGGCGGAGTCTTGTCACGAGGACGAGTGCAGAGAGAAAAACAAGGAAGAACAGACAGCAGTGAAAAGCCTGTTGAGTTGATTGAAACCCCGTCCAGATTCCGCAATTCTAATAGGAGTCCCCCAGCCCACCAAAACTAACCCCAGACTGGGCTGACAGGACCCTAATTACAGTTAAATATCGCAGGACAGAGCCTCCTTCCCCACACAGCTTGGAGTTGAGCACGCTGGAAGGCAGCTTATGCATCACCTCCAGAGTAGTGCCCTGCTGTGGGGCACGTGAGCAACACAGGCTGGGAAAGGAGCTGACATTTCCAGCATATTGCCTAACCCAAACTGAATGTAAACAAGGAGCAGCACACTGATAATACAGCAGGATCACAATCCAGATGTACACAGCACTACAAACCCAAGATCAGTCTGAAATACTGGTCTTGTGCCTTGACCATATCCTGTTATTTCCATTTCGTCTCCCAGCTAAGGCAGAGCAATTGCACAGCCTCTTCCTTCCGGCAGGGAGAAGACCAAAGGACAATTCAGCTTGGAAGGTACCTCAGGAAGTCCCCAGCCCAACCCCTGCTCGAAGCTGAGCCAGCTGTGAGGTCAGATCAGGTTAGTCACAGCTTTATCCCATCTGGTCTAAAAATTATCTCAGTCCAAAGACTGCACAGCCTCTCTGGGGGCAACCTGCTCCCTTCCCTGGGGGTGCAGAGGAGGCTCTTCGCACAAATGCTATCCCTACCACAGCACTCCTTCCACACTTATCCCTTCTCTACAGATGAAAAATTCTGAGTAATGTGAAGTTTTCCTGTAGGACACATCAGAGGGAAGAACACTGCTATCACCGTAACCAGCTGAAGCAAACATGCAATCTAAGTGCTGCCCACCTGAACAAAAAACTGGAGTATATTGGCTCAGTAACTTAAACCAAACACCTGGCCAGGATAAACTGTTCCCAGAAAAACTATACATGCTTCTGGCCACTAGAGTAACAGCTTATTGCTTTTTAGTCTAAGTGGTATTACTCTGACACACTGATCTGAACTCCTTCCATTCCTCTCTTCCCTTAATTTCTTGGTGCAGCACACATCCCCTGAATCCCAGCTGCTCTGCTCTCCTTACCACTTTGGTACAAAAGCCCATAGGCAAATCAAACACTGTTCTTCATGACAAAACAAATTCCATCATGAATTCCACCACGTAGCAGTCATGAAAGCTCAATAAGTAAGATTTGCAGGAAAACTGTTCATTAGAAAAAGTATTATGGACTGCTGAAGATGAACTTTCAGGACAAACCTGCTGCTGTTTCTGCAGCTGACTGCAAGAGCTGATGCTGTGAGCTCTGTCTGAAGGACAGGAATGACAGATGACACCGAAGCAATCACCTATGGCAAAGCTCTGCAGGAAAGCCCTAAATGCCTATCACCAAAGCTTGGACTCCTTACAGGGACTCCTTACAGGTATCCCTCGTAACAGCCACCAGGTCATCCCCACACCCCCATCATTTACCACGCTGAGTCTCACTTGCAAAATCAGGCAACTCCCAAACAGAGTTACAAGTTGCAGCCACCAATCATCACCGCATTCTTTTCATAACTGTAACAAACAAATCACTGCAAGCAATGGAGCTCCTTCCCTTTGACAAGTCACCATTCCCCACTCAGACCCTGAGCTCACCATTTCCAAAGGAAACCTGACACCCCCAAGGACTCCTACAGACACGTGAAGCAATACTTGATTTCACATTTGTAACAAGCTAAAACATGTGCATGGTTACCATTCACCATCTAAATTACTACGGCAGCAACCATAATTCCTGTCTAAACACCCTAATTTTACCATTTATCTCAGTAGTAGCTCAATGTCCCTTAAGACCAGACACTATTCCCCTCCACTCCTATGAAATTGCAGAACGAGAAGCCCATAGAGCTGCTGAAGGTTTCAGAGCAACACATTCCAGTTCACCACCAGTGCTGGAATGACATTTCTTCACAAATACATTTCTCAAGTCACTATCACTGAAGCAGAAAGGCTGAGGGTTTTCTAAGCAAAACAACTCACCTTTTAACATCTTTTAAGAAGGATTTTTAATGAATGGAACTTTTAGATTTCCATTAACTGTATGCGAAATTTAAATCTGTATTTAGAATTTTCCTTAGGGCTTTCTAATCCTATGGTAACATATCCTCAAGCAGTGAGGATGAGGATGCCTGAGGTGTTAAATCATTGAAGGTCTGTAAGGGTGAGGATGGTTGGGGTGGATGGGGTGCAAAGCTGAGAACAGTCTGCTCACAAAGACTTAGAGATGGAACTCAGCTCTGACTTTTGCCGACCAAGCCTTGAAGCTTTCTTTGCCCTACAAGAAGAGTCACAAAGACCCTTTACAAATACAGGCTGTTTAAAAATAAATGTAAAAATTAAAACAGCAACCCCCACTGATTCTTTGCTCTTTAATTCTTAAGCAAATCAGCTGAACTCATATTTGCATACTCATTATTACTAGATTCATTTCAGCCTATTGACATAGTAGCCTACTGTTTTCAAACACCAGTGATGGACAGAATGCTCCTGAAAGGTTGGCTTTATGCCTGCAGGATTCTACATCCCCAAACACTGTCAAAGTGCTTCCCAATATGCCACTGAAAAAATAACTACACATTAGTGCTAAGATCCTTCTAGCAGAGGTTTTAGCATTAGCTATCTTGAAAGTAAAGAAAGGAGTGGACTTGGTTAAATCCTCAAAAATACCAACGAATAGCAAGGCAAGATGGACTTCTGAAGATCTCAGCAGCAGCTAGACATCAGGTCTAGGGAGACAAACAAGCCTCAACTTCAGCAGCACAGTGCTTAACCAGGGAAACAACAACGTGCGATGAAAAGGTGTGCACAAAGAGCAGGTGGGGATACGTTACCATTCCCATGGCTCCGTCGGGTATCATGGCTCCAGGACCAGCTGCAGGAGGTGCAGCAGCCGGGACGTTGGTACCAGCCATAGCTCCTCTATTGTTCATGCCAATGGTACCTGGAAAAGAAAACTGAAGAATATTCCTGGCAAACACAGAGAGGAAGTTGGGGTCTGCTCACTGCTCCAGAACCATAACACACCATGTCGGCTCCCTGCAGCGCTATCCAGGCACAGAGCCCTCATTGATTACCTAGCACTGCACTATCAGCTGAAGAGAAACTGATTTTGCATCCCACTATTATCTGAAACTACAGCAGGTTCTAACGGTCACCATCTTTGGGAACCACTAAGCCTGATGGTCTTTTCATTCACTGTTGTGCATGTGGCCTGACAATCTGGGTCATGCAGTCAAAATATGGAAATCCACCACTGAGATTACTTCCTTGGTTCAAGGTCTGGCACTGCACGTTGTACCACTTTATCACTACAAACTTCTTATTCACATTGTGGATCTGACAGCAATTTCAACCAAGTCTTCTGCTTACTCAACTTTCACATGTATACAGTACCCCCTCATGCTCAATTTTTCTTACATTTCCTGTCATATGATTGCTTCCTGTCACTGAACTGGGAGAAAATTGCTAGGACAGTTTCTAAGCAAGGAGGCAATAAAACAAGACTACTCAAAAAATGCATGGATTTTGTAGAGAAGGAAATAAATGCACATAGGAACGAAGAGGGCCACAGAAAACTCACCTCCCATGCCCATCTGTCCCATTCGCATGTCTGGGGGCTCCCTCTGGAAAAAGAGATACTCATTTCAAATGATAAAAAAGTCAAGTATTTCTTAATGTAATTACACAAATCTATTGAGTTCTGAGGTTGTTGCTACTGGGTAGGAAAGTCATTCCTAGGGTGAATTTCAAGCACAGATCTAAGCTACTTTTACCACTATTAACTGCTGATTTAGAATGTCTTGTTCTGCAAAACAACATCCAGCAGCTAAACAATTATGGTACAACACGAAGCAGCAAAGCAAAGCTGTGCGTGCAGATTTCACCACACAGCAGCATAAAGAGATATCTGATACCTGGCTGGAAAGATCTGCTGAGCAGCACTAACACATTGCAAAGAATTAGGTTTGCTACTTCCTCAGCATTGCTAAGGAGCTTTTTCTGTTGAAAGGAATGCAAGCTTACAAAACAAACATGCAGCACTGGGTCACTTCCACTGGAATACCAGCTAGTGAGCAGTGGGAGCTGAACAGGTGGCACTTTACTTCACCTGTACAGTGGAACTATTCAGAGAACTCAGGAGTTCTGCTACGTAATAATTGCACGTTTAGGTCAGCCACAAAGTTTTGCCCTTTTGGCTTGACATACATTTAGCTGCTTTGCTAATATAAACACTTGTGACCCAGTTGCATTGATGCTATTACAGCACCTCCATAGCAGGACAGCTGCTTCCACAATAAGAGTTGCTGGGACTGGAAAGGATTTGTACTACTGCTCACTATAGAACTAGAGTTACTGCTATTAGAAGGCAAGTTGTCACATATTTTACATTCAAAAAAACTTGACCGATGCTGGCTTTTTAACTACAAGCACATGATGATGCCTCCAGCAGTGCCTCGAGCTGGGATCATTCCATCTAAGCAGGACTAAGAGCGACTGCAGGATCTAGGGATATAGCTGGGTGCATGACTGCAACAGGGCTCTGCAGTACAACTCCAGAGGAGTCTTATCTTTGTTACTGTTCTTAGAACAAAATTAACCAGCACACATTCTTCTGAACAGCCAGGTGACCGGGGAGGGACCTACACCAACAGCAGTGAGACAGTGACTGCGTCATTTACATTTTCCAAACAAAACTGTCTTAAGATTGAAGGGTATCAACAAATGAGTGTAGAACGCACTGAACATGAGCGCAGAGTCTCTCAACCAACAAGTTAAGCATTCAGAGAAAGCTCTGTGCTGGGGAAGGGCCAAATTCTGATGTTGATGCCTGGATGCAAGGGTAAGATGGGAACACTCATACCGCATCAGCAAAGTTCCCCTTGAAGCCTTCCTGCTGGCGTCTCATCATCTCTTCTTGCTGCCTTCTCATTTCCTCCTCACGGCGCCTGCGTTCTTCCTCTTGCCTGCAAAGAAGAGGCAAGGATGCTCAGCACAACACACCCCAACTACCTGCACCACAGTGCTGCAGTGCTGCCTAGCGGGCTCTTGTTTTGGAAAGCCACAGCTTGATAAAACCCAACCCAAGCACACCCATGTAAGCAGCAGCTCCAGGTAGATGCTGACTACATGCACTACTACAATGCATAAAAGCCAGACAGCTCTCAAGCTCCTTCTGTTAGAGGCAAACTGGAGAATCTCAGGGAGCTTCTCACAAGGAGAAATGAAGAGCTGGAATGGAGAGAGAAATCTCTGAGACCAAGCTGCCTCTCAAATGAGAGGGCAGATGCTAGAATGGGGTCTCCCAGCCTGCAGCACTGAAGCTGCGGCATAGATTCTAATTTTTTATCTGCCTCGGTCAAGGAGCTAAACTGAGATAGAGAACATTTTTTTTTAAAACAAACAAAACAAAACACCAGCCAGTGTCCTTCAACATCGGTAGAAGAAACTCCTAACTCTTCCCTTCTTAAACCAAACGTGCATTCTCCCTATGAATACAGAGGCCCGAACCAACAGCCACTCTTTAGGCAGCAATTAAATCGTCACCATGAACAACCAGTGAACTGGAGAAGAGCTTTGCTCCATAACACTATGGATTCAGTTTCAGAACCTGCCCCCTTACCTGATTTCCAGCTGTTTACGTTTTTGTACTTCTTGGTTATGCAATTCCTCCATCCTCCTCAGTTCTTCCTGACGTCTCATTAAATCTGTAAAAGATGACAGTTCCACAGTTGGTGAAGAGTTGAACAGCTGTGTCACAGCTCAACACCAGCGGGCTCCAGCCAGTCTGTGGAGCCACCCATCCCGGGATGCTGAAGGGCCTTGTTCTGTATTTCTCCTGGGTTGGTACCTTGCCGCATGAGCATAACTTGGTGCTCATGGCGAGCTGCTTCCATTTCCATTTCCAGCTTCTCTCGAGCTTCCTTGATGTTGCGGTCTACCTGCTCTTGCTGCTGCTTCTCCATTTCTATTAGAGCCTTCCAACGCATGGCGTACTCGTACTCAAAGCTGCCGGGCTGCGCAAACCGAGGAGGTTGCTCACGCTCCCTGTCAAGCGAGGAAAAGCTAGTGAATGCTTCAAGAGAGCAAGGAGGAGCTAAGAAAAAACACAGCTTGGGTGTAGATGCAATGGCAGTTAGAAACGTGCCTCACTGCAACAAATAAGAAACCACTGTGTGCTCTACTTTCAGCACAAATAGCTGTGCTTCAGATACCACTGTGAGTGTTCCTCGGGAAACTGCTGTTATTAAAAGAAGAAACTTAGACAGAAAACTGTGTCCTGTCCTTGCCACACCAAGCAATGACACTGTGTTCCTAAGACACCAAGATACTGGGTGAAAGTTTAGAAATACTCTTGAAACAAACAGCTCCTGCTGCACATCTTACAAACAGGTTTACTCCAGAAACATGCCTCTTTACCTCGCTAATCCCTGCACCCGGAGCACGTGTCTACTCCTACCGCAGCCTCTGGGCTCCTGAAGCTCTCATTCTCCTTAGCTGAAAATTTATAACCTCACATGGTTTACTGATTCCCACTGCTGTGATCACATGACACCTGCTTACACCAGGAAGCCTTCAAAGATGATGGCCTTATACCTAGACAGTTCCATAATCTCTTAATGCTGTTCACATCATTCCTCCTGTTTTCACTGTGACTTCGTGTCTGTTTTTTCTACAGGCTGTCCATAATGCTTAGAGCAAATAATTTAAGTCTTTGCTTCAGTTTCTCACCCAAACAAGGGGAAAACACACAGTATCTCAAACTGACAGTTTTTATTCCAAGAATGAAAGCAGACAAACACTTATGACAAAATATGTGGAGGCTGCCAGTCTCATTCAGCAGAGCAGATCCAGAAACACCACTTCCTTCCAGCTAACCTGGACAAGGGAACAGTGTCTGCAATCCTCTTTCTGGAGCCAGGTCATGTTGACAGAAAAATGGAGAACCTTTAGGAGCACTGATGAACCACCCTCCTAAGAGCTGAGCACTAGCTAATGCCCTGGAGCCCACAGGTAGTCCCATCTTGTCTCTTATGGAAAGCACATACTTGTGATATTGCTGGTTTTTGATGACAAGTTTCTCTGGAAGTCCCTCTTCATCATCATATTGATCCATGGGCTCCACAGTGACAGGCCGAGGGAATCTGTAAAGAAAAGATGAGGTGCTTTGAGGACAACTCTACAATGAGCATACATTATAGAAAAACCTGCATACTATGTCTGCACCTATAAAATCCTGCTTTTAGCACTGCTCCATGAAATTCAGAGCAGTTGAGGATCTGAACCAAAGTGAAAGCAAAATCACTTAACACTGTGGGTCTGAAAGTTTTTTCCTAGACTAGGAGCTGAACTGTTAATTTAAATCTTTGTTGCATCCAATCTAAAACTGTAGTGAAAGAAGAATACTTTCAGTTGTTCAAATGAACAGCTTATCTGGAAACACGACTTCCTGGAGCAGGATCTACTCAGCACAGTAGTACCTTGAGTCTGTTTTCTTCCCCTTTTTTCCCCTCGCTACATGACCAGCCACGGGCTGCACACGTCCTGTTTACAACTGCCTACAGCGAGGAGTAACACTGCTCCTCGCTGGAGATCACTGTGGATATCACTCACTCTCCTGGTGAGACCCCCACCTGCTGTTATTGCCCAGCAGCAGTGCTCTGCAAGCTCCTGCTGGGCCCTGCCTAAACTTCCCAAGAAATGCACTCGTGCTTCACAACACTGCACCTGTGTGCTTCTGTCCTCCTTGTCTCCGTGTGCAGAAGAAAAACATTTAACAGAAACGTCCCCATCTCTCCATCAGCTCCCACCACAGCACTGACACTGCTCACATCCTCAGCACAAAGCAGCCCCACAGCTTCTCTGTAGCTCCTTAAGCCATTTGCCAGAACTCAGGAAATGAAAGAAACAATGGTGCTATGCCAAGGAGCGAGCAGTGCTCAGACTGCAGCAGAAAGGCAGGGTATGAGAGGCTGAAGGTCCACAATGTAGCTTTGCACTTTGGCAATGGAGAGAGGGGGAAAAAAAAAAAAAAAAAAAGCGTGTACTGCTGTGCCATATGCAGTCCCCTCAAGAAAAAGGTGAAAAGCAAGAGCACAAAGCTTACAAAATTACTTTAGAAATCAGCAACATAGTCCAAGTGTTTTGTTATCAAATTCTAGGGGTGTGCATACAAAACACACAGTAGTTTTCATTCCCAAGAGATAAGAAATGGTTCCTCCCCTCACTGTTAAGGCAACAAGCAGGGCTCTGTGGAAGATGCCTAGAGTCAGACATTTACCTGAGCATGTTCACAAAATCATTCAATAGAAACCCTATCATAAGCCTTTGTTGCATTACAACATTCCAAGCACAAGGAAAACAAGTTTATTACGGTGAAAACCCAAAACAACCCAACCCAGCTGATCAGCACCTCAGACAGATCCCATGCCCACAGGGAGCATCCATCCCAGCAGCAGACACCGAGCAGAGTCCTGCCCCTCAGCTCAGCATGCACAGTTAACACCCCTGAGCTTTGTTTCCAACCAGGGATGGTCTCTGGAACAGCTCCTGTGTATCACAAGCAGCTCCAATTGCTCTATGGCAGCTCTATCAAGAGAGAGCTTACCGGACAGCTTCACACACTGACCCCACCAGCAGCTCTAAGTCTCGAGATCTGACTTTCAGTACAGATTCGCTCTTGATGGAAAAGAAGCTAACTACAGTTCTTCCTGGGCAAGCTGTCTGCTGCCCCATAACTCATCTGCCCCACTCTGCTGCTAAGAAATGCTGCTCCCAAGCCAACACCACCCATCCACTTGCAGACATCAGGCCAGCACTTCGCCCCTCCCACACTTACGTGGTCAGCAGGAAAGACCCATCGCTACATCTGTCCAGGGCTTTCCTAGCAGCAGGCTTCCCTGAGAACTCCACAATGCCTTTCCCAGAGGATCGTCCTCTGTCATCCACGATAACCACAGCCCTTTCCACCTGGCCGAACACCGAGAAGGCCTCCTCCAGGAGCTCGTTGGACACAAACTGAGGCAGGTTCCTGACTGTCAGCGACGCGCTGTGGCACGCAAAACGCACTCTTAGCTGCTTCCCACGGAGAGGCATGTTGTCTAGTTCCACCTTTGCTATCTCTGCCAGAGTGCGAGTTTCCTGAAAATTAAAAAAAAAAAAAAATAAAGTCACCATTAAAACTCTGAGTGCAGCACGGAATCAGCTGCGTACACAGCAGTCACAAGCGTATTTCCCTTCATAGAGAAGAACAAATAATCCTCCCACAGCATTTTAAAAAATGCCCTAACAAATTGTAGCTATTCTCTGCTATCAGTGGCTCTGCTTGCACACACACAGAGTTTGGAGGGGAAGAAGAAACACAACAGATACAAGCCTTACCCAACAGCCAGTGCTAACGGAGATAACAATTGTTTGCCATCAGATAAAATTATATTAGGGTTACAAAGTGAATCTTTTTTTTTTAAATAAATACATTTAACCATTGGCTTTAAATAGTAATAATTAAAAATAAATAAAGATTCACCTATTGGCCAAGGAAAGGCTCGTTGTGTGACAATCCATGGAGGACATCCCAGTCCAGTTTCACACTTTGACTCACTCCTGTTGCTGCCAAGCAGCTTACACTTCAGCAAAGTGCCCCCAGACTAGGGAGCCTCACGCTTCATCCACTCACATTGGGGCTTTCAGACAGGTCAGTCCCTGAGCCAGTCAGCCTGAGAACTATTATGCTATGTCTGCAGCTACCTCCCTCGTAGCCACACTTCAGTGGGATCACCTGGAGATCGTCCCCCGCCTGCGCAGCGCTCGCCACTCCGGTGACGCTGCGTGATGCCACGTTCGCACCCTTCCAGGAGATGGGAGCCTACCTGCTCTGTAACAGCATCATGTTCATGTTTTCCTTTTGGTTTCTATCAGCTGATTCCAAAATAACGTTACCAGATATTTCACAAATCCTGCCACAAGCTGCCTGAACTCACATTCCTTCTTATAACAGGATCCAGACAAGTCAACTGTAGAAGCTGATCCATGATTGTATTCCAGGTCACCACAAATCAACATCAGGCTTAATTAGCAACGCATCTGAACATCTATTCCTTAGCAACACTCCTCTAGAGAGAGCCACTGCCACAAAACCACCCCAGAGGCAGCAGGTCACTCACCAGCCTGATGAAGCCAAAGCCTTTGTCCTTGTGTATGAAGACTTCTCCTGCCTTGCCATACTTCTCAAACAACTTTCTCATCTCTTCCTCTGTAATATCTGGGGGCAGATTCCCCACAAACAGGCGGCTCCTCTGAGTGAAGGTCTTTTCACCAGGTTTCCTGAAGTTCTTCAGGTCAATAGTCAGGCCTTCATCTGAGGGGAATAAGGTACACAGCTGCTCTACAGTTGGGGGGATAAATTCTATTAGGTTTCATCACAGTGAACACAGAGACACAGGACAATACAGGCATCACCACCCACACACTTAGGTCTCACCCCTCTCCAGCCATCCCTTCAGCAATAAGGGGATTTTACTTCCCAGTGGGCACCTCAGTGCTCCTTAACAACAGTGGAAGACAGTCCAGAACTGGTAAAAAACAAAACAAAAAAACAGAAACAGTGCTGCAGTTACAATGCAGGGTTTTGCAGTTGCAACTTGAACAATGACAGGAAAGCTGCAGTTCGACCAGCCATCAGATTTTTACTGCAAACAGCCCAGGGGACCAAAAAAAAAAAAAAGAAAATTAATGTTGCCCAGACAGGTAACATTTTAGATAGCTGGTATACTACAAGATAGGATTTGGGCTCTAGAGTCCTGGGTTCCAAGCTGAAGAGAAGGCTGGAATGGCAAAAATAATGACAAAAATAGAAATAGCCACGTAGGTGAGACCACAGAAAAATTATGCAGCTCATTACAAAAATCCAGGTTCTGTAAGCAGTGCTACATCTACCACTAACAAACACTCCCAATCCCCACATGCACAGTTACACTTCTAGCCCTCAGTTCAGCAGGAAGCCAGCACGATCCTGGCAGCTCTGATGCTTCATCACCTCTGTCCCTCCCTCTGCCCCCTTTTCCTCAAGGGGCACAGGGCCTCTCTGCACGCTGTGGGACAGAATTCCACTGTTGTTGTCACTGCACACCTCCACGGCTAACGCCAGAGGAAGGCAGACTGACAGTGTGCCCACAGCTGCTGGGCTGTGGTGTTTCCAGCCCGACTGGAAGCAGCCAGCCTCCCTTTCCTGTGATCTTCCCCAAACCTGTCCAACAGGGTTACTTCACAGCAATGCCCATGAATTTTTTATTAGCCCGCTGTCTGCGTTGGGGGGGGGCAAGTGGGGCAGGAAAACAGAGGGAGCAGCACAAGGGACATGGCTAAAGCTGCCTTGAGCTCACGAAAAGCTCATGAGAAATGAAAGTCACGTGTGCTCTGTTTCCTTTTTGTTTCGAGAACTCAGCGTCACGTCGTAAATAAAGAGTTCAAAGAGGATCAGAGCCCTCTCTCCCCTCCCCAACACCACAACGTGACGCTGTGCTCAGCTCCATTGGGGCACAGTGCTTCAGCTCAGAGCTCTCTGAACCCCAAAGCCATGGGGCTGCAGCCCACACGGACCACCAGGAACAGCCTAAAGCGGGGGGGATAAAGCTGCAGAGACGGCAGCTGGTGAGCTGCTCTCAGAAGGATGAATTATTATGGAGAGGAGCTGAGCACCTCCCAGCCCCTCCCGTGTCACAGCGGGTGTTACTGGGGGACTGCTGTGAGCAGGGCTGTGCTTTTGGGACAGCAGGGCTGCATCCCTATAGAAGGGTGCGCTGAGAAACCCTTCATGGAAAGAACAAAAAAGCGAAAACGGGGCCAATGAGCGCCCGCGGAGACCGCTGCTAACAACCCCGAGCCGCCCCGACTGGCCGAGCGATGTCCCCCGCGCTGTGGCAGCGGCCCGCACTCACTCTGGCTGTTGGCCTGCTGCCCGTTGGCGGGCANCTCACCTGGCGGCGGACGGCGTCGTCGGGGCGAATCGCGGCCTCCTCGGCCCGCAGCAGCCCGAAGAGGAGCGCGCGCGCGGCCGGAACTCGCGCAACCTAACCCGGCGCCCGCCACCCGCACTCCCATTGGCCTCCCCGCCGCCAACGCCGCGCCGCCATTGGCCGTCCTCCCCGTCACTCACGGCTCTGTCGCGGCGGGGCGGGGCGGGGCGGGGCCGGGNGCACCTCCCAGCCCCTCCCGTGTCACAGCGGGTGTTACTGGGGGACTGCTGTGAGCAGGGCTGTGCTTTTGGGACAGCAGGGCTGCATCCCTATAGAAGGGTGCGCTGAGAAACCCTTCATGGAAAGAACAAAAAAGCGAAAACGGGGCCAATGAGCGCCCGCGGAGACCGCTGCTAACAACCCCGAGCCGCCCCGACTGGCCGAGCGATGTCCCCCGCGCTGTGGCAGCGGCCCGCACTCACTCTGGCTGTTGGCCTGCTGCCCGTTGGCGGGCACGGCGGGCGGCGGGTGCTGCTGGTGCTGGTGCTGCTTCCGCGGCGCGTGGTTCTGCTTCTCCATGCCGAAGCCCTTGTTGCCCTGCATCTTCCCCACCACCTGCGGGCGGACGGACACACGCACGGGTCGGCCGCGGCCCAGAGCGCCGCGCGCGCGCCGGGCCCTCCCCCGCNACAAAGGAGCCGAGCGAGCCGCCGGCGGGCGCCGCGCAGGCGTAGTGAGGCGAAGAGCCGCGCAGGCGCGGTGGGCACCGTTGGCGTTAAAGGGACCGCGGCGGTCTACAAACGCGTGCGGCGCTGTGCGCGCGCACACCCCCCTCTGCCTCCTCACAACCGCCTCCTCGTGCGCGTGCCCGAGCGGGTGGCGGGAACGGCGTGAGGGGAG
>WBMW01005039.1:572773-606979 GCA_013396635.1 Penelope pileata | reverse complement strand
CCGGGGGTTGCGAGGCCCGAGGGAGCGGCCGGGCCCGGCCGGTGCTCGTGGCCCCGCGCGAGGATGCGGCTCCCAGCGAGAGGGGTGGGGCAGCAGCCGAGCCTCGTGTGAAGCCCTGCTCGGCAGCGCTTTCCTGTTGCTGAGGTGCCCCGGCGGTGCCCATGCCCAGCCCATGGGCCCAGCTCCGGGGGCTGGGAGCTGCCCGCAGCACGGGGACAGGGCCCGGCTCTGATCCGCTCTGCTGGGCGGGGTCGGTGTTGCATGGTAGTGGGGTCAGGGGGCTCGGCCTCGTGCTCAGAAATGGCCCCGGGGGTCCCTTTCCTGCTCAGGGTGAGCTACTCCCTTCATGCTCTTCCCCTCTCCCCTCAGCCTTTGAACCACAGCTCTTGTCCAGGGCTGTGACTTCTGCCTCACCGCCACTGCATCCCCCAAGGGAACTTTCCACCTGCCTTTCCTCACATCGCGCTGCCCGTCCCAGGACCACAGCTCTGGCACTCACAGCCCTGTCACAGCCCGCCTGCAGCTCTCTGCCCACGTGCCCACCCACCCCTCTGCCTGCCCGTGCGCCTGTTGGGAAGATGCAGCTCGGCACTGCCACTGCCACTCCGTGTTAGCGAGTCCCAGCTGCCTCCTGACAGCCCTGAGAGCCAGAGCTGGGGCTGAGCCCGCAGCTTCGCTCTGGGTGCACAGCCCCGTGGGTCTGTGCGGATGTTTTATGGCACGGATGTGCTGTCAGGACCCTCTCGTGTAGAAAGTGGTGAAAGCAACACTAGGGAAGTATGGGATCGGCCACAGCTACGGCAATTAATCTTGTTATCTTAATGGAGGTTGTGTTAGGATATCATTGTTTTAATCTCGGTAGAGTGCTCAAAGTGCAAACCTCTTCCCCTGCTGGCAGCACGGGGTAGGAAAGGGCAGTGCCAGAGACCTGCTGTGCCTCGGCCGGGTGCAGGCGTTGCTCTGTGCTGTGCACCGTCGCTGCACAGGGGTGAAGCATCCCAACACCAACACTGCTTCCTGGGGACCCGAGAGCAGGGACCTTGCAGAGGAACCTGGGGCCGACTGGAGAGCTCACCTTGCACTTCCAGGGGTTCAGATCTGGAAGGCTACTTAAGGAAAATTACGTTTTGTATAATCCCTGAGATTGTGCTTTGTTGTCTTCTCTCTCTCCCCAGCATCGTGGGGTTCAAAGAGCGGTAGGGACATCTAGGTTGGAAGGGGCTTCAGGAGGTCTCTGTTCCAGCAGAGAGCCAGCTCGCAGCGGAGCTGCCTTTAGAGCTGGCTGTGTAGAGCCCTGTGGAGTTTGTCCTGTGGAGTTTAGAGGTGTTCGTGCCCTGCTCCCAGTCACTTGCTGTGCATGCAGCTCTCCTCTCCAGGTCCCTGTGGCTGCTGGAGTCCAGGACTTTGTGCTGGGTGTTGTGATTTGCTCTGGCAGCATTTAGCAACAGGTAAGGAGCTGGGGGGCATTTTTCCTGGACCTCTTCCAGGGCTAATGCCCATTTCTGCCTTTTAGTCAGTGCCTTCACATCATTAGGGCGGTTTCAGCAGATGCTGCCCAACCATGCTGCGCACCTCCCTGCTTTGTTGTTGGCCTTCAGATAGCACTCACGGAGGCTTTTTAACCCCCTTGCATATAACAGCACTTTGGCAGATGGAGTTTTGGAAGAAGAAATGCAGCTTGTTCATTCTGCAGACCCAAAGCAGGACGAGTAGCAGGGGTTCTGCTCTCTGACCTGATCTCTGAGCAGAGCGGGTTCTGGAAGCTGAATTGCTCTCCAGACAGCAGGCCTTGCTGCTCAGGCCTCTGTATAACACGTGTAAACAAGGGAAGTTGTGTTGGAGTGCACCTCGACTTGTTGCCCCTTTCTCTGTTGCAGAGCCTTGATGCTTGCTGCCTGGGGGATGTTGGTCTTAGGAAAAGGTCTGAAAGTATCCACACAGCTTCAGACTGCTGCCAGGATGGCATCCCTGAGGGATGAGCATGCTCCTTTTGATTGTTTTAGGGTTTACTGCTGGTACAGGAGTGTTGGATTACCAGCAAATAACGCTGCCATCCGTGGAGCACAGCCAAGTACCTTTGAAGTGTTCTGAGTCTTCTGGTCAACCTAATTCCAGGCAATTCTGCAAGAATTCAGAAACTTAGCCTTTCTCTTGCTTGAAGCTGAGATGATGTTTCTGCAGTGGAGGGTCAAAGCCTAGCGTGGCTGCTCCTGCCTTTGAGGAATTAGCAAGGAACCCCCTGTGCTGTTCTGCTCTGTGTTGGGGGGTTTGGGCTCCTGGTGCTGGGTCACTGCTGGTGCTCCTGATGGAGAGGAGTTGGTCCGAAGGGGACATGGAGATAGCTGCTGGGGTTTGAGTTGAGAGAACCCATAGGTGTGGAGATCAGAGAGCTGTTCTCTGTGCCCTACCTGCAAAGCACGGGCTGAGGAGCTCACCCAGTGACACATGCTGGAGCTACAGCTGGTGAAGAGAGGCACCGAAAGCTTGTGTAATATTTGTGAGTTGTAGAGGGTTTATGTGTCCTTGGGTTGGTTGTCTGCAGTGGTAATCAGGAACAGCCATGTGTGAGTTTGTCCAACTTTGACTTCCAGCCTTTGGAGTCTTCCCGTGTGTTTGTTTCTCCGAAGAGTCCTTTGCTAAATATCTTCTTGGTGTTGTTTTTTTTTTTAATTTTATTTGGAGGTGGATCCCATCACACCTTCCCATTTCTTTCCATAATGAAGTGGGTTTATCACTGGAAGGTGCCTTCTAAGCCATGGTTGATCCTTAAAGCACTGGGCTTCTTGCATTGCCGTGTCGGATGTGGGGTTTTTTTGATTTGTTTATTTTCTGGAAACATCTCAACTCTACCAGTTTCTATCTCCACGTGTAGACACTTGCCAGGGAGATGGTAATGGCCTAACATGGTGCTGTGCTGGGTTGGGTGGCACTGGTGACATTGTGCTCTCTGAACACATTTTGGGCTGACAAGGGGGGGGCACAGAGGTGCCCCTCCAGAGCCACCACTGGATATTGCAATTCCTCCTGCTCCTTTCCAGGGAGTTTGGACTGGGTGGAAACCTGCTCTGTAGCAGCGCGCTTGGTTCCCTGGTGATTCTTTATAAATTAATTTGCTTTAAAATGAGTTAGCCAATCTGTAATAAATGGTTGCAGTGCTTAAATCTGGAAAGCTATAAACTGCCTGGAGAAACTCAGATAGATGACAGCGCTGAAGTTAGCCTTCCCCATATTTGTCATTCAAGGTGTCATGGGCAACGAAGACGCGTCCTGCCAGCCTGGTCGTAGGCAGCATTGTATTATTTCCTTAATTTTTTGTTGATACGACTGTGTATCGACCACTGTTGTTTTTGCCAGGAAATACTACGAGGTTGGGTGTTGCTGTTTGTTCTGGAATTTGGTGCCGAAGGCGGAACGTCCTTCAGAGCTCCGTTCAGGTCTCACAGATCTCGTGGAAAGGAATCCACTGGAATGTCCGTTGAAGTGTCTGAAGTGCAATAGTTCTTACATAATGTTTTTCCTATATCAAACAGTGTCTAATGCAGCAAAAAAGGTAAATGCTTCAGCCTTCAGAAACCTTTAAAACCTGAATGTGCAGTCGGTGACCAGACAGCCCGGGATGGGTGCCCAGGAAGCTCCAGGAAGGCGGTCGCTGGGCAGCTGTGCTTTTCTGTGGACAGTGGAGACTTGGAGTATTTTTTCTCACTGTCTGATTTGAATTAAATATTTGATGGTAACTCCTCATTTTTGCAGGTAGGCCACGTATTCCCCTGCTAATAGTCAGCTGAGTGAGGACACTGAAATGTGGAAGCTCCGTGCTGTTACAGCACCAGGGATGTCTTTCATAGCAGCACCAGGTGTTCTGAGAGTCCCGATTGAGATGTCTCTCTCTGAGCTTCCTGCTCCTAGAGAAGACCCTTGTGCCCCCTCTCTGGTGGCAAGGTAGGTCAGGTCTGGGAGCTCACATGCATTGGATTTGATGGTCAGAGCTGCACCCTGTGCCAGTCCTGTGGATTTGTGGAGTCCCATTTCCACTGTGGAAGCTCTCGTGTGCTGCCTGCGAAGTGCAGAGGGCTTCACTCTCAACTTGGTCTTCCCAGGAATATCAGTTACTGGATGTCCTGGAGAGCGTGGTGCTGAGTCCCAAGTAAGGAGATCCAAATGCTGAGTAGGGCAGTGGCATCCTCTGCAAATGTGCAGGATTTTGGCAGCCTCCTCTTTTTTAGCCGAGTCGTGTTCTCCCCTTGTTGCCAGGTACGTGGCTGGAAAAGAGAAAGGTTTCAGACAGACTGAATGAAAAAGGTGAAATGTGGTGGATCACTTCAGCATCTGCCAGAAACAATAAGCTATTACTGGTCTGTTGGAGGTAGTGAGAAGAGACCTGACCAGGAGGTGAAGTTCACATTCAGTCGGCAGCGTGACTCGCTGTGAAGCTCAGCAGAAAGTCTGGATGAATCTGAAAGCCTGGGGCAAACGAAAGCAGTGCTTCTTACCTTGCTGCAGCTGGGCAGCTCTAATTTTCTCAGGTAGAGTTCAGCTTCAGAGCAACCTGTGGGTCTGGAAAGCATCCTTCTCTCCTGTTTGTTAGCCTGCCTTCTTCATCCTGATCAGCTGCCTGATGAAAGTAATGACTTCGCTGTCAGGGAGACAGAATTTCAGTGATGGGCAGAGACGTTCCTTGCTTTTCCACCCAAACTACTTGGAGCATCATCTTGGGTCCGTCTCAACACTTTATTCCATCAGTTTTTCCAGATTTTTATGAATATGTCAAAAGTGAGCACCCCTCTGCTTTTGTATCTCCTCGTCATGGATCTCTGCAGCAGAAAAACTGCTTTTAAAACACCACGTTAGCTTGCAAAATGAATTGCAGTGGGAACCTTTGGAGGCCCGGAGTATAAATTGCTTCAAAAGGAGATTAAACGAATTCGTGGAGGATTTGCCCAGTGCAGTGACAGTGTCAGTGCAGCTCAAGCCAAGCAGTTCTTCAGCAGCTGATTGCCACTTGATCAGAGGATGCACTGAAGAGTTGCCCTGTTAGTTACGTTTCTTACATTCTCCCCAGGTATCCATTCTTGGTGGGACTAGAAATGAGATATTCGGATAGATGGACATTTTGCTTGTCTGACTGCAGCAGGCCTTAGCTTTGCGTGTCCTAAGGAGATGTTTTGGCCTGTTCACCAGAATGTGAGCTCTTCTGCTGGGGGATTCGGGCAGAGCTGATGAAAGTGGACAGGAGCCAACCACATCGTGCAAGTGAGTGCTCTTACTGGGGGCTCTTAGGTCTTTCTTGCCCACACATCTGTCCCAGCACACACCAACATTGTGGAGTTGGCTTTGTCTTCAGAAGAGTTGTTCCCTTTAAGACTGTTGTGTTGGGCAGCGTTGCCACCACTCAGTTTCTCAGTCCTGTCTCACTCCATAATGCCCTGGTGCCCGAAGCTTGAAAGCAGCATTAAGGTAGGCTCTGTTGAAACCAGGTGCTGTCAGTCTGTCTGAAGAGCGCCTGAGTAGCATGGCAAGTTCATACATTTTCAGACTGTTACTTGCTTTGTCCTCTAGGAAGGAATGCAAAAATGGATTCCTTATGCTCCAGAATTGTTCTCAGGGTCTTTGCACCGAGCAAAGACGAGGCCAGCTGCAAGTGGCAAATACTGTAGGAATGTCACCTCTGTGGTTCATTGCAGACTCGTGCAAAGCGTGTGAAGGGTATAAATAAACTTTCCTTATTTATCTGAGTGGCTCAACCTTTCTGCTGCTCATTGTTCGAAGGTCCTCTGTCTGTCTGGAAATGTGGGTGGGGGATGCCTTTGAGAAGCAGGCATTGTTTGGATTCACAGCAGCAGAAAACATGTTTATCTGGAGACGATTCTCACCTGCTTCAAATCCTGACGACCTTTCTTTCAAATGTCTTTGTTCTGCTTTGTTCTTCTTCCTGTCATTAGATTTTGCATTGCTGTGGAATTGGCTCGTTCTGGAAGCTTTGTCTCCTCTGTAACTGCAGAAAATGAATGGAATAATCAGTCTTCAGCGGTGAAATTTGCTGAGACACTGAAGATGACAACTTTTGTAGTTTCTGTTTGTGACTGTGGGAACAGTGCTCGTCTGTCACTGAAACACGTCGCTGTGTTTTTTAGGTACAATGAGGAGATAATGACTTTGAGCTGCACCTGTAGAGCGTGATTCCCTGAACTCCTGCAGAAATGAGTTTCAGAAGTTGGGCACATTCTTTATCCAAATATTTCGTGTTCAGTTCTGAGTAAACCGTTTGTGAGCGAGACTTGGTTATCCTTTCAGAGGGAGGGATGTGAAGGAAGAATTGATCAGCCATTGCCAGTGAAATTGTTTGATGCTTCCTCCTTCAGTGATGTAAATGAGCTGTGCTCATAGGAAGCCCACATAGGCAGGAATACTGAATATTCTGCTTCAGAGCTCGAAACAGTGACAAATTTAGGATTAGAATGATTCTGATAGGGGAATTTGTTGGTGCCACATCTTTTGATTACAGTGCCTTCCCCACAGGGTTGAGTTGCAGCCTGTTTTGGGGCTGTGATGCTCCATCCGTTCTTGTTCTACACCACCACTTGCAGAATCCAGCTCCCTTTCCTTCTTCAGACCTTTTAGCTGTTATCTCGCTGTGGAGACGCAGTGCATTATTAGCCAACATGAATGTCAATGCCTTTTTGCTCCACCTGATAACTTTGCCCCTTCTGCCTAGTGGTAACGTTTCCTGAGGAGCTGGGCTGGAGCTTAGTCCGTGGGGTGGAGGCAGTGAGCATCCCAGCTCGCTGTGCAAGTCCTGTCTGGGCCATGCACAGTCACACTGCTCTTTCTCCTCGGCTCTGCCTTGCATGCTTGTGTCAACTTTGCTACTTGTTCTTCCTCTTAGGATTGCTTTTAACATCGTGGACTTTCCCACTTTTCTTTATGCCACCGCCCTAAGTTTTCCCCAGCTCTAGCTTGATTTTTTTCCTGTTGTCCTCTGAGCATTCACCCATGTAGTTATGGGGCCACATTATAGCTGTAGTTAAGTTATAACGTGGTTTATGTCTGTCCTCTGACAAAATTCCTGTGTCTTGTCATACTTTATCTTGTTCAAGGTCCAGAATACAGAGCTGTAAAGAAGTTATTTCTGCCTCTGTGTTTAAGAGAAAAGGTATTTTAAAAATAAAAGATGGGTGAGCTACGTGATAACAGATCGGGAGAAAGGAGAGGCCAGATTATTTGAGCCTGGTGAAATACGGGGCAAGGCAGAGAGCAGGTTGTTATGTGCCATAGAACAGCTGTGTGAAGCCTCCTGAACTGGTGCTCAAATGAGTTCTGATGTCCCACTGTGTCCTTTGTGATAAGTGAGTTTGCCATGCTGCAGTGAGGGGTGTGGAACGTTACAGAGAATTCTGAAAGATTTGCTTTACCCAATTGCTGCGTCCTGCTGCTGCTTTTTGGCTGCAGTTTTGTAGCCTCACAAGTAGCTGTGATTGATTTGCTGGTATCCTGATCTCACTAGCAATCTTACAGGGCCTTCATTTACTCTGGCTCTGTTCAGAAGAGTGGGCAATTCGTGCACCGTTAGATTGGTTTTCATTAACGTGCAAATCTCTCTCGTTTCCAGTTGTCGTCATCTAAATGGATTCCAGTGAAATTTCAGGATCTTTGGACCCCCTGTCTCTGCCTGACAAACCACTTATTGGTGATCTTCCTGCTGACATGGAGTTTGGGGAAGATCTCCTGGGCTCCCAGACGGCTTCTACCCAGGAAGTTTCAGTTCTTAAGCCCCCAGACTGGGATCAATCCAAGCAGATGACTGCAGATGGGGACTTAGACTCTCTAGCAAAAGGAGACAACCTGTCTGAACTAAACAAATCAAATGACCTCAATCCAGATAAGCCTAGTACTGTCACGGACACCCTGAAAAAACCTGATGTCTTAGATGATGTGGATAAAACTGCTGGCTCGATGGAGCTGGATAAATCAGAGGGGCTGGACGGGCTGTGTAAGGATCAGCCTTCCCAGGATGTGGAGGATGGACTGGGGGACTCCTCTGCCATTTCTAAAGAAACCCCTGTTACAGAAACATGTAAAGAAGGGGAAGATGCACCAAAAAATGATTCTGGGGACCTAAAGGAAGATGGTGCTGCTGCTATTCCTGCACCATCTGACGACAGTGCCCCTGAGCCATGCCCACAGCCTGTTCCTGACTCTGGAGACCTCAGCAGTGCCCCAGCCACAGAAGAAACCACAGCACAATCCTCAAGTCCATCAGTGGCCCCTCCACATCTCAGTCTTAAACAGTCAAAAAAGACGAGGTTGAAGGCACCAAGGAAAAGCTCACCTGTGCAGAGGGAAGGACTTGCAGGGGAAGCAGAGGTGGAACCGAGCCCGGACAACAGTACAGCAGCTCTGCCCTCTGAGCCTGCAAGGGAAAAGCAGGCAGAGAAACGGGATGATAATAGGAACAACTCACTTAAAGAAAGTAGTGGACTGAAGGCACGGGAAGCTGTACCACCAGCAGGTAGGTTGTTGTTCTGCAGGACTTGGTTTCCCCTTGCTCAGAAGATTGCATTCCTCTGAAGCTGGAGACTGTTCTGAACTCCGGCTTTCCCCATCTTCCTCTACCTTGGAAATCATTGATGCTGCTGATGGGCTGAATATGGAAAAAGTGTCTTGTTTATCTGGAATAATGCTCTGGAAGCTGTTTTTTTGGTGCACACAATCTCTCACTCTGGTTTTCATAGCTTTAATTTTTAATGCTTCTGTCAGCTAGGAGCTGCTCCCGATAAAGTTGCTGCTGTACATCATCTTAGTTCATGCTCCTCATCTTTGGAGTCTTTGCTGGAGATGAGGGTTACCAGAAGAAAGTGTTTCTAATAGGCAAAGTCCTGCTGTCCAAGCTGGCCATCCTCAGATGTTCAGTCTCCACAGGCAGACAGGGTTGGAGGTGGCTGCCTGGCCTTCCTCCCCGCATGCAGGGAGGTCTCTCCTGTGCAGCTGTACAGGACTTCTCCCAAACTGCATGTTTGTATCTGTGTCTACAGGTGGTGGGTTTAGGAGCTTTCCTGTATCTGAACACCACCAGAACTGTGTTTGTTGGCTGGCACTATTGAAGCTACGTGTGCAGACTCCCCCATAGGGTGGCTGCATTTGAACATCTGTCCTCTTTCGTTGGAGAAAAGCAAGATGTCAGATTTAAGTTTCTTCTGTGCTTGTGTTGCAGGAGCAGGCCTGTCTCGAAAGGGAAGTGAGCCTCCAACTGAGAAGGTGAGGAGAGTACGGTCAAGTACACATGATACAGAAGCACTGAGGGTGGCTGACTGTTGCCAAACTCACTGAAAGACACTGGCTGTCTCATCACCCCTCTGGGAAGGAGTTTGCATGTCTCCAGTGATGAAGTGATCCCTGTGTACTGCCACTGTGCTATACATGTGGCTTCAGCATGTCTATCCCTGCCACCCCAAGGTGGAACATCATTCCCATAAGCCTGCTTTCCCCTCTCTCCCCCATGTTGCCAACTCTTGTCAGATATCAATGGAGTTTTATCCTTTTTCAGCCTAGTTAGTGGGAATTCAAAGCCCAGAAATTGAAACTGCGCTATGATTTGGGATATTTATCCATTGTTGTCCTAGCAGATGAGTAGTCTTTAAGTATTTTCTGAATCTCTTCTAGGAGCAGAAAAGAAGTGAACGAGCCAGAAGGTCAGAAACTGCCCGGCCTGAAACTGTGAACTCCTCTGAGAGCAGTGAGTAACCAGGGCTGGCCAATGCCTTGTTCAGCTGCAGGGCAAGTCCTAGGCCCAGTGTGGGCAGGCAGTTTGTGTTGTGAATAGGATGGGAGTAAAGATTGCTGAACTTTCATGCAGACTTTCCTGCTGTGAGTTTCCATTTCAAGGTGCTTGCCTTGCTTTGTCAGGGCAAGGGAGGAGAGAGTCGCAGTGTTTCTGCAAGTGGTTTATGGACAATAAGCACCAACTAATGATAGGATGAGACTCTGGGGATGTTCCCAGGAAATCCATCTTCTGTTTCCTCAGCCAGAACCTTTCTTCCTTTGCCTCTGTGCTATCAGGCTGTCTGAGGGAAGATTGCATTTTGGGGACATGCTGTAGAAGTATGTGAAATCTCTGTCCTCCGAGATGTTGGGTGTTGCACAGACAGTCTCTTGCATTTTTTTGTTGCTCGTTCTTTGTCTGCCTGTGCTGGAGAAGTCTCTGGTGATCCAGCTTGTTCCCTTTAATGTTTACTGGTTCTTAGGGGACTTTCTGCTGTAAATGTTTATACTTTGAGCATGTGCTCAATCTCATGACTTTCATAGAGAGGAACTGTACTTAAGCCCGATTTGCTTAAAGACCTTCCAACTCATCTCCAATTCCAACAGAGTATCATTTTGGGGTCCCTTTATCATTCTGCCTAGGAACGTACAAAGCATTCAGAGGAACTGCAGAAAAATGACCCCAGAAAGCTCCAGCATGCCTCTCATGGCAGGAGTTTCTGTCTTAGTTCCTAGTGGGGAATTTCTGTACATCTTCTCTTTGCTGCTTTGCAGTTCCTGTCTCCGACGAAGATTCTGATGCAATGGTGGATGATCCCAATGATGAGGATTTTGTTCCTTTTCGCACACGGCGCTCGACTCGCATGTCCTTACGCACGCAGATGGCTCAGCGAGCTGCCCGCTCTACTGTCACCAAGATGACGTGTGCCAACTGCCGGACACCGCTGCAGAAGGGCCAGACTGCCTACCAACGTAAAGGACTCCCTCAGCTCTTCTGCTCCAGCTCCTGTCTCACCACCTTCTCAAAAAGACCACCTGGCAAGAAGATTTGCACCTTCTGTAAAAAGTGCGTGATCGTTCCCCTTTCCTCACTGTGCTTGTGATCCAATGCACTTTCCCCACAGCCATACCTGCCAGTCCCCATCCCTCTGACCCTCAGGCTTCCTTTGTCACCCATGTCACTCTTTTCCACTCTTTCCACTGCCAGGTGTTGCCCTATGTCTTCTTCATGCATCTCATCCTCCCTCCACCCCCTTCACATTATTTATTGTCTCTCCCTGCCTGGCTTAATGCTCCTTATCCCTGTCTTCTCTCAAAACAAACTCCTGCATGCTTCATCTTCAGGCATCACCCCTCTGGGCTGGGACAGAGGCTACTGTAGGACAGTTCTTGTCACTCTCTTGGGATAGCAGAAAGTCCCTGTACTGCAGCTTGCTGTCCTGTCCCTTAGTGGCAGGACTGGTGTGTTCTTACACTAATGTGTCTCCTTTTGGTCCCCAGGGAGATCTGGAATACCAAGGACTCTGTGGTTGCCCAGATTGGTTCAGGCAATTTCCACGAGTTCTGCACCTCTGTCTGCCTCTCCCTTTATGAGGCACAGCAACAGAGACCGCCACCTCAGTCTGCAGACCCCTCAGACATCATCCGTTGCAGCGTCTGCCATAAACCTGGTGAGGTAAGCAAATCCCTTGTCTTTCTCTTGTCCCAGATCAGGTGGTTGTCACCTGCAGCCCTTGGCCCTGGGATCATCACTGGGCATTTGCTGGGTTTTCCCATGGTGCAAAGCCTTAGCTCCTGAGCTGCCTTGGGCTCACTCACACGTTTTCCCTCGTTGCTGTGAACCAGTCCTTTTTCCCAGAAACAAGGCTTCTGCTTCTCCCCACCCTGCAGATCGTTGTTTTCTGTCACTCTGCTCTCCCGGTTGCGCTGCTGGCTTTTGGCGAGAGGCCATCCCGAGTCCCCACTAGCTTCCAGTATGGCACTTGTCAGAGTTTAGAGTAACAGCCCGTTCTCCCAAGGGTCATGGTAGTGGTGTACATGTGTGGGCGAGAGGCCCCTGGCGTTCTGAGGGAGTGACAGCAATGTCTGCTCTGCAGATCCAGCATGAGGTCAGCAACGGGAATGTAGTTCACCGCATTTGCAGCGACGCCTGCTTCACCAAGTTCCGAGCCACCAAGGGGCTGAAAACCAACTGCTGTGACTTCTGTGGGCTTTACATCTACAACAAGGGCTTGCCCCTGGAGTACCTCTTCCACGAAGGCCAGCAAAAGCGCTTCTGCAACTCTACCTGTCTCAACAGTTACAAGAAGGTGTGTGGAGTCAGCTGCTGGGGACTAGGGGGAGGTAGCTGCTCTGTGGGTACACATCTCCTTTCTTCAGTTTGGCACAGCACGCTAAGCAGTAGCAGGCTGTTGAGAAACTTTGAAGCAGGCAAACAGAACTTGGTTATACTGCTCGGGATCCATCTTGGACCCAAGCACAGGTCCAGCACTCAGACACAGCTGGACAGGGCAGTTAGGCAGATAAATGGAGTTAGCTGCTCCGTGGTGGATGCAGTAGTGGGGTGGAGTATGAGGCTAGGACGTCACTGGCTGTGTTGGGCTCCCTGACAGCTCTGTTCTGCTCTGTGTTTGCAGAAGAACACCCGAGTCTACCCGTGCATGTGGTGCAAGACGTTGTGCAAAAACTTTGACATGCTGCCCAACGTGGATCGCAGTGGCAAGATGGGACTGTTCTGCTCCATTTGCTGCACTACCTCCCACAAAGTGAAGCAGTCAGGCTTGGTCGGTAAGGACACTCGCACAGAGATTTAGTCACCTCTCCCCTTTAACTCCTTTCTTTGTACTATTTGTGGATGAGACTGGAAAGAAGGCATGGTGCTCACCTGGAAAGGTGTCTGGGAAAGAGTCCAGGGAGACAAGTGGAAGGAGATGTGGAGATGGAGGTGCCCCCTTGCAGTATGCAGCCATCGTATTGCTGAAGGGTAGTGTCTGTTGCTGTTCTTGAGAATGCAGGAAGCAGCTGTAGTACCATACTGTGCTGGCATTGCCCTTCCCATTACACAGGGCACCAGGGTGTTCAGGAGTGGGTATGGTCTCTGTTGACTGGTGCAAGTATTGCAGGCTGTTTTGTCCAAATTTCTGTGTAACCAGGATCACTTCCTTGAACCAGTCTGCCTTCCAACCATGTGTAACATTTCTGTCCTAGTAGAATCCGGTGCTCTCAGTTTACTTGTGTTCTTGTCCGTTCTTTTTTGGTAATGGTTTGACAGACTGAGGATGAGTGAGTAGCTTGCATGCCATCCTCAGAATCCAGTCCCACGTCCTGTGCTATTGCCCTCACCGATTCCTGTCTGTTTTATCAGGTCCCCCTAGACCCTGCAGCTTCTGCAGAAAGAGTTTATCTGAACCCTGCTATTACAACAAGACAGACCGGGTTGTCTACCAGTTCTGCAGCCCCAGCTGCTGGACCAAATTCCAGGTACTGAAAAATCCTTCATGCTGGACTGGGCCCTAGAGCTCCTGCCTCTTTTCACACTTAGCAGAGGCTGCAGCTTCTTCAGACTCCTCAGGGAGTGTCTATAAGAAAGTCTACTGGAGCACAAGCATTCCAGTGACTGTTGTTTCCAATTTCTTAGTCTTGACCCTCCCCTCCCCTCTCTTCATTTGGAATAAGGCTGGCTGTAATTACCTGCTGTCTGTCAGGTTATGCCCAGTAGGAGTGCAGCACAGAGCTGCCCTGCATGAGTGATTTGAAACATAGTGGCCTTAAAAGGGTGCTACAAGTAAGCTAGCACAGCACCGTGGGCACCTGCTAGCATGGAAAGAGGCAGAGCTGCTCTCTGAGCCAGGGATCACCAAGGAGCATAAGTCTTCTAGGTCATGTTGTCTAAGAATTTACAACCAGCAGGCCTAGATACCTCATGTCTAATAGTCTTCAAAGGCTTGACTGATGGTTTTCAGTTTTCTGGTGTTGAGTTCTAGCATACTTGAAATGTTCATCGTGTTCAAAAGCAACTGGAAGAACATTAGTTTTGTACAGTTGTCAAAAAACAAAGCAACAGCCAGGAAGGCCTGGGAAACTTGGGCCAGGGCATGCCTTGGGCAACTGAGAAAACTTGGAGAATCTCTAGAGAGAGAGTTATTTACTGGCAGTTGCAGTGTTTGTTTTGTTTGTTTGTCTGCTTTTTTTTTTTTTTTCTTTCTTTCTTACTTTCTTTTTTTTAATAAATCCATGATGCAATTGTTTGCTGAGGTCACAAGTTACGTGATGACAAGATGACAATAGCTGAAATGTCTTTACAGTTGCAGACTTCATAAAATATTTTAATTATTGCTATGTAAAATCAGCGTTGTAACATGTGAGTAAAGCCATGCATAACCTGGATTAGGAACCATCTTACTGGCAGATCTCAGAACACACTTGCCAAAGAAAAACCACTGAAGGGAGTGTTTCAGGATGTCTTCTCGGGGATCAGTATTAAGCCCAAAGGAGTTCAGCATCTTCATCAGTCATCTGGAAATAAAGTCAAAGTAAGCGTACTAAAATTCTGCAGATTAAACAAAAACTGGTGAAGTGTTAACTCGTGCTGATGTCAGGGCAGTCATACAAAGCAAAGCAATTGGATTGCTTGGCAAGATTGGTTCCTCCTAACGCGTACTTTAAACGCAGTTCAGTGCAAGATCCTGTGTCAGCCTTACTCAGGTGATGTGGGGATGTAAGTCCTGGAAAGTAAGGATTTTGAAAAGACTCTGATTGCAGCAGACAAGCCATTAAGCAGAAGTGCCTCAGTTTACAGCTACAGAAGGAAGGATTAATTAAATTACTGTAAGAACAAGCAGAGGAACAGGGTAGTTAGAAGTTTGGGGGCTAGGGAGCAAAAGATCTACAAAGAATCCTGCACAGGTAGGAAGGGTATTCATCCAAAGTCCACATTATTTTTAATGTTGAAGAAAAATAGGAAATATGCTGAAAGAAGCCACAAAATTACACAGAGCCTCAAAAAAAATTGCACTTACAGAGCATCTTATCTGAGATTATCAGAATGAAAACCAGGAAGATGACTGATTAATAAACATATCCCTGTGGACAAGACACCAAGTGCTAAATGACTCTTTAATCTGGCAAAGGAAGGTGGGATGAGAATGGCTGCTTGAATTCCGAAGTTACATTACCCTGAAAATAGAAACCAGGCACGTGTGTTTCAAGATCTTTTAGAGAAATCTCGGAAGAGATAGCAGAGCCCCCATCTCGTAATGCTCTCAAATGCAGAGGGGTGGCAGCCTGAAAGCTTGCCTACCTGCGAAGAACTGGACCCAGTACACTGGAAGCAAAGTGAAATTACTCAAGAATCTGCTCTCCAGGAGCTCGAGACGTGATCTAATGGACTGACTGAGTCACTGGCAGTGGCAGCCAGCGCAGGTGTGAGCAGGGGCAGATGGACTGCTGTGATTCGTGGAGCAGGCAGGACGACTGGTGGCAGTGCAGAGTGGATGCTTGCTGCCCTCCGTGTGCCTCTCCCTCCATGAGCTGTCTTTGTCTTCTGCAGCGCACCAGCCCGGAAGGTGGGATCCACCTGAGCTGCCATTACTGCCACAATCTTTTCAGCGGGAAGCCGGAGATCCTAGACTGGCAGGTGAGGACTTTTCCCCAGGGGGATGTTGAGGCTGAGGCCAACCCCTGCGAGGACCGCAGAGTTCTTCCTCTCCCTGCTCAAAGGAGAGCCCTTTCTGAGCCATTGCTCTGAATGCCTTGGCTGCAGAGGTGTGCCTGTAGTTGTGCCTGAATGCTGCTCTCCTGATGTTCAGCAGGATGTCAGAAGGGTGGGAGGAGACCATTTCTGCCAAACCCTGCCAGGAGAGCTGGGGACTTGTCTCAGACCCATAGACTTGCTCTCGCTTCCCTGAGAAGCGTGGGGACCTCCTGCCAGCCTGCCTGACCTGGTGGTGGTCTCTTTGGCAGGACAAGGTGTATCAGTTCTGCTGCAAGGATTGCTGCGAGGACTTCAAGCGGCTACGTGGGGTAGTGTCTCAGTGTGAGCACTGCAAACAGGAGAAGCTGCTGCATGAGAAGATCCGCTTCTCTGGGGTGGAGAAGAACTTCTGCAGCGAAGGTACTTGGGGAAGGCACGGGAGAGGCAGAGCCCCCATGCCAGCCAGCCCTTGCTGGGGGAGGAGAAGAGAGCATGGAGTGGAACAGAGGGGAGACTGTCTAGCCAGGCCCTGGGGCGAGAGCCTCACCATGCAGTGAAGGGAGGACTGTCAGTGGGGATGGCTTGCTGTCCAGCCAGGCCCTAGGGCAAGATCTTTACCGTTCATTGTGTCCTTGGGGAGGGCTTTCTCACAGCTTTTCTCTCTCTGGGGGCTGGGGAGACAGCAGGTGGCAGCTCCGCTCCTCCTGTCATCATGCACTTCTACGCTCTTGCGTCTGGGCTGGCCTGACCTGGCCTTGCCCTGCCTGCTGGGTTCCTGCACACAGGAGGTTGGAGTCAGACTCTTCCTAGAAGCATGGAGGTGAGAGATGGCAAGTCCCCATGAGGTCCCATCTTATCCCAGCCCCAGGGGCCAGTGCTGGATTGTTCCCTACAGTGTGTTGCGTGTGCTCTGTTGTCTCCGCAGACCTGGATTCTGGTCATGTTTGGGTCAGGGAGGCCCCCAGTTCATCCTGGGAAGGTTTCACTCCTATTGTTTCTCCGCAGGGTGTGTGCTTCTTTACAAACAGGATTTCACCAAGAACCTGGGCCTGTGCTGCATCACCTGCACCTACTGTTCTCAGACCTGCCAGCGGGCGGTCACCGAGCAGCTGGAGGGCAGCACCTGGGACTTCTGTAGTGAAGACTGCAAAAGCAAATACTTGCTCTGGTACTTCAAGGTCAGTATTGGCACTGGCAGCTTGTGCTAAGTGCTGTGGTGGGCAAGGCACCCAGATAAGTGGGCATTGCACTGAGGAAGCTCGCACTGCTGGAGTCTGGCTGGCACTGCTGCGGAGAACCTGGCACTGCTGGAGTCCTGCCTGGCAATGACGGGACACTGCTACGGGGAAGCTCACGTAGCTGGAGTCCCCAGCTGATCCTGCCAGAGCACTGCACTGAGGAAGCTCACAGTGCTGGATCCGCGGCTAGTGCTGCAGTGAGAAGTTCGCACCGCTGGAGACCCCGGCTGGCACTGGCAGGGCACTGCTGTGGGGAAGCTCACAGCACCTTGCCATGTGCACCTTTCACTGGAGAGTTGTGTTGCACTCGGAGGGGGTGTGGTTAGTTACTCGTTGTTTCTCTCCTGCTGATGCGGGCTTTAGGCAGCTCGGTGCCATGCCTGCAAGCGTCAGGGGAAGCTGCTGGAAACCATCCACTGGCGAGGGCAAATCAAACACTTCTGCAACCAGCAGTGTCTGCTGCGATTTTACAATCAACAGAACCAGCCCAACCTCGACACGCAGAAGGGGCCCGAGAGCCTGCTGAACAGTGAGTAGGAGGGAGGGAGGGGACCTGCATAGCTCAGTCTGAGAGACACAGGGAAGACTGAACAGCGAGGGGTGGAAGCTTCCTGCCTGGGACTGGATGAGACGCTAGGGAACAATCCTGCACTGGCCCTTGGGGGGGAAAGGACGGAGTGGGACCTAATGGGGCTTCTCCATCTCTAACGTCTATGGTTCTATGACACACAGGGCCCAGACGGGAGGAGCCGGTGCCAGCGTGCTGCCTGTAGCTCACACTCTTAGCGAGGATACTCAGGGATTTAATGGGCGATTCCATCCTCATGTTGCCAGCGGAGAGCTCGATTTACAGGGTTAGGGGACAGCGTGGCTTGGCATGATAATCCACCTGCAGCCCCACACCACCTCCGAGCTGTGACCTTCTCAGATCTCATAAGCTAATCAGGATTGGGCCAGGTCAGTGCTTGGATGGGAAGCATTCAAGGAAAACACAGGGTGCTGCAGGAAGTGGTGCTGGTGATGCTGTAGGTGGGCTCTCCTCAGCCAGAACTGAACCTAGACCGATCATGAGGGAGCACAGAGCCGCTGGAGGCACTCTGTCTTGTGATGTTAGATTGGAGTCCTACCACTTACCCAAAGATCGCTGCAGCTTTGGGGAGTTGCCAACCCCGTGTCCCGGATAACCCCATTCTGCATCCGTGGAGTTCCAGCTGGAGAGGAGATTTTCACTGCCTGTTGCCTCATTTCCTATCGTTAACTTGAGCCAATTGCTTATGGAAGATTGCAAAGTGCTTTGGGGTCCCTCAGGACGGAAGGTGCTCGTAGTGACAGTGACAAGACATCGCGTGGCCCTTGGACGCT
This sequence comes from Penelope pileata, assembly GCA_013396635.1. Taxonomy (NCBI): domain Eukaryota; kingdom Metazoa; phylum Chordata; class Aves; order Galliformes; family Cracidae; genus Penelope; species Penelope pileata. The sequence continues at coordinate 588,931 of WBMW01005039.1, read as the reverse complement.
CTCGTGGTTTCATTTTGCTTGGTCCTTCAGAGGCCATGATCTTCTAGGTAATCTGTTTGGTCTAGTTAACAAAATGCCTGCGGCTTGCGACGCGACTCCCTTCAGTGCTTCAAGCTTCGACAGATACCGGTGTTGCAGGCTAAGGGCTTTGCTGCCCTCCTGGAATTTCACAAGGTCTAAAACCCTGACTAGGGTACACTGAGGAGGGGAAACCGAGAGGAGGACCTTCCCGTGAGAGACCTCATCCTCCATCTCCAGGCTCTTCTTGATGCCCCTCTTCTGACAGCAGTGGGCAAATTGCAAGATGGGGGAAACCCTGGATATCAGCACTGCTTAGAGAGCAAAGCAGAGCTGCTCTTCCAGAAGCAGGCAGTTCCCCCAGCCAGGGGAGTCCTGACCTGTCTTCCAAGAGCCATGCTCTGTAAAACAGTGAGGTGACAGCTCAAGCGGCAACGCAATGGGGTGACCTGGACAAAAAACTGTTGGTTTCAGCTGGCACTGGGGTGTCCAGAGGGAGACTGCTTGATGGGGCACAGTGTCCTGCTGCCCCATTGGAGGAAAAGGCATTGAGCTTGCTATCTCCTGTAGGTCACTGAATGATTTTACAGCCTTAGCCTTGCTGTTTGATTTGTCCTCTGCTTTCAAGTCATCTTACTTGTGGGGTATCAGTAACGCTGCTCTGGGGACACAGGCACAGCAAGCGAGCCACTGCCTGCCAAGGGAAGCATCCATTTCACACCATTTGGCTCTTTCTTCTTGGAGACATGGACCACAACACTCTTAAGTACCTCCTCCACCAACACCACCACAAGAACCTGAACACTGCCCTCCACCATGTCTCTGGAGGCTTCCAGGAACTTTGCTGATTAGCACATGGTGCATTGCCCTTCCCTGTGCTGCCCTTCTGTGCATACATGAGGCAGAGGACTCTGAGGGCAGCTAAAGAAATGCCCTTTGGTAGCGGTGAGTGCTCGGCTGAGCACAATCTCCAGGCTTGGTAAAAGCCAAAGTGTAAGTGCCGCTGGTGGCACTGGGTCTTCTGTGTTCTGGCCCACCGGTCCCCTGCCAGCTGTGGGACAGCTGCAGACAGCCTTGTTCTGGGGCTGTGGTGTACTGATCAGCTTGCACTGGAAGAAGGGTGCTGGAGCCAGAGCTGCTGTGTGCTTACACAGAGAGCTTTCCAGCACCGTGGGCTGTGCAGGGCGTTTCAGGAGGAGCAGCTTCTGCCTGGTCTAGCCAGGGTCTTCTGTGCACTTGGCAGCAGTGTTGCAAGCTTGCAAGGGACTGCTTGGATTTTAGATCCATCTTGGGCAGAGTTGCTGACTGCTTGCTTCTTTTGCAGCCAATGGTTGCCTAAAAGCATTGGTTCCAATGGCTGCTGGCTGCCTGGTGATCTTCAGGGTGCTTGCTGTCAATAAAAGTGGCCATTCCTTTGCTGGGAACGAAGTGTAATGAGTGCTTGAGGAGCTTTTGCCGCAGAACCGTGCCCAAAGACTCCCAAAGGGAACTGGTTCTGTATAGGGCCATCCAGCTCAGCTGGAGAGGAGAGAGGGCAAGAAGTCATGGTTGGTACAGTTGGTGCCTTGGCAGCTCCTGCTGGTGTTAGCTGGAGAGCTTACCCTGAGAGTAACGAACAAGCCACGGCTTTCCTGAGAGCCTGGACATGTAGCAGGTGGAGCTTTGAGGTGGCAGGATTTTCTTGTTTCCCACAGTCCTAAATCCTTGGCCTATGGACCAATGACCTTTGCTTTTGATTGTGCTGTTTCAGAGACTTTGCTTTTACTCTGCTCCACAGCTTGTCTTTCCTTCTCCAAGCCATCCGTGTCTCTCACCTAGACCTGCTGCTCATCCGCTTTGGGTGGGTCATGGGGAATTCTTGGACGCACTGAGACGATTGCAGATGCTGTGGCTGAATGCCCAGCTGTAGCCTAGGGAGCTTCCTTGAGCTTGAGCTTAGCCGTCCCCTCTGTGGCTGTCCCCAGACGGGCTTTGCTGTACCTCCATTTACAGAAGAGCAAAGCCCTTGGGATTTCCTTGGGACATTGGGAACTGCGCAGTGCAAACGCCTGTGTGTTGATCCTTGGGAGTCTGGGTCTTTCTTGGGGTACCTGTCTGTAGGAGGTGCAAACGGACCTGCTGCTCCATTCGGGTGCTGGGACCTGCTGCTTCCCATGCAGGTGTCTCCTTCATGCATGGCCCACAGTCAGTGCTGTAGAGGGCAGTTCTTTCTCTCTGCCATATGGGTAACCAGGGCTCACGGGAGACTTGGGTGAGGGTGCTCTTTGGCTCAGCAGCCTTTGAGATGGGTGCAGGTACTCTGCAAAGCAAGTGAGCTGGAATTATCATCTGAGCAAGGATGATACTGTCACTGTCTCAGACTGGTGTCTGCCACACATGCTTCTTATCTGCCAGTGATCTCCCCTCTCTTTTGCATCTCTAATGCTGGGCAAAGCTGTCTCTGTACTTTCTGGGATATCCTGTAGCACTGCTATTAGCTCTGTCACCTTCTTCCTAGGGATCTCGAAGCACTTTGCCAAGATATTTATAGCAGGGAGATGGAGGCACAGGGAGGGGCCATGGCTCGGTACAGCAAGCCAGTAGGCAGAGCTGGGAATAGAGCCCTGGATTCCTCTCTTTACAAGGGGCTGGGATTTCTCCTGACCTGCTGTGATGGGGATGGGGTGGACTGCAAGGGAACACAAATTGACACAGCAATGACTTGATTGTGGAGTTACAGTGTTTTTGAAGGTGCTAGGGCTAGAGATTTTTGGAATGACTTAACTGCTTCTGGAGTGGCCAGGAGTGGTTTCCGGGAAGCCTGTCACTGCCTTCTGGCCTGTGGCTGCTGCCACCTCCAGTCCCAGCAGTGGGACCTGTTAGCTGAGGAGCTCTTGAACTAAGAGTCATTGCTTTCTCTTACAGGTCAGTCTTCAGAACCAAAACCTCCTGCCTCTTCCCAACAGAAAGCAGAGACTAACACGGTAAGGTCTGTTGGAGGTAGGAATTTGCAAGATAGCATCAGTGGACTGTCTTCACTCATGTCTGCCATTGCTTGGGGAGATTTCATTCTCCTGCTACCACTGCATTTTAGAATGGTGGTGGCCTAGGCAGTGGGGGCTGATAAAAGCTTCTGGGGCGGGCAGCACCAGCACATCTCCTGCAACAGGGATGAATACTCATTCTCCAGGAATGAAACACAGACACCAGAGCAGTCTGCCACCGTGGTGCTGGCTGTTCTTTGCATGGTGCTCACCAGTGCCTGGGTGTAGTAACTGTCCCACTGCATTTCCCTGCTTCTGGTTGGAGCCAGACTTCCTGCTGGCTGTTGCAGAGGTCCCATCCCGGTTTGCTCCCTGCCAGCATCAGCTTGGCAGCCCTTTGGCCAAATCTAACCATGGGAGCCTGTGCGTGTGTGCTGCAGACTGCCAGGCTCCAGGAGGCTGCACCTGTGGTTGAGAAGAGGTAGTGCTGCTATCAGCGGACACCAACCTCCTGCTTTCTGCATTTCCTCAGTTGTCATCAAAGACCTCCTCAGCCCAGATGTCTCCAGCCGCGCCGCCTCCCCCGCCCCCTCCAGTTCCAGCCACCCCTCGGAAGAACAAAGCTGCCATGTGCAAACCACTGATGCAGAACCGGGGCGTTTCCTGCAAGGTAGAAATGAAGTCCAAAGGATGTCAAACAGGTAGGAAAGTAAGACACAACTAACTTCAGGATTAAAGGGGCATTTTGGAAGGGCAAATAGCATGTCCCTGCTCCAGACTGAATATGAATCCAGCTTGAAATATTCTGCAGAGCTGCTGGGTGTTTGGCATCATGCTGAGGAGTGTCAGGGATGTTCAGGGCATACACAGGAAGGCTGGAGGTAGGGAGTCCATTTCCATGAGCAGCAGAAGGAGCACTGCAGCACGAGCCCACCTCTCTTAAAATATGTGGGACAACTCCTTTTTCTCTAGAGATGATCAGCTTTCCTGAAGGGCTGTCTGTCAAGCAGATTCCACTGTGATGCTGCCATTGGGTGCGTGCACGTGTGTGTGTGTGTGTGTGGTCTCTATATACAAAGCAACTAGATCTCTCAGCAGGGCCACCTAAGAGCAGGGCTTGCACCTCAGGCTAAGGCAAGCCTCTCCTGTTGCAGGGCTGTCTGGCTTGCTGCTGCTTCAGCTCTGCCTGTAGGCCAGATGCCGGTGGCTGGAAGGGCTGCAGAGCTGGATGGCTGTGTGGGCATGGCAGTGCATACCTAGGCTGGGTGGAGGAGCTGCTGGGAGCAAGCCCACTGATGTACTTTTGCTCTTGTCAGAGGCTGACTGGAAGCCCCAGGTGATTGTGTTGCCAATCCCAGTCCCGATCTTCGTGCCTGTGCCTATGCATATGTACTGCCAGAAAGTACCTGTGCCTTTCTCCATGCCTGTCCCGGTAAGCGACACACTTCACCTGCTTGTGTTCTCTTACTGTCTCAGTCCTGCCTTGCTGTAGTCTTCTTGCTTCGTTTGTCCTCTTCTCCTGCCTCTGCTTGTACAGCAATTGGCCGATCCAGAGCCACATGTGGGTACAGCATGTGTCTGATCTCTGCCTGATGTGCTGCTGTCTACAGGTGCCTGTGCCAATGTTTCTACCCACCACACTGGAGAGCACAGATAAGATAGTGGAGACCATTGAGGAGCTGAAGGTGAAGATCCCTTCCAATCCCCTAGAGGCTGACATCCTGGCCATGGCAGAGATGATTGCAGAGGCTGAGGAACTGGACAAAGCCTCCTCGGACCTGTGCGGTAGGTTCTGCCATGGCTTGGGCTGGCCCAGTGGCTGGCATCGCACGAACTTTACCTGCTTCTGAAACCAGAGTGTCTGCCCAGATTGCAGCTCCTCCAGAGTCTTTGAAAAGGAGCAGGGAAGCGCAAGTCCTCAGCTGCTGCTGTGGAAGTACCAGGAGGGGAGAGCTGCAGCAGGGAGCAGTGTCTGCCGCTGTCTGTTTTGGGGGTGCCGGTCTGGTGGCACACGTCCACTCATTTATTCATGTGGCTGTTCAGGCTCTTACCTAAAGCAGCTCCCCAGTCAGAAGACTGGCACTCTTGACCTCATGCCTCTTTTTAGTTGGGGGGCTGCGTTTCTTAAGCCACAGTGACTAGGGCTGTGTCAGGGGAGAGGACAAAGGTCTGTCTATTGCTGTCCAGGGAGAGCTGGGTAGTGCAGCTGTTGAGGGCTGCTCTGAGCACAGGACTGTGCCCAGGCTCTCTAGAGCCTGGCTCCATTTTCCAGCTGTCACAGTGAAAAGAGATAAAATACTTCATTGAAAGTTATGTTTCTGATCTGCTTTTGCATTGCAGACCTGGTGAGTAACCAGAGTGCAGAGGGTCTCCTGGAGGACTGTGATCTGTTCGGGCCGGCGCGGGACGATGTGTTGGCTATGGCTGTCAAGATGGCAAACGTCCTCGATGAGCCGGGCCAGGACCTGGAGGCTGACTTCCCTAAGAGTAAGAGCTAGGTGAAACAGGCTTGTGGGGCTGCTCATGCTGCAGCAGGGTCCTCCTGCTGCCCTCAGCCCATCTTTGCCAGCAGCATTAAGACCCGTGTGAACTTACCTCCCCATGCCCTCTGACTGACCCCGCTTGAGGCCAGGAACTGAGGGTCTTTGCAGATGACTGCTCGCAGCAGGGGTGAGACCACCACTTTTGAACAAGTCTGTGTTTTTTGACTAACTGACCTGCTGTGGGCATAGATTTGCAGGAAAGGGGGAATGAGAAGCTGATTTTAACAGCACAAAGAGCAGGGCAAAGGTGCTAGTGTGCTTACAGATAATGATTTCAGAGGATCCAACAAAGCCTGAGAGAGACCTGGACAGTGTGTGACATCTTGGGGAATGGCAGAGTTGCTGTGTGTGTCTGTTAGGGAGCAGAAGGGTGGGAAGAAGGAACAGGAACATGCACAGCAGTGCTGAGGCAGAATAGTAGCAGCAGAGGATGGAGAATTGAGGTACTTGTGCCAGGCTGTCACCAGTGCTGTCCTGAAATGAAAGGAGGAGGGATGTTCCCTATGTTTTAAAAACTGTCAGAAGGGAGAATTTTGGGTTCTGGTTAGTCTGAGAAGGTTTGCAGCTCTGGCAGGTGACGGTATTTCCTTTGCTGGGCTGTGGCCAAACGTTTGTGCCAGGCAGAAGTGGAGGGTGTGAAGTGTTGGGCTGCATGTTCACTCTACAGCTGGCTGTAAGAACCAGGCCAGAATGTAACTTGGCTTAGACGTCTGCCTGCTTGTTATCTATGTTGGGGACAGAATGAGGTGTCTCAGCTGATCTCTTATGTCTGTGTTTCCTTTCAGACCCTCTAGATATCAACCCCAGTGTGGATTTCCTCTTTGACTGTGGGCTGGTGGGGCCGGAGGATGTGTCCACAGAGCAAGAGCTGCCTCGTGCTGTCCGGAAGGTGAGCTCTTAGTGGGTGCTGCCTGCTCAGAGCATGGTGGATTTGGAGTGGGGGCTGCCATCTGGGCCATCCTCTGGGGTGAGGTGTGCTGGGGAGATTGTATCCTTTGCCTTCAGAGCATGCCTGCTCTGTGGGCCACTCTTTGAATGGAAATACTTGCCTGTCACTTTGGAGTGGCCCTGAATGCCACATGCCCTGTGAGAGCTGACTTCTTTCCTGCCTTTGATTCTCGTAACTAATGGGTCTTGTTAGCTTAGCTGTTGGCAGAAGGATGCCTGCTGGCACGGGCACAGGCACACTGGGAGGAAGCTGGCTGTCAGCAGGTCTGAGGAGCAGCTGGGAATCTTGCATCTGTCCCAGGTACCTGCCTCATCTCACAGTACACCTCTCTGCAGGGGCAGAAGCGTCTGGTGCTCTCTGAAAGCTGTTCCCGGGACTCAATGAGCAGTCAGCCCAGCTGCACGGCGCTGAACTACTCGTACGGTGTGAATGCCTGGAAGTCCTGGGTGCAAGCCAAGTATGCAGGGGGAGAGACCAGCAAGGGAGAGGAGCTGCGCTTTGGCCGTAAGTGCCCTGTCTGTATGGGGTGGAGTGGCAGAACCCTCCCAGCAGCTGGGTCCCAGGGTGATGAGGTGCTTCTGACCTTGCAGGCTATTGTCTGAGGCTGCTGTGTTTGTTTCCACAGCCAAGCCCATCAGGATCAAAGAAGACATCCTGGCCTGCACAGCAGCTGAGCTCAACTATGGCCTGGCTCAGTTTGTCAAGGAAATAACGCGGCCCAATGGAGAGCGCTACGAACCAGACAGCATCTATTACCTCTGCCTTGGCATCCAGCAGGTGAGGGAGGGCTTGTTGTCCTCAAGTCCTTCACAGCCAGACCTTGGGGGTCAGACCTGGTGAGGGGAGCTCTTACCCTTTACTTTGCCTTCTGGAGACCTACAGCAGCAACCCACCTGGTTCAGTCTTTGTTTCTGAGCCCGATGGGAGGATGGCAACTATTCCCTGGCCTTGCACCCTTTCTGTACATCCTTGAGGAAGAGGCTGGGAGATCTCCCCAAACTCAGTCCCTTCTTGTTCATCGAGTCTGCTTTGTGAATTCCTGCTGTTTTGCTCACAGCTCTCAGGAGTGGATGCTCGTAGCTAAGAGTCTGTTCTGCAGCTCTGGCTGTAGAAGCAGGGGCTGTGTGTGCGTGCCCTGGGCTCTCTGGGGAGGGTTTGTGCTCCAGGTGCTGGTGTTTCTCTCTTGACTGTGTGTTCTGTCCTTTCTAGTACCTGCTCGAGAACAATCGTATGGTGAATATATTTACAGACCTTTACTACCTGACCTTCGTGCAGGAGCTGAACAAGTCCCTGAGCGGCTGGCAACCCACAATCTTACCAAACAGTATGTGTCTCCAGATTACCTTGGCTTACTGCACACATACCCCATTTATGCTTCTGGCCTTGGATCCTCCAGTCTGATTGTGTTTCTCCAGCCTCAGTCTTCTTTCTTGGCACAAGCAGCACTGTCTTGCTGTGTTTTGGGGTCATCCTGACCCATACTGCCAGCAGGGCCAGCCTGGTTTATGCCTCAGCAACTTTTGTTTCCCAGAGTCAGGTTGGCTGAGAGCAGAGCATGGCTGCATTGTTTCCTGGGGCAGTTTGAATCTTTACAACAGTTCATTTCAGTGGAGTCTCAGCCCTGTGACAAAGGGGATACCAAACCCAGAGGTGTGGTGACAATGTGCCTTTCCCTTCCCAGTTTGTGGCCATGCCCTGCACACTGTGCTGAGTGTTAGCCCTGGTTACTGTGCTGCTGCCTTGTGAGCAGACTGCCTTAGAGCTTTGCGGATGCTTTTCATGATGCTGTGATCGGGGCTCCCTTTCCTGCAGTGTCTTGTAAACATTTAGTTGATGTGGCCACTCCTCTGCATGTTGGGTGTTCCAGGCAGAGGTCTTTGGCTCCAGACCTGTTTGTCTAGACAGGAGCTGGCTTTTTTGTTATCTCATGTAGTGAGGTGGAGCACTGACCTGCAGTCTGGTTCGTAGCCATCTTTAGGGATGAGCTGCTAGGATTTATTTGGGTTCTGGGCTGAAATTTGCCAGTGCTGTGGGGATGGCTCATGGATGGGCAGAGCCAGCATCTAGATCCACTGGTGGCTCTGGAGGAGGAACCTCATGGGGATGTGGGTATTGTGCAGGCAAGCTCAGCACCAAGCTGAGCTTGCCTGCACAGGGTGAAGGGATTGCTCCACCCCACGTTCTCCAGTTGCGTGGGGCTGGCTCCCAGCCATTGCTGGCAGGCACATTGTTCTAGTTCCCTCCTGAAAGAGCACGAGGCCACTGTGGGTGTTGACCTGGTTCTTCCTCTGTGTTGCAGACACAGTCTTCTCACGTGTTGAGGAGGAGCACCTCTGGGAGTGCAAGCAGCTGGGCGTTTACTCACCCTTTGTGCTCCTCAACACCCTCATGTTCTTCAACACCAAGTTCTTTGGGCTGCAGACAGCAGAGGAGCACATGCAGCTCTCCTTCACCAACGTAGTGCGCCAGTCCCGGAAGTGCACCACAGCCCGTGGCATGACAAAGGTGGTGAGCATCCGCTACTGTGCTCCTGCCAAGCAGAAAAAAGGCCGAGGTAGGGTCTGACAGAGCATCTCTTTGTCCCTCTCCCTGCCTTCTCCGTCATGTCCCGTCTGTGATCCTACTCTATCCCCCTTTGCAGACACTAGCACTGGAAAGCGGAAGCGTGAGGAGGAGACGCCAGTGTTGGAGCAGCGGGAGAACAGGATGAACCCACTCCGATGCCCCGTCAAGTTCTATGAATTTTATCTCTCTAAATGGTGAGGCTTTTCTGGAGAAAGAGGCGTGTGTCGTTTTGGGTCCGCCTCTCGGTTTCAGGGAGACTTAGTGGAGTAGCTGCTGCTCTCTGCATATTTTTCCATGGGTGTGAAGCCTTGACCAGGGTCTGCACTGCTTGTAGGCTGTGGTTCTCTCTGTTCCCTTTCACTGTGCAACCCTCTCAAGCCGTGGAGGAGATGTGTGGTGTGTCTGCTTTACTGCTTAGGGAGCTCACTCCACAGTGAGGAGCTGCAGGCTCAGTCTGTGGCCTTGTTCTGCCCAGAAGATGAGAGACTCGAGCCCTCCTTGATAATCGAGAGGGCACGCTGGGCTTTCTGAGCCCCTGCTATTGACATCCTTAGGGCTCACCTTCCTTTCTTCCTACAGTCCTGAGAGCCTGCGGAACCGCAACGACATCTTCTACCTGCAGCCCGAGCGGTCGTGCATCGCCGAGTCCCCGCTTTGGTACTCGGTCATCCCCATGGACCGGAGCATGCTGGAAAGCATGCTGAACCGCATCCTGGCCGTGAGGGAGATCTACGAGGAGCACAGCCGGCTCAGCGGCCTGGAGGACGACATGGACTAAGCACAAGGTGCTGCTGGGCAGGTTCTGCTCCAGCCCTGGACACCTCGTCTCCCTGACTCCTATTGTGGGGCCGTGCAGCGCAGCATGGGGCCAGGGCTGCAGCAGTGCTGTCCCCTCATTGTTACCGGACTCAGACATCCCACCCTGCTCATAACAGGCCTTTCCTACCTACGTGGCGCCTGCTCAGCCCTGTCCCAGTGCCAGGTGGGCCATCTTCCCTGGGGCCAGTCCCTGCAGCACAGAGGTGGCAGAGCCCCCAGGGTGGTGGCCCCTTTTCAGCCCTGTTCTCCCACTCCCCAGGGCTGCAGCCCCTACCCCCAACCCCGACACTAACCCCTTTTCCCCCTGTCCTGGGGGAGGAACCGCACAATATGGCAGAGCGCTGCCTGGGACCAGCAGCCCCTGAGGCTTTTAAATTCCCCCTTCCCTTGGCATCAGCTCACGGAGGCTGCGCGTGGCACGGCAGGAACGGTAGCTCTGCTGCACTGGGACTGTTTTCAAGGCAGCAGGGAAGGACCACCGGCAGCATGTGAGCTGTTGGGCAGGGGAAGGATTGTTTCCAAGGGTGGGATGTGGCTGGGCTGGCTGTGGGGAGCAGATGGAGTCGGTGCTGGAATGTGAGGGCAGAGACCCAGTTGGGCTGCCTCCCTCAATTTTGTCAATGTTTTCTGAGTCGGCAGAAAACTGACTGACACGGGTCTGTGCCAGCACTGCCCATTTCTCCCTGCTGTCCCTGTTCCCAGTGTGTCCCCTCTGCAGTGTGAGGTGCCATCAGCATTGCAAGCTGGCTGGGGTGCTGGTGGCAGTGTCCTCCACTCCTGCTCTGGGCTCAGGCAGCTGCTGGCAGGTGTGAGGGGCTCTGCCTGGCCTCTGTTCTCCCTCCCAAAGCTGCAGGGCCTCAGGGTCCTGCCCGGAGCGAGCTGGGCTCCGGCTGTGCTGTTCCCTGCTGCCTCCTGCCCCTCCTCGTGTTCTGGTTGGTTTTCCTGAGCTGTACATGGGTCTCGGCACTGTTTGTTGAGCCTGTATATATTGTTCTGGGCCTTGGCCCGGGGCCCTCTGTTCTGTGTCCATGTGGAGAGTGAGCCACTCACCAGTCTTGTTGTAGTGATAACAGGGCGGTAGGACTAACCCTGTGTCTCTGGAAACCATTCATTTCAAATAAAGTTGCAGAAAGCTGCTGGCAGCCCCTGCTTTCCCCCAGGAGCAGGGTGGGCACTGGCAGGCAGCCCCTCACGCACCTGCAGCCCTGAGCAGGGTGCTGGGACCCTCCCTTCCCTGGGGCCTTTCCCGAAGGTGCTGCATGGCTCTGTTGGGCACAAGGGCCCTTGTCGCCATAGCTGTGGGTGATCCTAGCAAGTCCCCACTTCTTGCTGTGCTGCCTGCGCTTCCTCCTGCCTGCTCCTCACCCACGGGACTGCAGCCCAACATGGCGGTGGCCCTTCCCTGACCTTTGGTGTCAAGCATGAGACAGACATTCAGACAGCGATGCCGTGGTGCTCATGGGCAGAGCAGGAGGCAAGTGAGGTGCATTGGGTGTTTTATTTGCTCCCTAGGGGTGAGGGTTGGGGTAGTGGGGTTTGCCCCTGCCCCCAGCTTGGCCCTGCTGCGCCTGGGCCATGCCCAGCCCTCATGCTAGCCATGGGGGCAGCTCCTGGAGATGGAACCACGCACGTTGCCCATCCCCAAGCACCCCAGCAGGCACCAGCTGCATTCACACCGCCAGGTCCCCCGCTCGCGCCTTCCCACGGGACCCGCTGGCCACCCCCAGCCATGCCCCCGCCTTCCCCAGGGGTGCCAGGTGGGCTCTGCTGGCGTCCGTGGGGCTGCCACCGCTGGGCAAGGTGAAGCGGGCGCTGCGGGACCCCATGGGGCCACCGGGACCGGGCAGGATGCGGGCTCTGGGGCCTGGCCCCTGCCGGCACTTGGTGAGACCCAGGTGGTAGATCTCCACCAGGTTGAGCAGCAGGGACACGCAGGCCACCCCCAGCATGAAGAGGATGAAGATGGTCTTCTCGGTGGGCCGCGAGATGTAGCAGTTGACGGTGTTGGGGCAGGGCCAGCGGCTGCAGGTGTAGAGGGGCTTCAGCTCAAACCCGTACAGGGCGTACTGCCCCGCGATGAAGCCCATCTCGAAGAGAGCCTTGAAGACAACGTTGCAGACGTATGTCCTCAGGATGGCTCCCCGCAGCTGGATCCGGCGCCGCGTGTCCCCCGGGGGGAGCCGGGGCTGCCCCAGGCGCTGCCGCCGGGCCCCGCTGCCAGCCCGCGCTGCCGCTCGCTGCTGCGCCTTCTCCTCCAGGTGCACCAGGTGCAGGATGTGGCCCAGGTACACGAGGCTGGGGGTGGAGACGAAGATGATCTGCAGGACCCAGAAGCGGAGGTGGGAGATGGGGAAGGTGCTGTCGTAGCAGGCGTTCTGGCAGCCGGGCTGCTGCGTGTCGCAGGAGAAGCCTGCCAGCTCGTCGCCCCAGACCCGCTCTGCGGCCGCCCCCAGCACCAGGATGCGGAAGACGAAGAGGACGGTGAGCCACACCTTCCCCACCACCGTGGAGTGCTCCTGGGCGCTCTCCAGCAGCCGCCCCAGCAGGCTCCAGTCCCCCATGGCACGCAGTGCTGAGCTCCGGACACACGGACACCCGCCGAACCGCAACCCCGGCCCCAGGGTGGGCGCACGGGACCTGAACGGGGTCTGTCCCCACCTGGCGTCCCCTGGGACCCCCTAACCCGGTGTGGGGAGGGCAGCAGGAGCAGCCCCACCAGCGAGGTGGGCACGGGGACCCCTCACCGTGTGGGTGTGCAGGGCAGAGCCCGGTGCTCCCACGCTGCAGAGCGGTGCAGGATGCTGCGAGGTGCGGACAGGTCCACCCAGCTCCGTCTGTCCGTCTGTCCACCCCACGGTGGGCAGAGGGTTATCGGGGCATGAGGCAGCTGCAGGTCCCATTGGCTTTCTTTGTGACTGGCAGATGAAGCAGCCACTGGGGGCAAAATTTTCCCCTCTATTTTTGGCCTGGGCACTTTTCTAAATATACTTGGGGCTGCAGGGGCTGGTGCTCAATGCCACCAGAGGGTCACCGCTCCCACATGCACGCTGCCAGGGCTCCACAGCTGCCACCACAGCCCCATCCGGGGACCATCACCCCCCAGATCCCTGCATCCCCAGCCCAGGTATGGGGCTGGGTGGCCCAGTGCGTGGGGAAGCATCCCCAGAGGCAGGTGGCAGGCGCACCCAGCGCCGCTCCTCTCTGCTCAGCCAGGCAGGGGTGGGCACCCCGTGCCTGCACGTCCCCAGCCAGAGCAGGAAGCAGGGAGGCAGCACCTGAGAACGGAGATTTAATGGCCCGAGCGCGCGGCGGTGGCCGTGCCCTCCCCGCTGTCCAGGAGGGCTGGCACCAGGGGTGCTGTACACGGGGCGGGGGTGGCACAGGGCCCTGGGGGGCGGCGTGGGCCTCAGCAGGCGGAGCAGCGGTCGCCCTTCTCCTGCAGGCTGGGGTTGCGGCGCAGCATGTCCTTGAGGGAGCCGTCCTGCTCCGTCAGCAGCTGGTTGATCTCGTTCTGCTTGTACTCGGAGGAGAGCTTGTGCCCGTAGAAGGAGCCCTTCCCCGACGGGTTGGAGTGCTCGCGGCCCCGGCGCGCGCAGGCCCGCACCACCAGGTAAACCAGCTCCGCCATGTTGAGGACGATGCAGATGCTGGAGGTGACCAACATGAAGACGGTGAAGATGGTCTTCTCGGTGGGCCGGGAGACGAAGCAGTCGACGGTGTTGGGGCAGGGGTAGGCCTCGCACTTGACCAACCGCACCATCTGGTAGCCCGGGTAGATCATGTAGAAGAGGTACATGAACACGGCCTCGAAGAGCAGCCTGAAGACCACGCTGCAGACGTACGTCCACCACAGCGAGCCCGCGATGCGCATCTTGTGCTTCTTCACCTCCTCCAGGTGCTTGGCGTCCCCATGCCCCGTCATCATCAGCAGCTTCTTCTCCTGGTGCTGCTGGTAGGCCACGTGCATGGCCACGAGCAGAGCCGGCGTGGTGACGAGGATGAGCTGCAGGGCCCACAGGCGGATGTGCGAGACGGGGAAGAAGTGGTCGTAGCAGACGCTGTTGCAGCCCGGCTGCTGCGTGTTGCAGGTGAAGGCCGACTTCTCGTCCCCCCAGACGCTCTCGGCCGCCACCACCAGCACCATGATCCTGAAGATGAAGATGACGGAGAGCCAGATGCGCCCGATGGCCGTGGAGTGGCGGTTCACCCCGCTCAGCACCGCGTAGAGCCCGGCCCAGTTCATGGCTCCTCGGTCTGTGGGAGCAAGAGGCGGCGTTAGGAGCACGAAGGTCCCTGGGTGAGAGCCACTGCGTCCCGGTGCTGAGGGACACGGGAGCGAGCAGCCACCGTGGTGGTGCTGGTGGGTGGCGGGACAGGCAGCCGGCAGGACGGGCAGACAACAGCATGGCTTTGTTGCTGACACAGCCCGGTGGCTCTGCTGTCCCCCCGCCACCAGCCCTGCCCCATGGCCGCAGGGCAAAGGGCTCCCAGGGGGAGCTGCCACTGGCTCAGCTGCACAGCCCCTGCCTCCTCCCCCGAGGGAGAAGAGCTGACACCTCTTCCCCGCAGGCCCCTGCCCTCCTCCCCACGCTGGCACTGGGAGGGGATGGAGGTGGCACTCCTGGACCCCGACCCAACCCCAGCGCTGAGCTCTGCCCCTGCACCGCCCCGTTATCACCCTGCACCCCCAGGAGCAGCGCTGGGGACCCCCATCCTGGGGGTGCAGCCCCGCATTGCCACCCTCCTCCAGCACCACCCCTGCCTGGTGTCCCACACCCCGAGTGCCAGCACCCGGGCACGAAGCTGGGGGCTGGGGCCCCTACCTGCCGTCGTGGAAGGGTTGGTGTGAGCTGCCCCTAAAGGCCCCTCCTAAGGTCTCATGGCTCCCAGCAGGAGAGCTCCGCTCCGCCTGCCCTCGTCTCTGTCCACCGCTGCCCTGCGCTGGCAGTCATATGCTGCTTTATAAACTATTTGCATACAATGGGGCCTTTATGGGCCCCTGAACAACATGCTTTAGCATTCAGATCCAACGCCCTGACTTCCGCCCACCCCGGCCAAACAAAGTCCCTGTGTGCTGCCGCCCGCTCCCACCTTGCCCCGCGCCGAGCACGGATGTGGACACCCCGGGGGGGCTCATGGCCGCGGGCTGGTGACCACCTGCGTGCCCGAGGTGGCACCCAGTGCTGGGGACTGTCACCTCTGCAGATGGGAGCACCAAGTCGTGCTGTGCTGTGGGGCTGAGCCCATCAGGCAGGGATGGGGGGTGGCTGCCCCCCAGTGCAGCACTGAGCTCCGTGGGCATCCCCACTGTGCTCGGTGGGGTTGGACCCCTGGGTTTTGCCCCCAGCCCCAGGGGGCAGCTGAGCAGGTGGCACATGCTCCCACAGCACTGTTGGGACACAGGTGGTGGTGGCACAGCGATGTCCCCAGATGCCACCACGCAGCCCGGGGTGAGCACTGAGACCAGGAGCGGAGCAAACAGCGGTGGGCAAAGGCCGAGCTCTGCTCCTTGCAGCGCTCCCCCATGGCATCCCCCACCCCTGGGCCCCACTGTGCCCCAACCCCAGCGGCTCTGGGGGTCCCCACACGGTGCCCACCCCCTCTCACCTCCGCAGAGCTCTTGTTCTCTGGAAAAGCGCCCGATGCCGCGTGCGCAGCGCAGCACCCTGGACTTTATACTGCCCCGGGCGCGCCGCCCACCCCCTCCCAAACAGCCCTGCTCCTTCCAGCTGCGAGCAAACACCGCAGGTGTGTCCCGCTCCCCCCGCCCAGTGCCACCTTGCTGTGCTCGGGGGTCCCCACTGCACCCAGAGGACACCGCAGTACCCAGGGGACATTGCAGCATCCAGGGGACACCGGAGCACCCAGGGGACACTGCAGCGCCCATGTAGGGCCACCCCACCATGGGGTCCCCATGGCCCTTTGGCTGCACCCCACGAGCATTGTCCCCGCGGTGCCCCCCGTGTGCATGCACCATGGCACAGGGCTGTGGCTGTGGGCTCTCCCAGCACCCACCGCATGGCTCTGGGGGTATCGGGGGGCTGCTGGCACCCAGCTTAGAGCGCAGATCGCTGCTGGAACGCAAACAGCCTCTGTCAACCATTAACCGCGCTGGCGGCCGCTCCAAGGTCCCACCGCCGGGCTGGGACGTGGCGATCCCGCAGGGCTGGAGGGCACAGGGGGACAGCGAGGGGACAGCGAGGGGCTGCGGAGGCCCCGGCCGGGGCCGTGGGGCGGGGGCTGCCCACCGGCGGCGGCGGCAGAGGGCGCTGCGGGGCCGGGCCGGGCCGGGCCGGGAGGG
>WBMW01005039.1:542470-572718 GCA_013396635.1 Penelope pileata | reverse complement strand
CGGCGTTGTGCAAAGCCCCGGGGCAGGGACGGGCCGTACCCGCCTCGCGGTGCTGACGTCCGTGGTGAGGCAGCGGCGTGGGGCTGGTGTGAGGCCGTGGGCACGGGCAGCACCCGGCCGCCGTGGAGGAAATGAATCCCCGAGCATTGGGTGCCGGGGTGGGACGGGCGCTGACGGCAGCACGGGCTTCCTCGGTGCTGCCCCCGTGCAGACGAACCCCCCTCGTCTGAGTCAGCGCTGCCGGGAAGGCGCTGGCAGGGGGGCACAGAGCTGCTTTGTGCTGTGCTGCGGGCTCAGGGCGCTGCCAGGGGGTGCGCGTGGTCCCGGGGCCGTGGTGCGGGGCCGAGCCCCGTGCGTGGGTCTGTGCCTCGCGTGTGGGGCTGAGCCCCAGGCAGTGCCCAGGACAGGAGCAGCGTCGCGGTGACGCTCCCGGTGGCTGCGGCTCCCGGAGCAGCAGGGACAGAGATGGGCCACTCATGCTCTCCCCTGTGCCAGGATGGCATTGCGGGTCAGCTCCCTTCTGCCTCGCTCTGCTGGCAGCCCTGAATGCGTCCCCTGGAGCTGAGGGTGTCCCACATCCCCACGCAGATGTTAACCACGTGTGCTCCCCTCGGGTTTGCCAAAGAAACGCCGCTGACAGCCAGGGACACCCGGAGCAGATGGCAGGGTCGGGAGCATGGCAGAAGCAGGAGGTGAACAGTAGCGTGTCACCTGTCACCAGCTTGCCCCCGGGCTCCTGGCTGGGCTGGCATCCGGGGACAGCGGGGAGAGCGAGGGATGGGGCACAGAAGGGCACGATTATGGGGCAGAAACCCCTCTCCCCTCCTCATGGAGGGCACTGCAGGGCGGTGCTGCTGGTGATGGCTGCGGCTAGAGCTGCGCTGCAGAGCGATGGCATCGCCATGGCAACCCGGCCCCCGGGGACCGCTGTGGCTTCCCATCCCCGCTCCTCTGGTGGGCACTGAAGGTGGCACCCAGCGGGGAGTGCTGGGTGGGTCTGACCAGAGGGCACTGCACTGGGGGCACAGGGCATGAGGCTGTGGGGTCAGCATTTGGGGAGGGGAAAGGTGCAGGGTGGGCAGCCCCCCCCCCCCATCCCCAACTGGAGCCCCGGGCCTGCAGGAGCAGCTCTGCTGCCATCAGGGAGGGCGGCCCCACGCTGGGGGTGTGCGTCCCACCCCAGCAGCTGTCCTCTTGGCACCACCCGTGCTGCTTCCCCTCTCCATCCACCCANCCAGAGGGGCTGGGACACATGGACACCCCACTGGGGTCTCAGCATCAGCACTGCTGGGGACAGATCACAGCTGGGGCTGTGGGGACACCCGGGTGGGTGTCCCTGGGCTGCACCCCACGCCCCCCACCCTGAGCCCCCGCTCCCCAAGGAGAGGCGAGACACACCGCTATTAAAAATATCACTTCTGTTTTATTTGGAATTTGTTACTCTGCGCGGGTGACGGGGGGGTATAAATACATTCTCCAGCGAGCACCCCCCCACCCTGAAGCGAGGCGGCTGCGGGGTCACCGGCACCGCTGCGTCACGGCCGCCAGCGCGGGCAGCGTCCGCAGCCGGAGCACCAGCAACCCGCTGGGACATGGGGCCGTCCCCTCCTCCTGCGGCCCAGGGTGACCACGCTGGGGGCTCTGGGCAGCTCCTTCTCCATGCCCCAAGCTCCCTCGGTGGGGTGGGTGCTGGGGACACAGCCCCATGCTGCACGCACCCCTGGAGGGCACAGTGTGACCCTGGCCGCGCTCCGGTGTCCCCAAGGGGTGACCCCGCACGGTGCCGGGGGTGGCACAGGGGCCGTGGGGCGCTGGCGTCCGGGCCCTGGAGTGGGCTATTTGGCTGAGAGCCGTGGGCACGGGTGACAGAGGAGGGAGAATATCAAAAATACAAAAAAGTGCGGCCCCGCGGCGCGGGAGGCCGGGCCCTGCCTGGTGCCCACCAGCCCCGAGCGCGGGCAGTGGGGCCGCGCACACACGCTGGGGTTCTTCTAACTGGCTTTTTATTTTATATCAAGAACACTTGGTTTAAAATCTTTACAAAGGACAAAACGCGGCGACTCCGTTAGTGTGTAAAGAACTAAAGATCTGCTTAAAAAACGTCTCTGCAAAGAGAAAACGGCCGACACAAAAGAGAGATTTCTCTGCAGCGCAAAGAAGGGGCAGAGGTGCCGTGGCCCCGGCTCCCAGCGCCCGCACCCAGCGCCAGGCCGGGCCCCTGCCCGCTGCCTCTGCCCATAGCACCATGGCGCGGAGCCTCACCCACGGCGCTCTGGAGGCCGAACCTCCTGGGGGTCCCAGTGCTGGCCGAGGTCCCATCCCGGGGTGCTTGGTCCCCTCAGGGAGGCCCAGCCCCGGCGCGAGGAGCCCTGCGGCCACTGCTGGTGGCACCGCCGGGGCCCTCCTGCCGGGAGCCGGAGAGTCAAAGCACTTCTCAGAGTTAGAAAGGAACGAAAGAAAGCGCCGAGGGGAGCTGGGTGGCCCGGGCTCGGTGCCGCACCGTCCATCCCTCTGCCAGTGTCTGCTGCGTGCGTGCGTGTGCGTGCGTGCGGGGGGGTGCGCCGGCGGCGGGCGGCTATACCCTGGTGGTGGAGTGTGAGTGCGGGAGCCCCGTGCTGTTGAAGCCAGCGGCGAAGGTGTTGTAGGGGTGCAGGGTCTGCAGCCCCACCAGCGAGTTGGGGATCATGGTGATGGTGTTGGGGGTCATGAGCGGGATGTCGTCGGGCGAGCGGCGCAGCGTCAGCGTGTAGTCGGGCAGCGCGGCCAGGCGCAGGGCGTCGTGGGGCGGCACGGCCTCGCACTCGTGGTGCGCCTGGCTGGCCTGCAGGGAGGGCATCTCCTCGTCGGGCGCGTGGGCCATGTCGTTGGCGGCCCCGCGCTGCGGGCTGGGCTGCCGGTGCGTGTCCTGCCGCCGCTTGTCCTTGCGGTAGTAGAGCGCGGCGAAGGCCAACACGTTGAGGAAGAGGAGGGAAGCGCCCACGGCGATGGTGACGCTCAGCTCGGTGGAGTAGTCGCGGGGGCTCTCGAGCAGCGTGCCCGCCTCCTGCTCTGGGTTCCACTTCTCCTTCCCGTTCTCGCTGTTGTAGGCGGGTGAGATGGCGGGGCGCTTGGTGGTCCAGATCTTGCCGTTGGGCCGGCGGGTGATGTGGGAGTTCTGCGTGGTGTCGGGCGGTGGCACTTTGGTGGTGGTGGAGGTGTAGTGGAACATGTCGTGCAGGTTGTACAGGTGGGGGACCAGGTGCTTCCAGAATGCCACCTTGGTGGCCCGGTAGTGGTCGCGCACGCGTGGCTTCAGCCCGATGTGCAGGTACAGCTGGTCGCGGGGGTTGTACTTGGACCAGGCCACCTCCTCGAAGCGGTTGGCCTTGGTGTGGATGAACTTGGTGTCCTGGGGAACGGGCTTGTTGGGGTCCCTGCGAGACACAGGCAAAACAGAGGTAGCACCAGGGAGAGCCAGAGGGAGAGACGAAGAGGGAGGGCCAGCCACCTCCAGATAAACAGGGAGGCACAGATGGGCAGCACCCCAGGCCCTGAGTCAAGCCTCACCCATGATAGCCACGGCCAAGTGGCTCCCACACCCCTGCCCTCAGCTGTGGCTGGAACCTGGACACTGGGTGCAGCCCGTGCCACCATGCCCAAGGTGGGAGCACACAGAGCCAGGCCCTCGGGGCTGGCCACGCTCTCAGCTTCTCACTGTGTGATGAGCAACCCTAGCGAGGGTGCAATGTGTGGACCTCCAGACATGGGGCCCTCAGTGCCCCATACCAGCCACCCCGCCATCCCCTTGCCCAAGTGCAGACCCCCAGCGTGGCACCGCTCCCCACCCAGCCCTGCTCACCCCGTCTTGGCAAAGTTGGTCCAGTAGGTCATCACCACGGCACTGAGCATGACATCGTTCTTGGAGAAGTTGCAGGGAAAGAGGTCTGTGGGGCCGATCATGGGGATCCCAAACACATAAGGCACCTCGTCCCCGTGGGCCGCGTCGGACCACGCGGGCTTCATCAGGCTCTGGCAGTGGTGGTAGAAGGCGTAGAAGTAGGTGGGAGAGCCGTAGCGGGCGTGCAGGTCGGCTGTCACCACCGACGGCTCTACCCACTGGTGGTCGGTGAAGAGGGCCACCAGGGTCTTGCGGCGTGTCTCAGGGTTGTCCCTGTCGGCCCAGTCCGTGTACATGAACTTGATGGTCTCCCGCAAGGTGTCCTTGCCCTCGGGGTAGCCGTACAGATTATCTACAAAGTTGGAGACCGAGTAGTCAAAGTCACTGCCTGAGACGCCGTCCTCGGGGTCTACCACGCCCTCCACGAACTTCAGCCCCTCGCCTTGGTTGACACCCAGCATGATATCGTAATTGAGGAACTCGCCCTGCTCCATCAGGATCTCCGGGTCGTCCGGGATCACGTCCCCGTCAATGACCGGCCCGAAGGCCACATGGTAGCGGGCGGGCTGGATGTCTTGTTCCACCAGCTCCTTGGCACTCTTCTGCCGCAGGCAGTCCACCATGTCCACCGTGTCCAACACGTTGCAGCCCACCTTGTCGGCCAGCATGCTGGTGTACTTCACGGGCTGGTAGTTCACCGCCCAGCTGGAGAGCGCGGAGCCGCTCTGGATGATGGCTCTCTGGAAGAGACCTGCAAGGGAAGCAAGGAGCGGAGGAAACTCGCAGCAGGGTGAGCTTGGAGCCACTCCAACACCCCATGGATGCAGTGTGAAGAAGGCACCGGTGCCCTCAGGCTCCTGCAAGGACATGGTGTGTCATATTCAGCCCAGTAGGGCTCAGCGTGGGGGACGCTGGGTGGGTGATGGGGCGATGGCAGGCACTGCGTGGGGATGTCCCAGCACGGCTGCGTCACAGCTGAGCATCACGCTCTGTCCCCGCCATCACGGGGGGCACACGCTGCTGCCATCCTCCAGCCCGGGGTGGGACCAGGCGGAGCAGGCGGCAGCGGGAGGGTTAACGCCTGCTCCGGGGACACTTAACCCTGCGTGTCCCACCCGCTGCTTTGTCAGGGTCCCCCTCGCCCCCCTCCCTGCCACTTCCTGCCCAGCTGGGGCTGCTCGGTGCCAATCCGGCCCCGCGGGAGCACGCTGCCAGATGCACAAAGAGGGCCTTTCTGCCACCGGGAACACAGAGGGAGTGGACTTTCGCCCTGGAAAGCGGGGCCACAAAGGCCCTGGCCCAGGCGGAGGAATGCGTGGCTGGGCTCCAGCCCCCTGTCAATGGCGCTTGTGCTCGGAATACAAAGGGCTGCGAGGAAGCGGAGCCTCCGGGGCGGTGAAAGGCGGCCGAGCTCGGGGTGCACCCTGGGGTCTCTGCTCTCCGGCCAGCCCTCTCCTGCACCCCTGTGCCTCGCTGGACCCTGGCACTGAATTTCTGCCAGATTCCATTTTGTGCACAGTGCAGAAAGCGGCGCGGCAGCATCACGGCGTGGGGCTGCACCCAGCAGGCTGAGCCCACGGAGCACAGTGCTGCAGGAGACCCCGCTGCACACCTGCACCCCTGCAGCTTTGCAGGGAGCCTGTTCCTTCCTGCAGCAGCAGTGCTGGGAGGATCCTGGCTGCTGGCCACAGTGCCCAGAGCTGTCTGCACGCACAGCCCTCGCTCTGCCAAGTACCTGACGTACAGTCCCATGTGCTGGGACAAAGAGAAGTCACAAGCTCTGGTGGTCACCTCCTGGTGCCCTAGAAAGCAGTACCCAGCCTGCAAGCCTGAGACTGCCCCTGGGTGCTCTGCACCATCACCCACCACCAAGCAGTTGATCTGGGGGTTCCCTCAGCTGTGCTGGGTGCTCCAGGAGCTGCAGCCCCAAGGGCAGGAGCCCCTTTACGAATGCTCCCCCAGCAGCAGCTATTGCCCCCTGCCACCCCCACCGAGGAAAAGATCCCCAGGAACCCTGACAGGGGGAGAGAAGCAGCACTTTGCTCCTTGGCGAGGAATCCACCCGCCTGGCAGCACAGCCATGGGTCTTCCCGGCAGCCAGACAGCGCGCGCAGCACCAGCCTCCCATGTCTGCCTCTCGCCGCGCTTGGCAGAGCAGCCACCAATTAGCAGCTTCATTAATAGCTTGATCACTACGTGTTTTATTTTCATCCGATAAAAACAAACCCGCCCGGTCTCTGGGCTGCATCTCAGCGCTGCTGGCCCCGGCCCTGTGAGATGGGTGCTATGGGGTGGGTCTGGGTGAGGGCATTTTGTGTCCCTTTGTTCTGATGCAGCGTTGGCTGCAGCAGCATCTCCTCTCCCTCCTCACTGCGTTCACAGCCACAGCTGCGAGGGAGCTGGGTACCCAGCACCAACACGATGCAAAATGGGGGCCCAAGGGCAGCCCCTGCACTGAAGGGAGCCCATGCCATAGCCCAATGGAGCAGCAAAGGACACAGCATCCAGACACGGGTTAGTGGCACAAAGCCTGCTGTCACCCAAGAAGTGCTGCAGCGGGCTCTGCAGCCGGGGATGGAAGATGCCCAGAAATGGGCAGAGAGCCACCGTTGCTCCTTCATTGCACAGCACTGCATTTGCCAACCCACACAAGTGAAGCATTTTGTGGTTTCACCATAGGAAGTGTCTCCTCCTAATACCTCATCGTGCTTATACAAGTGACCTGAAGAGGACGGGGCACCCTGCTCATGGGACAGCAGGAGCACAGAGGGCTGTGAGCAGCAGAGGCACTGACTTCGGGCACTTGTGCAGGAGCACGGACTGATCACGACTATCCGGGGACCCAGGGTGGCAGGGAAAGCAGCTCACCCAGGACAACGTGTCCTCCCAACACGCTGCCAGGGCTGCACCACTGCAGCTTCACCCTTCTTGTTTCCAAAGCTTGCACCTCTACATCTCTGCCACGCTTTACTCCAAGCTGGCAGGGCACAGGTGATGGTGACAGCAGAGTAGGCAGGCTGAGGGGCAGACTGGCCCCAAATTCCTTGGATCCAGGACCAGAACTGGCCCAGCAGGGCAAAGCAGCACACTTTTCTCCCCACCATTAACACACTCAGTATCTGTGCTGCATCTCCCAGCAGCCAGCACCAGCCTTGTGCTGGATGTGGCATCTCCAAGCTGCACCCTCCAGACCAAATGCTACAAAACAGCCGGTGCCGGTGCTGACACCTTTGTAGCAGCCTGGGTTGCCCCTGTGTGTCCCATGCTCCTTCTCCCCTGCACCACACAGAGGGACATGGTTAGGGTTTTTGGTTACTGGGATTTGGTTACTGCATGTCCCAGCACATCTGGCAGCCTGGTGCCATGTGGACCACACTCAGTTCAGGTTTTCCTCCTGCTGTTTCCCTTAGGAAGTTTGGCCAGAACAACTCTGCTCTGATGGCTGAAACCCCTTTTTCCAGGTTGCAATGCAAATTGATTCACAGGTGATATATATGCATTCCCTCTTACACCAACACAATCTTGTAGCATAAACAAATCCCTTCTTTATCTACAGCAAACACTCCGCCGTATTTACAGTGCGACATCAGCCACATCGCCTCCATCTGCGCTGTGCAAACCTCAGCACTCCCAGCGCTCCTCTCTGGGACCGTGGGGCCTCGTTCCCTCCCCAGGCTCACGGCCACCTTCACGCCTTCTCCAGCAGGAATTCGGCACGGCCAGCACCTACCTTCCGAGTGGTGCGAGAGGGTGAGCAGGCTGACGCAGGAGGCACCGATGCCGGAGCCGAAGACGGTGATGCGCAGTGGATCGCCGCCGAAGAAGGCGATGTTCTCACTGACCCAGCGCAGCGCCTGGATCTGGTCCAGCAGCCCGTAGTTGCCCTTGGCAGCCTGGTCCCCCGTGCTCAGGAAGCCTGTGGGAGAAGCAGGGCCCGGTTAGGGGTTAGCCTGGCCTCCTACCCCTTCCTGAGCCTGCAGAAACCCTATGGACCCCATCAGACCTGTAGGGTCCCATGGGTGCTGTGGTTGGAGCGGGGCCATCACAGTGCTGCTCACATGTGGGTGTGGAGCCACTCTGGCTGGGATGGGGCAATGGGCACCCTGCTCTGCCCCACCCTGACCCCCACCCATGCTAACACCGGGCCAGGAGGGCTCACACATGCTCCAAGGAAAGCTGAGAAAGCAGCGGGGAGCTCGGGCAGGCTGCAAGCACAGCCACTGCTTCCCAGGGAACAGCGGGGTCTGGAGGAGGCTCTATAAATGTAAGGGGGTGGGCTGGACACAGGGGAACTCACTGCAGCTTCAAATACAAAGACTCTCAGTGAGGAAGATGCTGAGAAATGCTTCCAGTAGTAAAGGTAACGCCCAAGATAAGCTATCAGTGCTCTGTTTGCCTTGACTCAAAGCAGGAAGCCAAAGCCACGGCGCTGAGGCCAAATCCAGGCGGGTGCCCCAGCAGCGGGGAGTGGTGCAGCACTGCTCCGGCACCGCACGGCACACAGCAGCACTTCAGTGGAGGTGCTGATGGCACCGCGTCAGGCTTCAGATTGCACTTCATAGCCCTTAAATTGGCACTATCCATCTTAAAGGCCTGAGTTTAATATCAAAAGGTCTCATATTTCCTTGTTTTTTTTTTACAGAAAAGCCTATTTTCTACCAGGAAAATCCAGGCAAGAGTGCTGATCTCGGGCTGTCACCCCCAGGAGGATGTGGGGTGTGGGTGAAGGCTGTCAGGGGGACGTGGTGCCCAGGGGTGAGCCTGTGGGGCACCTCGGATGGGCTCTTCCCTAGGAAACCCCTTGGAGGGCTGAGCATGTCTCTGTGCATCTCACAGGAGACCACAGCGAGAGCAAAATCACCCCTACAGCCCTCCTGTGTCCTCCCCCAGGGGATGCATCCAGGCTCGTGCATTCAGGGCGAGGGCAGCTCCCGGAGCCCGTCCCAGCCCTGGGCACAGACTGCTGGTGCACGGGCACTGCTGCTGGCTGACGGCATCCCGGGGCAGCCCGGCAGCACCCGCTGGCAGCTCAGTGCTCTGAGCACTCTCAGGAGGTGATGCTGCGTAAACACATTTATTATTTAGCTCGCCACAGACCCAATATTTGCTTTCAGCTGAGCCAGGTTGTGTAAAAGAGCCGGGGTGGCCGGTGCCAGGAGCCTGACCACAGTGCTGCGGGCACTGCCACGTGGCACCGCACTTGGCCAGAGCACAGACCCCATTCCTCCCTGTCCCCTGTCCTGTGTCCCCTGTCCCGCAGCACAGCCCATACCGAGAACTCCGACGCGGTAGTTGAGGGTGATGACGATCACGTTCCCGTAGCTGGCCAGCACGCTGCCGTCGATCATGTTCCCCGTGCCCTCCATGTACGAGCCACCGTGGATGTACACCATGACCGGCTTGGCCCCGCTGTCCCGGATGTCTGGAAGGAGAGGGGGTTAAACACAGGACCCCGCTGGTGACCGCAGCACCCTGCCGAGAGGCAGACCACGGAGAGGAGGGCAATGCCAGCTGCCAGCACCAGGGAGGGGGCTGCAGCAGCCAAACCCAGAGCCCAAAGCCACGGCACGGACCTGCGAACCGCCACCCCCATCGCCCCACCAGCCCCAATCTGGGCGGTGGTGGCTGCTGTCCCCATGCCAGCACTGCTGTCCCCTCGGTGGGAGCTGCCTGGGGTCTCAGTGCATGCAGGAGAGGCACCAACCACACCCAGCTGCTCTTCCCCAGAGCTGGGCAGGAGCTGGCACCTCTGTGGTGGCGGTGGCTGCGGGGTGCCAGCAGCCTGGGGTGCTCACAGCCTGTCCCCATGTCCCCTCTTTGGCTGTCCCCAAGCCCTCGGCTCCGGCAGTGCTGGCAGCTGGCATTGAGGAGGGGCAGGGATGGGGTGTGCAGGACCTGGAGGGCGGGGGGGCACTGGTGGGTGCTCCCACCTCTGACTCCCCCCCCTCCTCTCCTCCCAGTTCCCGGGGAGGCAGAAACCTGCCGGCTGCCTGGGTGCGAACCCATGGCACCCCCGTGCCCGGACACAGACATGGCGATGAGCAGACAGTGCGTGCACGTGTGCGTGGCGGGGGGTGAGCGGCGAGGCCGGGCGAGGACAGGTCATGAGGCATGGAGTGAGGATGGGGAATGGGACCCGAGGAAGGGAGGGAGGACTGGGGGAGCCCAGGGCAAGGAGCAGCCGAGCGCTCCCACTCCTGTCTATCCTCATCCTGGGGACTGTCCCTACGTGAGCTCGGCCCCTGGCACATCTCATGCCCACGGTGCCCAGCCCTCTCCAGCACTGATGGACTTTGCTCTTTCTCATGCTCACCCAGTGCTCTGGTGGGCACCAGGCACAGCCCTCACACTCCCTGGCTGCCCCAACCCTGTTCCATCCCTGCCTCCATCCCTGCCTCCCACTCTGCTGCTGGTGCTCCCCATCGCTGCTGGCCACCCTGTGCTGCTCCAGCAGGAAAACTCCTGGGGCCGACTGCACAAAACTCCCCAAGCTCCAACAGCTGTGCCTGCAGCTCCGTCCTCTCCTCCTGCCACATGTCACCACTGGAACGTGAAGGGACATCTCCATGTCAGACCAGCAGCAAAATGCAGCACCGTACCAGGAAAAAACGGTTCCTAATCTTTGCGGCACATTTTAGTGTGCGGGGATTTTCCGCAGTCAAATCACTTAGGACGGATGCCAGCTTACGCCCTGCTACAAGAGCTCCTGGGGCACAGGTTACTGGGAGAAAACAACAGGTTTTGCTGCTGCCAACGAAGAGGCTTTTCATCTGCTTCCCAGAACCCAGCTGCCATCTGGCAGCACAGGCCCGAGCTGCCCTGGCGTTCGCGCGGCTCCGCTGCCCTGGCTGTGCTACAGCTGCACCAAACCCCACCGAGTCCCGGCCCTGCAGCCGAGCGGCCCCGTTGCACCACACACTGCTGTTCTGCAGCTTTTTTTTAACCCGGTGTTAAGGAGTGACACCCGCTGGAAATCACACTCGCTCTGCTTTGCCCGGCACAGGCAGCCACAAGCGAACCTCACCGCTCGCGTTGGGAAATGAATGGGCGCAGCGTCCCCGGTGCTGGGGATGGGGACAAACAGCGCCGCGGGCGCGGGGACAGCGGGATGGTGGCACTGGTGCCCACGCTCCCGTCCCATGGTGCAGGGCAGACAGTGGGAGGAACACGTCGCTGAGTCCGCAGGGATGAGGCTGGAGGTGGAGTATGACCGGGCTCGGGGTGAAATGGGCCCAGGTGCCCGCGGGCTCCTCTGCCCCCAAGCTGCCATGCTTCCTCCCGGCCCTCGCTCGAGCGGAGCGGGGCAGCCAGCAAACTTCTCCTGAAGCACGACCCCACAAGCTTCCCCCGGAGGAGGAGAGGGAGGGCCTGAGCCCTGCACAGCCCCCCCGGCCCCCCGCCCCGCGCAGCTGCCCAGCGCCGAGACAGACACACACGGGGCTCCCTGGGGATGGCAGCGGGTGGCGGGCACGCGGAGTTGCTTTGCGTGTCATGCAGTGGCAGCCTCGAGCACAGAAATACCTTCGTCTTCATCCCCGTCATTATCCGCTAAGTCCTCGCCCTGTTTCTTAGCGCTGGCTCCTAGGGACCAAACACGAGGAGACAGGANCTCAAGCTTCTTAAAAAAAAAAAAAAAAAAAAAAAGGAAAAAAAAAAAAAAAAAACAAAGAAGAAAACAAAAGGAAAAAAAAAAAGGAAAAAAAAAAAAGAGAATTCAAAAATAGCATGATAGCAGAGACGGTGGGGCCAGGCCTGCACCCCACAGCGCTGCTGGCTACTCACACTGCACCTCTCCCAGCACCATGGCACGGCGGGGGCCCTTCCCAGCTCCAACCCAGGTACAGGGGCCGGGAGCTGCAGGGCTCCAAGGTCCCACCAGGCACCAGCGTGGGCCCTGCTCCTATCAGCGCTGTCCCAGCAATGGGCTGCACCTGGACCCCATCAGCAGCCCCATGGCTGGATGGAACGAGGTCAAGGTGGGCACAGAAGTAGCTGGGAAGGTGAAGTCGGGAGTCATACCCACTGCCACCACGGGAGGTGACACAGGTGGCACCTGCTTGCAAATAACAGAGGGGGACAGGATTTGATTTGAAAGGGCTCTGATAGAAGCAGTGAGTGGTCTGAATGGCCCATGGAGCAGCTCCATCAGGGCACGGGCACGTCTCGGTTGCTGGTGAGACAGCCTGCAGTGCTGGCCAGAGCCCGGGGTGGGGAGAGCAGCCCTGTCCTGCTCAGAAGCACAAATGTGGGGTGCAAGATGGGAGCAGTGGGAATCAGCCATTGCCAGCTGCAGGCACACACGGTGCCCTGTGCTGTGACCTTCTGGAGAGCGCCCAGAGGAGCAAGGAGCAGAAGTCTGGGAAATCCATTGGGCAAGCAAGGTTTGAAGGAGACAATGCCATCCAGATGCTGAGAGCTGACGGGAGCTGTGCTTGCAGCCTCCTGACGCAGGACGGGCCCCAGCGGTGACATGGGACAGTGACTCCTGCTCCACTGGGCAGTGGCTGTGGAGCCGCACAAGGCAGGTTGGAGCCGGTCAAGAAAACTCTTCTGGAAGAAAGGGCAGAAGAGTGGTGGAAGGTGCACTGGGGAGGAGGGTAAGGAGAGGCACGAAAATGCTGGGCACAGGTCAGGCAGAGCAGCTGCTCTGGGGCAGGAATGTCTCCATAGCCCCTCTGATGTTCTGTGAGCTCTGTGCCCGGGGTCCTGTGTTTAACCTCACCCATGCAGCCCCAGTGTCCCCCTCCTGCTGCACCCCTGCGTGTCCCCTTCCCTGCCCGGCACACGCAGCCCCAGCCCATGGGCAGGTGCTGGAGCAGAGGCTGCAGCCTTGACCAAGAGCATCTTCATTAGGGAGCTGCAAGCCCAGAAAGTGCTTAAATGATGAACAGGTGCAGCCTCCTGGTAACGCACAGCCAGAGGGATCTGCTCTAATGAACGGTGCAGGAGGGCGTCAGGGGACACTGAGCAGAGATGGGACCTCTGTGTGGGGAATGCAAACCCAGAGCCATGCTTGCTGGCAGCAGGGTGCTGGGGTAGCTGTGTTTTGGGCTCCTGGTCCTGCCAGCACCGCTCTCTGCAGCCACGCAGCCTTCCTGCCCCGCAGGCACCCACCTCTCCCCTGGCCGCACCGCGCTGACAGCTGATAACACAGCGAGCCCGGCTGTGTCACTCACCTCTACAACCACCCACCATTGCCCCACAGCTCATAAGAGAAATTGCATGCCCTCACACCTTCCTTGCACTTTGCTCTGCCACCTCCCTGTGCCTGCTATGGCAGCACTCAAGGCCACTTGCACTCAAAGCCAGGCGGGACCAGGCTCTGAGCACCCTGGTGGAGCTGTAGGTGTCCCTGCCCATTGCAGGGGAGGTGGACCAGGTAACCTTTAAAGGTCCCTTCCAGCTCTAAGGATTCTATGATTCTATGCTCCCCGCACTGCAGCCCTGAGCCCAGTGCTGCCCTCCTGGCCACCCCCGGGGCTGCCATGCCCTGAGCTTTGGGTGCACAGTTGGGAAAAACAAAGCACTTGTGGCTCCTGCTCTCCTTGCCCATCACAAATTCATTCTGTTCACCTCGTGTGAGTGCCTGTTACGCTGTTTAACTAAAAGCTGACTGTGGAGTGACATTGTTCAGGCTGATAGGAAGGATGTGTATGCTCTTATCTGAAGTCTCTGGGAAGATTTAAGCTCAAGTTTAGTAAAAAAATAAAATAAAATAAAATAAAATCAGTTTTCCTTAAACAGGAGCATCCACACCAGATTTATCCTATCTTAAGCAAACTGTTCCAATAGCACTGACGCCAGTGCAAACAGCGATAAAGAGGGCAGGGATCCCAGCTCCTCGCAGCCTCTGTGCCCAGCACCAAGTGGATAGGAGGAGCAGGAGCCAGATCCAGCCTCCCTCCAGCTCCAGCAGCCAAGCAGGAGCCCTTCCTCGATGCTGCCCTGTGCCTCCCTGCCCCTGGGCAGCGTGGAGGAGCCGCCTCCATCCTCCAGCAGCCCCACAAAAGCACCAGCACTGGTACAACCACCAGCCCTCCCCTCTGCACATCGCACCCCGGAGCAGAAGCAGAGCGCAGGGGTGGCAGCAAGCCCCCGGCCACGCCGGAGAGGTTGGGCTGGGTCTGAGCTGAGCATCCATAGACCCTACAGACCCTACGCTGTGTGCACGTANGGAGAGGTTGGGCTGGGTCTGAGCCGAGCATCCATAGACCCTACGCTGTGTGCACGTCCACGCTCCTCTGGTGGGCAGAGCTTCATTTTCACAGCAAAACATGAGCTGAGGCAGACACCGGCAGGGCCTCCTGCACAGCGTGGCTAACTGCTCCCAAGGCACCGCTGCTCTGCCCCAGAGAGGGCCCGAGGTGTGCCCAGGTGGGAGATGGGGACTTCTTTCGTCCCACGGAGGCAGGGATGAATTCTAATAAATTCTCAGCCCTTTGGCTGCTGTGAAATGAAAACAACAGCAAGGTGGGAGCTGAGGCGTTTCAAACCACCGAAACGCGGCACAGCCTCCTGCTCGGAGCGGAGAGCTTATCGACCGGGCACGCACAGAATGGTCTTAGAAATAATAACCAGGAGTATTCCTGAACAAGTCGGTGTTCAAACGGCACCACGTCTGAACAAACAAGCACCGCGGGTGTGTTATCCTCGCCCTGAGCACTGCATACCCAGGACAGTCAGAGCTAAGCAGAAGCTTGGGGCAGGGGGGGGAGAAGCCTCAGTGCCTCTTCACAAGTTATTCAATTAATTCGAGTCAACAGACACCAGCGCAGCGGCCGGAGCTGAAGGGCAGCAGCAGCGTCTGGGTGCTTTCATCCTCCGCACGTCACGCCTGGATGCCCAAATCGCTGGCTCTGCCCGTCCGTGAGTCAGCGGGGCAGCAGGCGCGTCCCCACCAGAGCCACCGCCACGCTGGGACCCGCAGCACCCGCAGCGGGACTGCGAAGGAAGTGCCAGCGAGCAGAGCTGCTGCGGGGCAAAACCAGGAGGAGAAAGCACCTGAGATGCTTTGCCGTGCCTCGTGCCACCCTTCCTCCTGCCTGAACCCAGGCCTCAGGGGCTCCTGCGGGGACCCCAGCCCCGGAGGGCCGGGGGAGGAAGCGCTTTGAAGTGGCTGCGTGTCGCTGGCACAGCCCGCGCCGGAGGCGGCGTGCGGAGACTCCCTAATGTGCCAGGCCTTTCAGGGGCAGCCCTGGCACTCGGAGAGATGGCGTGTGAATAGCCAGGACAGCGACAGGAAAAGCAAAAGCAAAGAAACCAAACGACAGAACTCAGGGAGGGGGAAGGAAAAATAAAAAATAAAAAAATAAAAGTCGCTGGAAGGAAAAGAGTTCCCCAAACCTCTGAGCCCGGCTGTGCCGGCCCCGCCAAACACGGGGGCACCAAGAGAAAAGCGGTGGGAGCAGGGCCCCCGCTGCACGGGATGCCCAGGACAGCGGTGGGGAGGCGGGGAGGGCAGCTCCAGCCCGGCAGGACCCCCCCTCCTGTGCCTTTCAGAAGAGCTGGTGGGCCTGGCCACGGGCATCTCAGGGCAACGGGGAGGATGGAGTGATGTGGGGAGCAGCCTGGGCTCTGCCTGCTGTGCGGGGATGGGTGGTGGGACTGAGGAAGCATCCTCGGACCCAGACAGACAGGGAGGGTCAGGTCTGAGGGTCTGCACTCCCCAGTCCCTGGCACTGGGGGGTGGATCTGGATTATTCTGGAGCCCAAGATGCAGTGCAGCAGGAGGAGCCCTGCACAGCCCTGGAGACAGCGGCGAGACAAAGCCGAGCTGTGTCTGCGCTGGAGATGCTCTGCCGCCTCCGGGAGGCTGCAGCTCAGGGAGGGTGCGATGTGAGGGGGTGGAGAGAGATTCTGAGCTTGCACAGCCCTGTCTGCGAGCATGTGCATGTATATATGTATGTATGTATGTATATAGGTATATAGCCCCACCAGCATAGCCAAGGGCAGAACACAGCAGCATTTACCCAGCCAGGCAGGGAGCGATGATGCTCTAACAGCAGAAACCTGGCTGCTGATGACCACAGATGCACCAAGGGGAAGAGCTCAGTCCCCACCTACACCCAGGTGCGAGTCAGAACCTGGGGATGGCAGGAGGCCCTTGCCTCCGCTGGGCAGAGGGGTGAGAGGTCCAGCCCTACAGGAAGGGGTTCATTTAGGATCTCTGTGCCCAGGGGTCTGGGGAGCGTGGGCTCAGCTGTTCTGAAAGGCCTGGAGCGACAGGAGCAGGCTGCAGGCTGGGGCCCAGGCGGGTGGGAGGCGGGCGGCAGCGGGCAGGGCTGCTCGGGGCCCGCGGGCGGTGGCGGCACAGAGAGGTGCAGGAGGAGCAGGCCGCGGGGCTGGAGAGATCCGACAGGCACCCTCGCACTCTCTCACTCTCTCTCTCTTTCCTCTCTGTGCCTCTCTGCCGGTCGGCTTGCTACATACCTCCTTTCCTACATATTTTCTTGTTGGGCTTTCGGGTGCATTCCTTGGAAATCCGTTTTACTGTAAAATGAATAAAAGACTACAAAATAACAGGAGGCTCCACCGGCTGGAGTGGGCATGCAATCACAACCACGCTGCCGCCCGCCCGCCGCCCCGGGACCGCGGGAGGTGGGGAGGGAGCGGCGCCGTGGGAGGAAAACTCTGGGCCTGCTGCGCTGGGCAGGCAGCAAGGAGCGGCTGGGAGCCCCCCAGGATGGAGGAGCAGAGCTGGAGATGCTGCTCTGCTCCATGCAGGCTGGGCTTGCGCCGGGACCCGTCCTGCCTGCAGCACCCCGGGGCTCCCGCGGTGGTGAGGCTGTGGTGGGAGCACGGGCAAGGTGCTGCCTCCTCCGCCCTCTACTTACGGTTCAGGTGGGATGCCCTGCGAAGGAAAAGGTTAGACAGGAGGCAGCTGGTGCTGCTCGGCCTCACCACCGCGGGACTGGGCCTGCGCTGGGCCCTGGCACCATGCACCAGGCCACGGTGCCATGCACCAGGCCGCGGCTGCAGAGCGATGTCCCCAGCCTCCTGCCTGCGCCAGGACCCCCAGAAAGGGCTTCTGTGGCCCCAAAAAGGGCTCTGTGCTCCCTTCCTGGCATGAGCAGCCCAGCCCTGGGAGAGGCAGAGTGTTCCTCCCAGCGGCGGCCACAGCCCGCGCCCACGGCTAGCGCATGGACCTGGGGTGGGAGGGGGGAGGAAGGACAAACCCGAACCAACTCAAGACAGAACCTGGCACTCGGCGCCTGGGGAGCACAAACCAGCTCGTCGCTCTGTGGATCTGCGGTCAGAGAGTCTGATTCAGATTTAGCAACACAAGAGAGGAACCCGTGACGATGCCATGGAGGTGGAGGAGGGGAGGGGGGGAAAACCGAGAGGCGTGGAGGGGCAGGAGCACACGAGACAGATGGCAGCTGAGGACAAGCTGAGTGGCCAGAGGAAGCTTTCCACGAACAGACAGCATGCTGCAGGGTCCACAACCACATGCTTCAAACACAACACCCAGGTGAGACCAACCGCTGCTGGGCAGGGGCAGGGGCAGGGCGGCCCCCCCTGCCCTCCCAGAGCGCTCGCTCCTGCAGGCCCCCACCGGGGACTCACCATCCTCCGTGGGGATGTAGATGTTGAGGTACAGGCAGTCCTCGTTGGGGTCCTGGATGTAGGTGGCCACGATATCCAAGTTGGAGGTAAACCAGATGGGCAGCATGATCTCAGGGACGGCGTTGTGGATGTTCTGGGGGCAGACCGGCGAGAAGTGGGTAGCGTTCCTGATGCCCGACCAGGAGGGAGGTGGCTCGGGGGGCATGAACCTCTTCTCCCCGACTGGGGGGGCTGCATAAGGCACCCCCAGGTACTGGTCCACAGGCCCCAAAATCTCGCTGGGTAGCGGCACGCGCACGCCCCGTAGTTTCCCATAGTGAGTGTTGACGGTGGGAGAGTAGACCTGGCCCTCCATGCGCACGACCGCCGAGGCGAAGCTCAGGACCCAGAGGGTGAGACGCAGGTCCCAGCCGGCCACCAGCTCAGGCACTTGGAGAACAGGGGGCAAGAGAGGGCTTCTCCAGAGTATCAGCCACATCGTCCGGGAGGAGCAGCACCAACATCCAGGCCTGAAGCTCCTGGGGTGAGTACTCAGTGCATCCCCATCACGGCAAGCCTCTGGTTTGCCCAGCAGGAACAGCCAGATCCGTGGGGCAGGAAAACCCAGTGACTCAGGAGCGCTGATCTGGAGAGATGTGCCACCACGTCTCACAGCCTGCGAGCTGCCCGCTGCGGTCCCCCTTGGAACAGCCCGGCTCGGCTGGTATTGCTGATGCTGTGGAGAGATGGAGGGAATTAACAGCAGACTCATCCTGGAAAGGGTCGCAGTGCCGTGGGCACTTGGTCCTACCTGGGCACAGAGTGATCCCCTGCTCAGAAGTCCCTGCCGTGCCAGGAGGGAGCCAGTGCTCACCTCCCTGGGTGAGAACTGGGGCTGGGATGCAGCAGAACACCCGAGATGCTCTGGGAGACGGAGCGGCCAGCATGCCCCCAGCACGTGCACACGAGCAGCCAGCACCCATCCGCACACACAGAGGCCATTCGAGGGACCCCAGCACTGTCCTGGTGCGGGGTGGGCAGGATGGTGACAGCCGGAGTGCCCCAGGGCTGTGTCCCCCCCACACCACTGCTGCAGCCCTGCAGCCCCCACATGCCACCCCGGGCAGGGTGGTAGGGGATGTGGGTGCCAGGCAGGTGGCTGAGGCCGGGGACCTGTGGCCGCGTGTCAGCACAGAGCTGTGCTGGGGAGCCCTCGCTGGAGGCTGCCTGGATTCTCAGCGCTCTGCCCTTCCCCTCCCCGCTCTGCCTGCCGCATTCAGGGCTTATGTAAGGGCCCCCCCGCCTCCCCCCCCCGGCTCCTGGGGGTGGGCACACCGAGGCTACACTCGCCCATGGGCTTCTGGCATCGGTGAGAGGCTGCATCCTGGCCTCAGCACGCGGCTCTGCTGAGGGCACTGCTCAGAGAGGGGGGCTGAGGCTGCCAGCCCTGTCCCAGCCACACGTCCTTACCCTGGCAGGGATGGCAGCGATGGCAGGGCACCTCCATTTTGCCCCCAGAGCATCCTTAGGTGCCCACCTGGTAAGTCTCTCCAAAGCTCGGAGGGGAGTGGAGTTGCCTTGGAATTATTGGAGCACAAAATAAGGGCTCTGTGCAGATGGAAGGAAGCGGCTCTGTTCAAGGCTCAGCTGGGCAGGGACTCCACGAATGGAGAACACCTCATCCAACGAGGAAAATCCGCAGAGAAAAAAAAAAAATACACGGAGGGCGTCTCAAATCTGCACTGCACATGTGCAGGCAATTCACTGCCGGTCATTAAGGAAATGGGCCCGCGCTGTGCCTGCCCTCCTGGTATGCCCAGGGAACACAGCAGGCTCAGAAATCAGTGTCTGACAGGCATAATAAGAAACGCTCAGCCCAGAAAATCGTGTTGCTGCATCCAGCCTGCCTGAGCAGCGAGGCCGCGCGGGGCTGGGAACGCAGACGTGCTCCAGAGCCTGCAGACAGCAGCAGTGCTGGGGGGGTCCCAGCAGCAAGGAGTGGGTGCACCCACTGCAACACCCAGAGCCTGGGCAGAGGACTGACACCACTGTGTGATCCCCAAAACAGGCGCTGAAGCCTCAGAAACACAATGAGAGCAAAAGCAGTGTACCAAGGGACAGAAAGGCGGCCAAGGTGTCCTGACACCTGGAGCTCTGCTGTCACTGAACCACTGCCAACGCTACCGCCGCTGCCCCAGCTCCAGATGAAAGCCATCGTTTGTCCAACGCTGCCCGCAAAGCTTCAGCAAAACGCTGAACTCTGCCTTGCAACATCACAGGGTGCAACGAGGCTGAGCTCCCACCATGTGTTACGGTCACTGCGTGGCTCTGGAGCTGCTTCAGACCCCAGCACAGCACACAGCGCTGCTGGAAGGCGAGCCATCCAGCCTGCATCATCTGCCCAGGTTGCTCTGGATGACACATGTTAGGACGAAGCCAAATTATTAATGACTGTTGTATCTCATTGGCACGCCTGGAAGCTACAGGCAGCTTCGGTAGCGACCGTAACTCCCAGCAGAGCCATCCCAGTGCCCAGCAGCAGCACACACACCATGGCCCTGGGGCTCACCAGGGGATTCCCTGACCCCAAGCTCTCCCATGTGTCACCTTGGGCATGGCTTCTCCAGCACAGCCTCAGCCAAGGGATCTCTGAGGCACTGCAAAATCAGGGCTGAATTCACCACCCACCTCCCATCCCTGCGGGTCCTTGTGTCCCTGCACAGCGAAGAAGAGCCTTATGTTTTTTAGTAAAACAGCACCCAAATCAGCTTCTTGCTGCATCTCCTTGGAGTTCTGCTATCATGGTATTCGAACCCTCATCCATAGCTCTTTTAATAGCTCTTAAAAAAAAAATAAAAGCAGGGAAATCTGAAGATAAAAGAAGTGTTATGGTAGAATTAAAGTTCTGAGTACACACCCGTAACACAAATAAAATTATGCTACAGGATTTGCAATTGCCTCAAATTATGAGCTTTGTGGAGCATTAGAGGTGAGTTACATCAGCAATAGCCAAATATGTCCAGATACAGAGATGCACAGTCAAGACCCAACAACCCTAATGTTACCTCGGAGAGCCACAACGTGCTAACAATAAAACCCAGATCACGCTATTTTAACATTTGTAATTCCAGATTTGGTTCCATCATATTTTAAAGACTTTTTTCCCTCCATCTGCCCATGTCCCTGCAGCACAGCATAAAGGCACCCAAACAATCTCAGCAACACGCTCCTAAGCCTTCCCATGTTTGGATTGTTTTTCAATTACAAAAACAAAAAACGATGCAAACCCTAAATCTGGAACTCCCTGGCTTTCAAATGCCTCATTTGGGATGATTACAATACCCCCGGAACACATCTTACCCTCATATTGCTGCTCTGCGCTCTGCGCTCTCTGCTGTAACTTCGTGTTAACATAACATTTAGGATGGGAATTCAGCCTTAATTTAATATTGACAGACTGCCACCAACACCAGCGCTCAGCCCTCTGCGCCGAGGGCTCAGCAGCTCCTGGGGCAGCTGCAGGAGCCCCGCATCGCTGCCTCCGCTCTGCTCGGCAGGGCTGGAGGCAAGCTGGAGGCGAGCTTCCCCGCTCTTCCCAAGCATGTGTGATAACGAAGATCTGAGATCGGGCATTTCATCCGAGGAAGCGATTCCCTCACAT
Source organism: Penelope pileata (assembly GCA_013396635.1). Classification (NCBI taxonomy): domain Eukaryota; kingdom Metazoa; phylum Chordata; class Aves; order Galliformes; family Cracidae; genus Penelope; species Penelope pileata. The sequence goes on along the minus strand of WBMW01005039.1, from coordinate 551,635 downwards.
CCCACGGGACGTGGGAGCAAAGCGTCCCCAGGCTGAGCTGCCTACGGCTTTTGCTGTCCCCAATGAGCCCGGCTCGTCCCTCGGTGAAGGTGGCTGCTGCCTCCCGCAGCCCTGGCGAGTGGTGGAGGCTGCCAGTAGGAAATGGAGGCTGCCAACTGGAGGTGGAACCCGGCTCACCCAGGCCGGGGACACGGGGACGAGCACACGAGCGTGGAGCCGGGAGAACAAAGACGCCGCGGGCATCCTGCGCCGTCCTGCCAGCCTGCGAGCGGAGGAAGTGAGGCTGCTAACTGTTAATGATTTTATTCATGCATCTTGGAAAACAAACGCTGTATCGGTATTTCCACGACTGTACTGTCTGCCAGACTGCTCCCTCCCCAACAACAAGACGCTCTCCATGGAAACCCGAGCAGGCGGATCCCGCGGCTGCAGATGCACAGCCCGGCGTCCCCGCGCCAGCCAGGAGAGCCGGATCCACACCTCTGCAGGTCCCTCCCTCCCGGGAAGGGATGCTGCAGGAACCCCACAGAGCACAGACACCGCAGCACCACCGGGCTGATGTGCCTGTGTCCTGTGAACAGCATCCCTCTGCCCTCAGCTCCCAGCCTCGGGCGCTTTTGGCCGGGCTTGGTGCTTCAGGGTAATGCTACAGCACAAAGGCAGTGGATAGCTGCTACGGACCCCAGGTTTCCCATCCATGCCACAGGCGTTTCCCTGTCCAGCAGCACTGCAGGAGCAGCTCCCTGGAATTCCATCCATCACAGAGCTCGTGCTCAGCAATAGGGGGTTACCAGCGGCTCTCGGTTACACTAGGAGGAGACACACGGGTTCCAGCAAGGTCTGCCCTGCTGCTGCCACTGCTCAGTTTTTCCTTGCGTGACCTAGATGACAGAACAGAGCACGTCTTTAAACCTGCACATGACAGCCAGCACTCTGGAGGCTGGGGCTGGAACTCAACGTGCTCCCAGCGAGGGCTGAGAGGTGATGGGCAGGGCTGGGGGTTGCTGGTGGGAGAAATCACAGGGGAAAAGCAACAGCACTGCTGCCAGAAGGGTCACGGGGCTGCAGGGGAGAACAGACGGAGCAGGAGCCTGTGTGCCACTGCCAGGGGAACGGGTGAGGGCAGGAGGATGAGTGGAAGGACAGCTTATCCAGACACATGAAGTGCCTTTAATTATTCTGCTCTCCTCCAGCTCGTAAAGATACATCAAGCAATTACGCTGTTCTCCTCTAGAGACCCACTTCATCCCCCAAAAGATTTGGGTCAGTTGAGAGAGGCCAGGGAAGACCAGCGAGGCCACGAGGAAGCCTGGGGAGCACGGCTTGAACAAAAGCCAGGAGGACCAGGGCTGGCGCAGGCAGACGTGTCAGCAGTGCAGCTCTGTAACATGGAAAGGCTGCTGCAGAACACGCCCAGCACGGTCTGATGGTGAACTTGGTGCTAGGCAGGAGACAATGCCAGGTTAAGAAAGGAGAGCCCAGCGAACACCAGGGAAAGGTAAGGATGTGCTTATCAGCAAATGGCACTGCAGGGCGGGTGGAGCAGCACCTCGGAGCCCCTTCCAGCACGGTCCCATCACTTCCCATTCCCTGGCTGGCAGCTCTGTCCCTGCCTCCCAGCAGTGCGGAGCCCACCACAGCCGTTCTCCGGGCTCTGAAGGTCTCCCCCAGAGCCCGGCATCATCTCCACGACCTCCTGCAGCCCAGCTCCACAGTCACGCCAGTGGTTCAGAAGGAAAAGCAGCCACAAACCTCACCCTCCTTTGCTTCCAATTGCCAGGTACTCCCCCGTGCCTTCCCTTTCCTAACTTCTACCCAAGGCATCACAACGCTTAAACAAAGCTGAGCACCAGAAGCCTCCGAGACACTTCACTGCGCATCCATTGCCCTGGGGAGAGGATGAAAGACCTCACGAGAAGTGTCACTTCAGTTCCTCAATGCTGCAAGAACATATGTGGGACAGAAGCTCTTTGACAACATCCAGACACGTGCCAAAATCCTCGAGAGCTCCCATTCAGAATAGAAAAACATTACCCCAAATCCCTAGAAACGGAGGATTTCAGCGTCGCTTCTGCTGCGTGCCAACGGCCTCCTGCTGTGACACAGCCCGTCCCCATTTCTCCACGCCCCTTAGCAGGTCCTTCAGGAAGGAGCAGAGCCTGCCTGCCTCGGGAAGGACACGAGGAGCAAGGCAACCCTTTCCCTCGCCCACACTCCAACCTTTCCAGATATTTTTGGTGCTGAATCCAGCACACTGCTTGATGCCCTGCTCCAGAAGGCACCAGAGCCAGTGGGCGGCACAGCCTGGCTCCTTTCCAGCTCCCGTTTAGCACCAGAAGCTCCAAAAAAACGCAGGAAGTTTCTCAGCCTCCCTGTGCAGAATGGCACTGCTGCTGAAGGATGGGGACGAGCACTGCAGCGGGGACAGCAGAGGGGCAGCACCCAGCACTGCCAATGCGAGCAGCGGGTGGAAGACCCAAGGACAATGGTGCTGGAAAGCATGGGTCTGTTCACCTTGAGCTGGTCTCAATTTCAGCTGACCTTCCCACTCACTGCTTCCCAGGAGCGTGCAGGAGGCTGAGGCCACGTGGCACAGCCAGCAGCTGCTGTGTGAGCTCCAGGGGCTCTGTGGGACGGATCCTAGCTGGGAAGAGGGCAGCGGTGGCTGCAGACCTTGGTGGGTGCAGGCTCCAGCAGCGCTCGCAGCCAGCTGCTGGAAGTAGGCCGTTCAGTGCCACGTTCTGGGGAGGAATAATCTGGATTATCTCACGTTGCGGCATCCCTGATCCCAGCAGAAAGAAACGGCGGCAGCTTTTCTCTCCCTCACCTTGCTGCTTGCACAGATTCTGTTCACAAACGCTTCTCTGCAGGGGCAGAGGCTAATGAGAACCACTGTCTAAACAGCGAACACAATGCCACGGCCTTGGCACAGCCACGCGCTCTTGCTCCTCAGCCAGAACAACTGGCAGCCAAGGAGAAGCGCCTGACCCAGGCTGGCAGATCCCAGAGCCCCGAGGAGATTCCAGAAGCCCCTGCAACAGGGATGCTGCACACACTGCTCCCGTGCCCTCTGCAATAGCCAGATGGGGCATTGCCGTGGGGTGACCTCAGCGGGCTGGCAGGGCAGAGGGAACAGAACAGGGTAGAGCAGCATAGAGCAGAGCAGTTCCAGCTGGAAGCGACCTACAGAGATCACTGTGTCCACGTGTCAGACTAATTCAGGGCTAACCCAAGGTTAAAGCACATCGCTGGGAGTGTTACTCAGATGCCTCAAACACGGACAGGCACAGGGCATCAGCCACCTCTCTAGGAAGCCTGCTCCCTGGCCAAACACCCTCTTGGTAAAGAACTCATGTCTGGTCTGAACCTCCCCAGTTAGCCTTGAGCCATTCCCACGCATCCTGGCAGTCACTGGAAACCAGGAGGAGAGACGAGCACCTCCCTCCACACGACCCCTCCTCAGGAAGCTGTAGAGAGGAAGGAGCTCACCTCCCACCCTCCATCCTCCCAGCCATTCCCCTTTGGACGTTCACCACCATTTTTACATCCTTACGTGGCGGCACCCAGAGCAGCACCCAGTGCTCGAGGTGAAGCCGTTCCACGCAGGGCACGGCGGGACAGCCCCTTCCCGTCCCGCTGCCGGCCCGGAGCTGTCCCTTCAGCACCGCGGGGCCAACGCTGCCCGGAGCAGGGGAAGCAGCGCTCCGCACACGGCAGCGCTCCTCCAAGGCTCGCTGGGTGCGGGCGGGTTAGCTGACAGCGCATCCGCAGAGCCCCTGAATTCCAGACGTCTGCTCGGGAGCAAAGTGACTGGCAATCAGCTTCCAGCGAGCCCTTGGCACTGGCGCTGAGTTCACACCAAGACAACAAGCTTGCTCTCCAGCACATCACAAACAAGCACCGGGCACCTACTTTAAAGCAAGAGAAGCTCACTCGCAGATCTGAGACCAGCGCTCAGCAGTGAGCAACTGGAGTGCAAATCTCACCCAGCAAAGCGCGCTGCCGGCACAAGCAGTGCTCCCCGCACTTCCTTCCCCAGCTTCACGCTGACATTATCTCAGCTGCTCGTCGCCGTCCCCCTCACATCTGCCCGAGCAGCAGCTTCCATGTCCTCTCCCACCCAAGCACCCCGGGGCAGGGGCCCTGGCTGTACAGTCAGCAGGGATTGTAATGACCCAGCCTCGTTTGGGAGCAATGACACAAACAGAAGACTCTCCTCGGAGGAACGAGCTTCCAAAAGATGCCCAACATTCATCTTCCTTACGTTAGCAACAGCAGGGTTGGTACTTAAGAAAGAAAGAAGACTCAGTGCCACAGATAGGTTGGCTTCGTGCAATGACAGCCCTATTCTGAAATGTCCCAGATAAAACAGCGAGTATGGAAGCTAGATGGTGACAGAACGTCCTTCCCCAAAACCTCCTCCATTCTGAGCTCCATTCTGGGCACCAAGGACATCCCATGGCCAGTTGGACCAAGGGCAGCCTGCACCAGGCTCTGCCCCACCCTGACCACTGCCCACACTGACACCGGGCCAGGAGGGTTCACACATGCTCCGAGGAAAGCTGAGAAAGCAGCGGGGAGCTCGGGCAGGCTGCAAGCACAGCCACTGCTTCCCAGGGAACAGCGGGGTCTGGAGGAGGCTCTATAAATGTAACGGGGTGGGCTGGGCATGGGGGAACCGGCTGCAGCTTCAAATACAAACACTTCCTGCAAATGCGACTGGAGAGGGTGGACAACAAAACCCAAGAGCGCTTTGAACGGGAACAGCTACACCCAAAATAAGCCGCCAGTGTTTCATTTTTACTGACTCGAAGCAGCAAGCCAAAACCACTTAATCACAGGTTACAGCTCGGGATGTGGTGGTGAGGACCTCCGGTTCCAGCAGAGCTGATAAGGGATTGTTTCCTTTACCGTCACCCGTCCCTATCACCCATTTCTGCCTCCTATCGCTGCCCGGCGCAGTTTGTCAGCTGAGCAAAGTTTCGTGGGGCGGAATTGTCAGCCAGGTCACGGAGCCGGCCCAGACTGAAGGCAATCAGTACCGGGGCAAAGAACAAACATGAGGAAAATGGTTGGAGAGAAGCAGGGACTGGCTTTTCCCTGGAATCACTTTCATGACTCAGTTTCCCTGGGCAGAGATAGGGTTATCTGGCATCACCTTCCTGCACCGCCCTGCCTTGTGCCGTGGGGCACCGAGCCAGCCTGCAAGGCCATGGAGCACAGCGGCTCCACGGGGACAGCAAATCCCTGTGCAAGATACACACAGACCCGTCACAACAGGAGGGGCAGGCACAAGCAGTACTAAGAAGCCAAGACCAGCAAGGGAACACCGGGATCATCCTGATGCCGCTATGCTGGAGCCCATGCCAACGTGGTGGCACCAGCAGAGATCCATCGCTTTGCAGCATCACGGCTTTCCCTGGGATGCAGCCGCTGCAGAGGACCGGGCACTGCTCAGTGACCACCCTGCCTGCTTGCAGCTCTGGGCTCCCCACGTCGGCTCTGCAGAGCTCTTGGGGATGGGAGATGCTTTCAGCTCCGGGCTGAGGCAGGAGGAAGGGAGCTGCAACCACCGGTGGCAACGCATGGGAAGAACAGAGGAACAGCACGAGCTGCGTGCACTGAGGCTGTAACGCCCGCTCCTTCTGCACCCTCCAGCAAGCAGGGCTCATTGGGGAGATGCGAAGATGGAGGGGGGAGCACCAGCCCTGCTGGGTGTCCTTGCAGGCTGCCCAGCTCGCCTGCTGCTGGTGGTGGGGCCAGCTGCACCCGGCCCCGTGCAGGGACCGGGGATGAGCCCGGCTCAGCGCTGCTCCAGCAGTGCTCCCGCGGGGCTGCAGACCCCGGCAGAGCCCGGCGCAGCCCCGAGCAGCCGCGTCCTGCAGCAGCCACGGCTCCCGCGGGTGACGTCAGCCCGGCCGGGCGCTGGCAGGCAGGCAGGACACGCCGTGCATGCAGCCCGCGCTGCTCCAGACACCGCCTGGCTCCTGCAGACACCGCGGCTGAGCTCCTCGTCGTTACAGCTTTATCTACAAATTGAATTTCACACTCGTGTGCCCCCGAACCGGGCACAGGGGCTGCAGGAACCGCTCCCCCGCCTCTGCAGCTGCCCTCCCCCTCCCAGGGTGATGCTGGGGGTGAAGCAGTGCCCGGGAGCACTGAGCTGAGCGCGTGACACCCTCCACCTGCACCAAGAGCCACAGCTGCCCCTGCTCCCAAAAAGCACCGAAGCCGGAACGGTGGAGCAGAAGGCCACAAAGAAGGTGTGGGCTGGAGGGTCGGGGCAGCTCGGCAAAATCCCTCCTGCTCAGGCACAACAAGGGCTTGAGGCCCAGCAAGCCAGCAGCTAGGAAAGGAGGCTGTTGAAATTTAATCCGAAATGTATTTTATATTTTTCCCTTGTAGCTTTCTCCTCCCCGATTTTCTATCTTCCAGCACAAAAAGCGGAAAGCCTAAAACCTCTGGCAAAAATCCTTTAATGTGTTTTCCTGCAAAGGCTGCCTCGTGTGAAGGAATAAGCTGAAGCGGAGCGAATCGGGCAGCCCGGGGGTGCCGCGAGGTGAGGACGGGGGACGCTGGGCCGGGCTGCAGGGACAGCAGTGCCGGGGAAACACCAGGGATGCACCCTGTGTGCGTCAGGCTGAGGACAGAGGGAAGAGGGGGAGGTGAACGTGGGATCCCAAGTGTGCCCACGGTGCCCACTGCACAGCGGGGTGAGAAACCAGCTCGCATGGGGCAGAGCATCCCATGCTGTCAGTGGGATGGGGATGCCCAGAGCCCCAGCTCCCTGCTGGGCCCGATAGGGGCACCATGGGGACAAGGGATCGACCCAAGGGTCCGCCCTGCCCTGCCCTGTCTTGCTGTTGGTCTGAAGCAGCAGCACTCTGCAGCTCAGCAGCTGTCCGAGCGCATCTCCGTGTATTTATCGCTCCTCAGGGAACCTCGTGTCCTTCTTGAACTTGTCCCATTTCTCCCAGAGCCAATGAAAGGTTTCTCTGTTCACAACACCTCGTCCTGAGGGCTGTGTGTTCTGGCAGCAGCACCCTCCTCCTGGTTTGCATCTCCCACATCGTCTGATGCGACCTTGTACAGCACGGCAGGGAGCAGCTCACCTCCACCCCCTCCCTGCTGGCCTCCTGCGACCGCTGTGCATGTGTCATGTCCATCTTCTGCTCTTTCTTTCCCAACCTGAAGATCTCCGCCTTGCTCACAGAGGCTGTCAGCGCTCGGAGCACTCCTGCTGTGACCCCATCACCATCTCAGCTCCCCACACCCCTCGCGACCCCCACCAGGCTCTGGGTACCGAGACCCAGAGCAACCCCTGCCCCTGTGCTGCATCCTGAGAGCCCCAACGCTGAGGCCTTGGGCATCGCTGGATGGCTCAGGGCAGGGTGGGGATGGACAGATGGATGGACAAATGGACGGATGGGTGGACGGGTGGATGGATGGACAGATTCACAGCACTGTGTCCCAGCCACCTCCTGGGTCACACTGCAGACTCAGGTGTGCTTCCCCCACAGGGCCACGCCAAGGACCATGCCACCAGAAGACATTCTCAGAGCCCCCTCCCCATGGGCCCTGTGACGCTCCCCGCCACCCCCAGCCCCATGCCGGGCGCTCCCGCTGAGACGCGGTGTGCCAGCAGCAGATGTTCCGACGCTGCTCTGCATTTTGCAGTGTCAGGAGCACGGCTCTGTTACCAGCAATCCCCACCGCTCCCTGCCAAGGCAGCCCCAGCCCAAACACTGCTCCGTGGGTGGATGCTTCGCATTGCATCCTGCCTGCCCAGCCAGCCTGGCACTCTGGCTGGGGATGCAGGTAGGAGCCTGCTTTAGAAGAGCCTTCCAAACCGCCCCATCAGCAGCAGATAACCACGGCTCAACAGCAAAGGAACCTCTGTCTGGGATGTCACAGGGAGCAAACAGCTGCCCCAGGGGCAGGGGAAGCCCCAGAGACAGCCCCGTGCTCTCAGGCACCCATCCCTGCGCAGCCCCCGGCAGCACACGCTCAGCCTTCGCGTGCAGTGCTGCCAGTTCCTCAGGTCCCTCTGTGGGACCATGCCCAGAGAGCAGCAGCCACACTCCGTGTCCCCATCCCTGCTGGTCCCACCATCCCTCTGCATTCCCACCACGGCCACGGCGGCTCCGGGGCAGCTCCGGGGGGGTCCCCTCGCACCCACCACTGTGCAGGGGCAGCCCCTGCAGAAGGGCTCGGGGAAGACTGCAGCAAAACGCCTGGGAGAAGGCAGAGCGAGGTTCAGCAGTGGGTGAGGTGGAGTGACAGCCCCAGCGACCTCAAGGTCCTTCCGAACACCTCGTCCTAAAATTCCTCCTCCCTCATCACCGGGCCAACAGGGACCCAGCAGTGGGTCGGGCAGCGCTGTCCTCTCCCAAGGACTCAGGGTGGCCAGAAGTGCCCAGAACCCTGCCCACCTCCCAGGTGGAGAACAGGGGCAGGGGGAGTCTGCCGAGATGGGCTCTGAGCTCCATCCCCACGTGCCCGCCCCAGGGCCGCCCCATGCCCGCGCCCGTCCGCAGGTGTCCAACCCAACGGCACATCCCGACCGCACACGTAACCATGGCAACCGCACATGCGAGCGGCAAAGCCGAGATCTGGGCTAACTGCAAATGCAAATGAAGCAAACACATGCACAATGCTAACAGCGTGACCTCTAAATGTCAGCGTGGAACCGCTCCGGCAGACGCCGGCTCCGGGGCTGCCTCCCGCAGATCCGGGTTCTGCCGGGCACCGGGCAGCGCCGGGAACGGGCACTGCTCCGGGGGTGCCACGGGAGATGGGGCCTCCGAGGACGGAAGGAACAGCCCAGCGCCGTGGGGGCTCCGCGCCGCNGTGGGGGCTCTGCGCCGCAGCTGACGCACACGGTCCCGGGATGGGGACGCGGTGACAGAGGGGTTCCCCGGCCCCGGGGCTGCGGCTGCCTACGGCACCGAGCGGGCAGAGCGCAGCCCCGTGTGCTCGGGACACGAGGAGCGAGGAGCCCGGCCCGGGGGGGTGGTACACGGGGTGCCCCCAGCGCCGGGGCCGCCCCCCCGAGCAGAGCGATCTCCGCAGCCCCGGGCGGGTCGGGGCTCTCCGTGCCGGGACGGGGCGGGCGGGGCGGGCCGAGAGCCGACGAAGCGAAGCGCTCCGCACCGGGAGGCACCG
>WBMW01005039.1:497457-542106 GCA_013396635.1 Penelope pileata | reverse complement strand
TGCCCCGGGCATCCTGCAGCACCCCGGCATCCCCAACCCCCCACCCTGTCCCGGCCCTTTCCACCCCCCCGAGCCCCGCGGACCCTGGCACAGCCCCTGGGCACCTCTCCCTATGGCCATGGGGACAGCCCCTGCCTCTCCCACTGCTCTGCAGCCACGGCTGCCCGGGGGGGTCCATCCCTCCCAGCAGGGATGCCCCACTCCCAGGCTCAGCCCCACGCCATGCACAGCCCCTGGCTGTCCCCGCTGTGTCCCTGCAGCACGGGGATGCTCGCGGCCTCCAGCAGCAGCAGGGCCATGTCTGCCTGATGGGATTACAGAAATCGTTGCAAATAGGGCGCGGATCTGGGGCCTTCTGGGTGCGTCTGCTCTTCGCAGCTCTGCCATGGCCGGGGCCATGCCACCCCCAGCGCACACCCCCGGCCACTGCTCCCCATGTTGGATGCCCATGCAAAGGGCCTCCATGCCAACACCTTCCTGCACACCAACACCACGTGTGCTGCACGGGTGGCTGCAGCCGCTGGGCTCCTGTACCCACCCCAGACAGCACAGCTCAACCAGTTCAGTGCTGACCCAGGGACGGCCTCGAGCCCACAGAGCTGCAGCCCCACGCGGGGACAGCGTCACTCCCAGACCGGCAGCTGCACGCGTGGGTCCATGGGCATCTGCGATAAATGCCCCCATCGCCTCTGGCTGCGTCTTAGCTGTGACCCGGAGGAGCAGAAGGGCTGGGAGCAGTCAGGGCTGCTTCACGCTGCCACTGCNCCGCCTCCCAGGGCCGGCAGAGGAGGGGGCTCAGCTGCCCACGGGCAGCGCCCGGCTCGCCAGCCCCGCCGCTCCTGGAAGGATGGAGCACGGGGACGTGGACCCCTCCCAGCCCAGCCGCGGGGCCCTCGCATTTCTTCTGGCGGCCCCGCAGTCACGAAGCCCAAGGCCCAGAGGTGTGGCTCTCTGCAGGGGCCCTGCCGGCTCCCCCCAGCCCGCCCCCCGAGACTGATCCTCATCGAAGGGGACAAGCGGCGACGCACAGAGGAAGTCACCCTGCACACAACCGTCCGTTCCCATTAGCGAGGGTGTCTGTCTCCATCGCTCCCGGGCAGCAGCACCTTCCACCCCCATGCAGCACAGCCAGAGGTGCACGGGAGGGGCAGCACGGGGGGAGCACAGCTGTCCCTGTGCAGCCACCCCCCAGAGGCTCTGGGGGTCAGGCACCCACCTGCCCCATAGCCAGCCCCTGGGGCACCCCTGTCCCTTCCTTCCTCCCAGCTCCTCCTTGTCCTCACTCTGCTGTAAGCCCACCCTCCATCCTAATCAGCTGCTTCAGTTTATTCTTCCCTTCGATTTGAGGTCAACCGGAGCTCTTTTGTGCGCCTCTGCAACCCTCACAAGATCCCACCCCTCAGAGCAGAAGAAAAACACTGGTTCAGAAAACGTACCAGAGGAACTGCAGGTCACTGCAGATTGCTGCAGAAGGAGCAAGGAGAGGAGAGAGGTGCTGGGCAGGGTGGGTTTCAGGTTCAAGGGACAGCAGGAGGGGAGAGCAGCAGTGCTCCCACCAAGCAAAGCCAAAGCAGCCTACCACAGCCCGACAGCTGAGAGCCCCCCGCAGCAGGCTGCATCAGCTGGGGCAGAAGTTGAGAAAGCAGTGTGTTACCCATCCAGAAACAGCACCGTGGCTCTCAGGAAGGAGCTCACAGAGGAGCTCTGGGGCTTGTGAGCACAACTGTGCCGAGAGCTGCACTGCTCTGAGCGCCTTCAGTCTGCAGCTCCTCCTAGGCTGCAGAGGCACCAGCTCAGCGACTGCTGGGGCTGGAAGGTGGGTGTGTTTGGGCTCAGCAGCACTCTCGTTTCCCTTCCTTTTTGCACTTAAACTCCTGTCCAGTGGCACATGCCACGGACTGCAAGTAAAGCTCTGGATCAGCACACAAACCCTGGGAAGTGTGCACAAACCCCAGCAAGCACGGGACCACCAGCTTATGAAACAACCAGGGAAGGAAGGCTTGCTTTCAACAAACCGCTTTGCCTCAGCAACACACCCGTTCACAAAAGCAGAAAATGCAGACATCAGTTCTGCTGAGAAAGAGATAAAGACCATGTGCAGAGGTGCTGCTGGGCTGGAGGGGAGGCTGGGAGGAGCTCGGAGGAGGAAAAGCAGGCTCTGAATGCACGCTGCTTTTGCAAAGTAAGCTCTCTGTATTCATCCGAGAATGTCTGTAGTACAGGGTTCATCTGGTATAAATAAAGTACAAAATTTTACAATGTCTCGATCGTTATTTTAACAAAAATACTAAAAACCGAGTAAAAACTGAAAGCAAAGTGGGGAAGGGAGACTGTCGGCCACAAGGGATCTCCATAAACGTTTGTAGAAACGGGAGAGTAAAAACACTTCCTCTGTACAACGAAGCCGCCCTCCTGGCACCTCCCTGCGAGGCGGCGGCGGTGGCACGCAGCACTCGGGGGCTCGCAGGACCCACGCTGCAGGTCAGGCTGAAGAGGCTGCGTCCAGTCCACAGTGATGTCTCCCTCCTGGTCCAGGCTGAAGTGCCCCAGGTCAGTAGCGGCCAAAGGGGTTGTTGTTCTGCTGTGGCTGTGTGTCTGCGGAGGACAAGAGTCAGACAGTCAGGAGGTTTTGTTCCGGCAAGATGTCCCCCCCCACACCACCCGCACGGCTCTGAGGAGTGTGTTGCAGGGTAGGAGCTGAAAAAACAAAGCCTAACACTGTACCCCGCATGGCACTGCCTGTGCTGCTCGTCTGTCTGAGGCTGTAGACAGGAGCACAGTCAGGACCTGATTTTCTTTAGGGAAGAGACTGATAGGCACCACTTCCAGGCACAGAGCTCTTCCAGAAGAGATCTCTCCGTCCCTCCAGGCAGAACTGGTGCACCATAACAGAGCCCTGAAAGGTGGCAGCTAGGTGGGAGGATGAGGCTAGGGGTGAATTATTTCTGTATTTTGGATGAAAATCGGCCCTGTAAGACTGCACAACACCTGCAGCCAGACAAACTGATCAGAGCTAGTGTCAAACCCTCAGCCAGAGGCGCACCCAGAAAACAGACTGAGGGAAGGTTTTGGATTCTGAACCCATGATGGTGTCTAGGTACAAATGAAGGACGTGCCCAAAGGACTTCAGATGGCACAAAAGGGGCAGGAAACACGGTAAGGTTATACTGGAGAACCTCATGAGCTTCCCAACTGCTGGGACTGATGTGAGCACTGGGCATCACAGAACAGCATACCTGGATACTGTGGGATTAACAAAACCATGCGAGTTTTTTTATTGAATCCCAACCAGCATGCCTGACACTGCAGACTAAGAGAGGACCAACACAACCAGGCTGTAGCTCACTGTCCTTAGCTGCTGGCCAAAGGCACAGTCAGGAATGTCCTGGAGCCTCCTGACTCAGCACATCCTAGGTCCCAGGTATTCCTGTCCCCCTCCTCCAAGATGTTCTTGGTTATGTCCTGCTTTCCACTCCACCCCAGCCACTACAAACAAGAGCTCCAGATGGTTCCTGGTGGAAGTGATGCAAACCCAACGAGGTGCCATGGAAGCTGCACGCTGACACATGGCTGCATTGGACCCACGCATCCGTTCCATATAAAACCCCGCTCCGCTTCCTATACAGCCAGGATACAAAAATATGGCTATCCTGCTACATTCAGACTCTTAAATGAGATCTTCTTACACTTGAATGTCCTGGCTGGGCTCCTTGCACAGACTCGTGATTTGTGAATCAGGCTAGCAGAAAAACTAGCGCATTAAAACTTCTGTTTTCTCTTTATTTTTTGCCACAAGGACGAAGAACTTTCTGCCAGGGAACAAGTGTAAGCCCTACTACTCGGCCACTGTTTGTTGCAGACATTTGTCATGTGTGAACACCACGGGAAAGCAACACCTGCACCCTGGCTGCATCAGGCATTTCCCAAGCACAAGCCTGCTCTCAGAAATAACCAATTTAAGAGACCGAATTAACCGAGCAGATAGATCAGCATCTGCCAACTGTATTTCTAATTGACATTGAGCTATAAGCATTCACATCCTCGACTACCACAGCCACGGTGGCCCAGCCAGAAAAAAGGGAGGCTTGTCAGCTCCTAGCCACCAAGCTCCCAGCCCCCACAGCTAGAGCCAGCACAGCCTCTCTCACACAAAGAGCTGTGCAGTCTATCTGTAGGCATTATTTTCATAGCATCGCTGCCATTTTTTATGGCACAAAAGCCAGTAAGGTTACAGTAAAACAGCAGGTGGTTCAGAGAGAACAGCAGAGGCACTGGGTTCTGCTTCTAGCCCTCCAGACAGCAGCTCAATACAGATTATAAGAGCAGTTAAACAGTGCCAGACCACAAGCACCATCTATACCATTACCCTGTCTGTGACAGCAGCCACAGAAGCCCACAGAGCACAGTCAGCATGAAGCAATGCTTCACAGACCGCCTTCCCTGCCTCCAAGAAGCCTTGTCCTGATCACAGCATCTCTGGGTCACCCACCAAGTGAACGCCCCGGGGTCAGAGCCTCCCTGAGCCCCTCACAGGTCATTTACAGCAGAGGAAGCATCTCAGAATGCTTTAAAGCTGCAGACTGGAACCTTCTGAGCAATCTGCACGACAGTCCCTGTGAAGGCTCAGCTCCCTCACCCCTCTGCACGCAGCAGACCTGGAAGGCTGTTGTTGGGCTGGCAGCACTGCCTGCCCTGCTGCTGTGCCCCCTAGGGCCAGGAGCTCTACGTCCTGCCCTGACACCATTTCCCTGCCAGCACTGTTTATGGCCTCAGACAGACAGTTTGGCTTGGCCTTGCTTCCCTGCACCAGAGTACCTGCAACGGAGAATGGCAAGGGAGGAGACTGAGGGACAGGATCAAGAACACCGAGGCTTACTGGAAAGCTGCTGCTGAAGCTGTCGAACCAGAGCAGCTGTTTGCTGCTGCTGCTGTGTCTGCTGAAGGCCTTGGCGCTGGAACTGCAAAGAGAGAAAGGTAGTTACAGCCACACCACCTGCCTGGCAGCCTCAGCACTCACACAAGGCCTGGCAAAAGCAAGGGAGGGAGAAGGGGGAGGGTGCAGGTGGAACACAGTTGGGTTTGTGCTGGACTATCACGTTCCTCTGTCTCCGAGGGAACACTCACAATGGGCTGCTGGGGGGGAAGAGCCTGCATCCCCAGCCCTGGGGGCTGGCCCTGCGCCTGGGGCTGAGGCACTGTGGAGACCTGGGGCTGCTGCTGGGGCTGCGGTTGTGGCGGTGGCGGCTGCTGCTGCTGTTGCTGCTGCTGCTGTTGCTGTAAAGATAGAAGAGAAGGGGCCATGAGGGCAATGCACAGGAAGGGCAGAAGGGGGAAGGGCATTCTGTCATGGTAACATGCTCTCTTATACCACTTTTCTTACAAGTACCTGCATTACACAAATTTCACCAGGACCCTACCACCTTTGGCTGAGAAACCGCAAGAAGCATAGCAACAGTAACAAAAACCTTCTGCAAAATGGGATTTCAACAGATGGCGAGAACTACAAGACTACTGGTCAGCTGGGGAATGGCTAGGAGCAAACAATACAAGAATAGAAAACAACTAAGAGCTAAGAGCTATCTCCAGAGGTTAGCTGGTTCATCTCCTGCCTCCTGGTAAGATCAGCATTACCTGCTTCACTGAATATTTGCCTGACCTGTTCTAAAAATGTTTGCAGACATACCAACAGAGCTCCTACAACCTCCCAGTGCAATCCATTTCAGGTCATGGTTACACTCACTGCTGGATTTTTCCCTAATCTCCACCCTGAATCTCATATGTTACGATTTAAGAGGATTTCCTGTCCTACAGCCAAGGTAGGTAAGTGTTGTTTGGTTTTTTTTTGTGTGTGCTTGTTTTCAAAAAGTCAGAAGTTTGGAAACCCCTCTTGTCCCCCTTCTCCAGCTCAAAGCCCAGCTATTTCAGCCTTTTCTCCTTGGACACATTTCCCAGCTCTCTGATCCAACTTACTGCCTGCCCTTCGCAGCCACTCATGACAGTGATATTGCACTTCAACAAAAGGATGCAGATCAAACTGGATGCAATGCCCCAACCTAAATGTTGATAGAACTACTTACAGTATTTCTGTATATTCTGAGAATAATACACAGAGACAGAATATACACACAAATCAAGGATCTTCATTTCTCCTCATCACACAGCTTCCTAATTTTCAGATACTTCTCCCACCTGTTGAGGTGGTTTTAAACTCTAGATCAACAGAAGAGCTTCTAGCAGAAATCAAAAACTACTACAGCTGTCAAAAAACCCATAGTGATGGTAGGCACAGTTTTGATCACTGGCACAAAAGGGTACAGTTCAAATCTTGAACAGGCTCAGAAAACAGACAGAAGTATGATCAGGAGAAGGGGTGATAATATATTACGAGAAGGAGGTTAGAAAAAGCTGACCTATGAAAGATGCAAGTGCTCCCTAGGAATACACGGGGTGAGCAGCAGAGAGAAAGAGCCAGTAAACAACAGGACATGGCAGACAGTAATAACTGGATACAAGAAACACAATGACCCAAGCTTCAAGAATTCTAACTAAAGAGAGTGAGTTTCTAGACCAGCCTCCTAACTTCCATCTTAAGCCAGTTTGGTCACTCAGGTTCATGAAATGGATGCCAGGACCTGGATAAGCAGGTAACTGACTAAATGAGCCAGGAGACCCCTCCTGATTTCATGTCCTGCCTCTCTGCAACAGCTGACTACCACCCATGGAAAACAAACCAGAAGGCCATCCATCTTTTTCTACAAGCCATGCACGACGACAGTCAGCTAAAGCACCAGGAGTCTGTTCTGCATCTGGTATGCCCCTGATAACACAGCAAGAGTCACTGCAACTGCAGAGATTTTGGGCACTCCATATCTTTATTGAGCAACCAAGCAATGTCAGCTAAAAGCTGAAGGTATGCATGAAGTTACTGAGCTAGGAGAAGCGCTAGCAACTTGTTTGAGGCACGTTCCTTTTCTAAATACAAGTGATGGAGAATGCTAAAAGAAACCCACTGAATAGTCAGGAGGTGCTACTCATCAAAAGAACTACAAGCTGCTGACCATGCTACAGGCAGCCTCCTGCCCAGTGCAAGGCAGCAATTCTCAAACACTGCTGACTGCTGCACTTGCTCAGGCTGCCCTCAGAAAACTAAGTGTCATCACTCTGGGCCATTTAAAGTCTGCCCCTACTCTACAGGCTTGCTAGGCCTTGCTGTAAGGTACACAACTCACCAAGTAACCCACAGATTTCCTACTTTTGTGTTTCTCTTTCAATTCAATGCCTTTCTGTAACTCCAAGAAGTGTGTATCTGTACACCATATGGGTATTTATTATTCATAAGGCCATAATGCAAATCCATGGAATACTTCCATCTGCTGACACGTGCATGTGAACTTACCCAGATCTAGATTTAGGTCTAACAGCTCACTGGATCAGTTTTCCACCATCTACTGCTAGATGTGGAGTACATGGATTGATTCACAACAGATTTCCTGTCTCTGAGAATTGTGACTGAAATTTATTCTGATCTTGTGAAAACGCAGACATGCCCCTAAAAATGATCTTATAAGGAACAACTCTACCTACCCTGGTGTGGGCATGGAGATTTTCATTTTGTTTCTAGCTCCTGCAGGACTTCTAAGAGAGCTAGCTTTCTGCATGATCTCATGGGCTCAGCTGGAGCAGGAAGAGGTAGGATGCATGCCACAGAAGACTAAACAGACCTTTCCTGCTCTTAACTTTCCCTTAATCTCATGCTGGGTGACCAGCAAAAGGCAGCACAGCAGGTCTCTCCAACAGGAGAGGCCACCTCTAAGGAAGGGAGAACTGCCTAGCAAATCATTACAGACAGTCCCCAGCAGAGCTGACATCCTTCTGGGCACAGAGAGGCAGAGCGCAGCGGTGGGGACAGCGGTGAGCAGCATCTAGCAAGCACACCCAGTGGTCTTTCTCCCATCAGCAACCACTCACCCTCAGCATCTGCTGCTGCTGTTGCTGCTGCTGCCTCAGGTACTGCTGCTGCTGCTGGTCAGGCAGTATCTGGCTGGGCCGAATTCCTGAGGGGACTCCTTGCGGACCCAAATGGTTCATCCCACTCATCATGGGCGCCTGCTGTATTGACTGGTGAGGAAATCTGTGAGAGAAAAGGACAAGACCACAGAGTCAAAAATCTGCAAGCTGCTGGCTTCTCTAATCCAAACCCAACTTCTGCCATCAGTGACACACAGCCCAAACAGCTGCTTGCAACCCGTGCTGCTGCCCTGCAGAGAGGTGAGGGACACCAGGCACCTTCAAGGGCTTACTCCAACCTGCTTTTCCAGAAGCCTTAAGTAATGGCAGTCAGTCCACTGTTCTGCAGTCTCCCTGCTGGATTTATGTCTGCCCAGGAGCAACGGAAGTACCAGACTGCACCTTTAGATGTAATCTACTGGCTGGATTTAAATTCACAACTATGACTTTCCCAAGTCATTTGTTTCATACTTCCCAAATTCATCTTTCTCTGGCTAGTTACATCGTCTCCTGCCGGCAGCTAGCATCTCCAAATTTCATCCTGGCGCTGTTTCTTCTCAGGATTGAAAGCTGAATAAAGATGCTCCCCGAGGGTGTAAAGGACTCGGATGCTGTGTAACACAGCATGGAGAACAGGCTTTTCACAGATTGTTGTTAGGGTTGTCTGAACAGAGCAGGGAAGCCCTGGATGAAATGCAGCTTATTAACATCCAGTAGGGCGGGAAGTACCTCTGTGTGTTGCCCAAGGTGTGCGCGTAGCCTGGGGCCTGCTGGTGCACATAGCCACTTGGTCTCTGCTGCATCTGTCTGACAGGATCCACCAGGGCAGGATTAGAGCTGGGGTGGGAATTCTGATAGGGCTGGCCAGAATACGTAGGAGGTACCATCGTGCCTGACTGGGAGGGGTGCTGTTGAAGGCCTATGTGGGAGACGTAAGGTGTGTAACCCTGAAATAAAACAAAACCAAAACCTTTGTCAGTCATGGGGTACAGTACAATGTAAGAATTTAGAGCACAGGAGATCATCCTCCTGTAAATGCTATCACAAAGACTGCTCATCTCTGGAATTCAGATTCATGCTGGCCAGAAAATGAGTGAAAAGAGCCAAGAGATTTCAGGATTTAACAGCAGAAATAAAGACACCTCCCTGTGCTGTAGCCAGATTCCACTCTTACCTGTGGTCATTGCCACTTACCTGGGAGGGCTGCAGTGCTCCATAGGATGGGGTTGGAGCCATCTGGCGTACTGGCTGCTGTCCCATTATGCCTTGGCCCTGCTGGAAGGCAACAGAACACATTGTAACATCTCCTCAGGCCAGGACACTGCTGCTCTCTTTTCAGAAGCTTCCACCAAACCAGACAAGTAGCTTCACTGCTAAACCTGTGAGGCTGCCCACAGCACACGGATGCTAATGATCCTTGCTTCACCTGAACTTGGGGCAAATGAGCCACCACCACCCTACCCACCCCACTGCCAGGATGTGCCCCTCTCACTGCCCCACAGCTGCAGATATCCCCAGGGTACTTCACTCACAGCTTCCACCAGCTGTTGGTGACACAGGGCCAAAGCCAGTGACAAACAGAGGTCTGCTCCAGAGAAACAGACATGAGGGACACCCTCCCAGGGCAGAAAGAGACAGGGCTGGAGAGCTCTGGCTAGAGTGGACAGTTTCAGCAAACAGCTACGACTTGCTGTGCTGCACAACTCTGACTTACCAACTTTGCTTGAAGCTGCTGCCTCAGTATCTGTCCCTGGGACACCGGAGGCTGTTGTCTGTACACTGCTGGCTTGTAGGAGGGGTCAATGCCCATCATGCTCCCCATCCCTGAAGGCAGCACCCCGCTGTAGGGAGGACGACTCTGAACCAGTTTCCCCAAGGGCATGCGCACCGGTCTGTAGGATGTGTCCAGGCGAGGGCCGCCTGTAGGAGGAACAGAAACAGCCTGAATAGTCACGTGCTGTTGTAGAGCCTTGGAGCTCCAGAATGGCTGTTCATCACTATATCCTGACACAGGATAGGCAGAAGGAGCAAGCGTGTGTAGGACCCTCTTGCAGAAGGGGTTTTTACAAGAGGTTCCCACAGAGGTGCCAAACGCTCCCTTCTCCTGCACACCCACCTGCTGGAAGAGGCTGATTCTGGGCATAGAGACCCACTGGTGACTGCCCATACGCCAGCCTAGACATAGTGCTTCCTGGTTGGTGATGCAAGAGATCTGTAGGCATGCCAACTCCATATGAAACCCCTCGGCTGGGACCCAAGACAAAATCCTGCAAAGAAAATAAGGGAGTAAGAAACATCAGCGTGCACCACGAATTCATGAATGGACCAAGAGTCTGATAAGGCTGCAAATTTCATAGGAGAAAGCCTGGACTGCTATCTGAGCTGGTAGCCTCCTTCCCATCCATGAGAAATTAAGGAATTGTTTGCACTGCCCCAGGCTAGCGGGAGAAGGTTAAAACTCCAGCACTCCCAGCTGAGAGAAATCACATTTCATCTTCACCACTACTGCATTCAGGCTCCTCAGAAAGACTCGAGGGAGTGCTCAGGGCTAGACTATCAGGGTTGGACACAAGAAATCCGTATCTGTTGGACAGTTACCTCACTTTTGCTGGCAGACTGGTTGCGTTTCTTGGTTTTGCTCTGCTTCTTCTTGCGCTCTTCAGTCGAGGTGGCAGGATTGGAGCTTGTTTTATCAGCCTTGGCTGGTTCCACAGCCTTCTTCTCTGGCTCCAAAGCCACAGGCGTAGGAGGCTCCTCCTCTTCAGGGGGCAGTGGCAATGGCTCCAAGTAGTAACTGCGGGGCTTGGGTTTTAAGTGCGTGTGGTACAGAAGAAGTCTCTGCTGCTCCTCAAATCTAGACACCCTGCGGTCCACCCGGACTGTCCCAAACCATCCCCAGGAGAGGGGGGCTGAGTGCTTCAAGCCTTCAAACAGATCCCAAGGAGAAATCTTCTGCTTTGTAGAGACTTGCAAGCCCTTGAAAGCAGAAGAAATAAGACCCTCCAAGGCCCTGTTCTTTCTCCTGCTACAAGAAACTACACTTTCAGATTCCACGCCACATATCCCAGGAAAAAAAGCCAACAAAAACCAACCACCCAGACAGCCAGAGCTGTTCTTTCAAGTGTGATTTCTAAAGCCCTCCATCAACAACTGTCATTCTCCTTCATCCCACCTCTGCCAGTCTCCTGCTGCACACTGGTACCTGGTACTGTCCATTAAGTCATGCGTCAGGGGTTGTTTTTTTTTTTTTTTTTTGCTTCATGCAGCCATGATTACCAAATAAAAGTTTGCCAGACCATAGTAGCCTGCACTGCCCAGCATTAACACCCAGCGTTGCCCTTTTCAGACACAGTTATGCACCACCTTGCCTGTGTGCAGCCAGCCATCTCAAGCTTGGCAGGCAACAACGAGCTGCATACTGATGCTTCCCAAGCAGCGAAGACTCAAGGCATCAGAGGACAAGGCAACACCTGCCCTCAGGAGCCATGATGCAGACAGCAAAGCTCCACGTACCTCCTTCTTGAAGATGGAGTCAAACCCAGCTATTTTATTGCCTTTGGTGTCAATGAGGGATCCCTGAGGTTCGCAGGTGATGACATCTCGGGTCTGCTTGGGCAAGGGCAGTAGCTGTCGTACTTTCTCCAGGCTGTCAGACTGCCGGTCCCCCAGCTCTTTCTGCACAAGTGAAGTAAGAGAAGTCTTCAAGAATTGCTCAGAAAAAAAAATCATCCAAAGCCCACCCGTGCCTCTGCAGGTGTCAGCCTCCACCTCTGCATTACCTGTCATCTTTGCAACACTCAGCCCAAAGCTCACAGAGCCACTGGGGCAACCCTCACTGCTTTTCTAAACAGCAACAGGACTAGCATTATGTGAGAGACAGACAGATCTGCAGAGCTGGATGGCCACAGCACAGCATCCTGCTCCCTGTACAGGACCTGGTGTCCCTCACCCTGAGTTTCTTGACGAGATTCATGTACGCCCGCTTGTTCTCCTCCATGCTGCCCTGAGAAATGCTGGACATATCAGCAGCCAGGGTGCCGTTGATGAGAACACTCAGCATGTCCAACACAGTGGTGAAGAGCTCGCTGTTGGTCAGAGCAGAAAGGTCAAAGTCACCGAAGAATCAAAGCCCCTGCCATCACAGTAACACCAAACACTGTTAAGACTGCTGAGAGCACTGCATACGGCCAGAAGCACTAAGCACTCTTCAGCCTAAGCCTCCCACATCAATCCTCCTCTTGGTTATACACCGCAGGCTGTTCACACTTCAGTCAAGTGCGGTATCACAGATTGAGATCGGCCTCCTGTCCACCCATTCAGCTTATCCAAAGAGCAGGTTCAGACTCAGCTCCCCCCAGCTTCTCTCTCTGCATCTGAAAAGCAGAGCTTGCTCTGGATCTGTCAGAAGAACATACTTGGACTCAAGGATCTAAGTCCTAACCTGCTATTACTCCCAAGCCTCTTTCAGCTGTCACAGTGCTTCCTAACAGTGTGTGTACAGAGACAGCTAGCTTACACAAGAGAAAGGGTCATGCTAATGACTGCCTCCCCTAGGAACCATACGGAGCAGAAGTCAGGGAGAAAGTTACTTGTTTGACTGCATGTCCACGGTGCCACTGCTGATGATGTCCAGGAGAAGCACAGCCCATTCAGTTGTCTGCTGTGTACTGCGTTGAACGGTGTCAAACATCCCTCCCACCTGGCAGAGAAGAGTAGTTTATTCAAAGATGCACCAAGTAAAAACATTAAGATTTAAAAGTGAGAAAGGAGTTTAAATCAGAGCAACTCCCGTGCTACAGCAACTCCCTCCAAGAGTTCCAGGAGACTGCAGCCAGCAGGACAAACCTCAGATACAAGTAGCCATGCTGGGGAGTGCCAAAGCATTACAGTGAGAAAAGCAATACTGTGAGTAGCCTGCATGGCACATCTCCGAAATGGAGACTAAGACTATGAATGCCATTGTGGTCCAATGGAACAAGGAAGTTTTTCCACAAATCCTATACCACTCAGGGCTCAAGACATAATGCAGCAGGGCTGAACCTTGCTTCCAGACATTTATTGGCCCTCCAGTGTTGGTGTGCTCCAAAATGAGGAAAAAAAAATGGGACAGAATTCTTCACTACATGTGGTTAACCTCTTTCACAACTGCTCACCAAATTCAGTCGTAACTTCAGGGCCTCATGCATCAGCTGCTTGGCTTTACAGTCATCTTGGTACTGATCTTCCCTCCAATTCGTAACAATCTAAGAGATTCAGAACAGAGGACAGACCTTACATGCTGAAGTTTACAGAAGGCAGCTCGTGCTGCCCAGTGACTCAGAGATGGTCAGCTCAAGCACCCCATACCAGCCAGGGTAAGACCTTGGCCTTATTGAGCACAAAGTAAGGCAGACAAAGTTCCCATGGACAGCAGCCTGTCTGCTGAGGGAAGCAAGGGGAGAAACAAGGCACTTACCTGCTGGACCTGACTGTACAGAGAGGTGAGGAGACCCTCCCGCTGCTCATCCTGTCCCTTCAAGCAAGTTAGCACCAGTGACAGAAATGGTTGCTGGCTCAGGAGGGACATGCTGCAGAGAGAACAGAGACCTAGCTGTGCTGCCAGGCTGAAGGATCAGCACAGCCAGCATGGCCTGCCCTTTCCCCAGAACTCACCTCTTCTGCTTCTGGCGGTCCCGCTCTTTGCGGGAGGATGACCCCAGATGTTGTCCTTTCTCCAACTCTTCTCCAGCAGCTTTCAGAACGTGGCCCTGCACCGATGTTGGAAGCTTGGCGATCAGAGGGGCCACCAGCCACACTCCTGATCTCTCCAGGGAGCTGTGACAAGGGAACAAAAAAAAATAAAAAAAGAGAAAAGCAGTTTGAGATCCAACCTATGACTCAAATTTGTCTACGAGGCAGCTTCATGCTGGGACTACACCTACCTGAGGATGGGTTTGGATTTGTTGCTGGCTGGTGTAGCACTTGCTGAGCTACCGATATTGTTGGCTCCATTGCCAGCAGAACTAGCAGAGCTGGTCTCTGCTGACTGTTGGAACACCTCGATAGTGGCCTTGGCTATATTTTCTAACAAGGAGTTCATCTCCTGGAGATTGAGAAGAAAAAAGAGCTAAGTCCTGCTCTAAGAGCACCCACAGACAGGGTTTACACATTTAAACACAACTCAGTACATAGCCACATTGCCAGCTTCCCCACAAACACTTTGGGTCTCAGACACCTCATGTCCTTCTCATGCTTGGCTTTCACAAGGCAGACTCACCACCAAGGCATGCCCTTTATTTTCTCCCTATTCTCACTTCTGTCAGATCACTAACCCACCACCTCACAAGCAACTGCTTCCACACTTGGGACACACATCCCTATACAGCCCCACTGAGCAGAAACTCACGTTGTTTGCAGTCTGCTTAATCATTAGCTGCAGCTCCAGCGAGGACTGCCTCATGGTCCACTGGTCCAGATTCTGCAACACACACACACACACACTGCATGAGTATTTACCTCCATTCAAACTACATCCTCAATCCATGCCCTCAGCTCTCATGGTAACTGTCAGAACCCCTCAGAGAGGACTGCACTCCTCAGAGTGGTGGACTCCACTCCTCCCATGTTACACCAGGCAGCTACCAGGACACTCCTGGACTCTGTCAGGAGCCTGTACCTGTAAGATGCGCTTAATCCTCTGCCGCTGAGGATTTTCTCCTTCCTCATTGTCCAGCAGTCGGTGTGGGTAACAAATGAGCTGCATCAGCCTCTGGGCCTGTGTGCTGCTCAAGACAGGATCCTGCAAGTCATTGCTGTCTTCACAGAGAGACTTCAGACATCGCTCACCTACCCACTCCTGCAGGATGAAGGCAGAGTTGGAAGAGTCAGACTCATGTCTCACATCAGACTGGTGCTTCTGCTGTCAATATCAGATAGATGCAGGGAAAACATCAAACTCATAAGAACCTTATCAGTAAGCAGTAATGCCTGGTAATTATTTCTCTTCATGACCTGTACTATCCTGATTCAGCAGGCATCAGGCACGGCGCAGCAATCGTGACAAAGGAAATATCAACTCTGACAAGTCAGCAGAGGAGAAACACAGTAGCTGCTGTTTCTTTTGATAAAGCATTAGCATGATTTGACACTACACACCCACTGCCATGCCCAGGCTGCATCAACACTGCCACTCGGTCTCAAAGGTCAGAAGGAATCACTTAAATTTATTTGGTCTATTTCTTGCACAGCAAAGCCCTAGAACTGTACTAAATTAAATAATTCAGCTGCAGGGCTGCAGCTAGGGCTAAACTAGAAGGTGCCTTAGGGAAAAGCAAACCTTTTAACTCTCAAATGGTAATGGAAAATGCACTGCTGTCCTTAGTGAAGAACATTCACCTTGCTTCTTTTCTCACTGCTTGGAAAGGGAAATAACTGACTGAATGCAAGATGTTTATAAAGCCACAAATTATGAGAAGACAGAAAACTATTATTGTCAGCCTCCCAGTTTCAGTTGGTGGCCTCTAAATGTATTATCAGGTAACAATTTCTAAAACAAATATGAGGTAGATGCTTTTTCATGTAATTCACAGCTAAGCTGCAGTGTTCATTACTGCAGGATTTTTCATATTGAAAATCAGTTAGTCTAATTCATGACAATAAAATGCACAGAAGACTACTACACAAACACTTCTGCAGGAGCACAGCAAGCCTGGTCGGAGGATTCTTCCACTGAGAAGTTACAGTAAGAGGAGAGTTTAAGCACTAAGTAAAGCACAAAGCTTGGAAAGGGGGAGGGCAAGTAAGGCTTGAAATCCTTGTGAAAGCACAGCCTAAGTCCTCAATGACTTCATTGCAGACGAAGATTCTGCTTTGCCAATATATGCAGATTTGTTGATTCCTCCAACGCCTATCACATTTCTTCACTGTCTCTATGCCACTTTTCTTGAAACTTCTCTTCCTTGTGTATGTAATACATGTATCACTGGGAAGGCCATCTTTGCCACTTGCCTAGCTTTCTACAAGAATTAGGAGGACTCGTCTCTGACCCGCTTTACTGGGATAACCTCACAAGCTGGTACAAAGTCAACCACCACCTCTGTCCTCAAGGGACTATCAGCCTCTTTCTCCCCAACATGTCTTTATAAGACAGTCACCCTCACAGGCTCTATATGACTGAATCAGAGCCCTTCATCTCTCTCTTCACAGGAGAGCACTAAAACCACCTTTTTCAAGCATTCTGAACAACTCTGCTACCCCAACCATCAGACTCAAGTTAGCAGCTTTGACCCAACCTCCCTCTTGGTTCACACTCTCAACTCTGTGGCTTATCACAGCTCTAAGTAATTAACCTTTTCACAGGGTCAGTCCCTATTACCTTACTAGTTTGAACAGGCTAAAGGGCAGACCAGTGATTACAGAATCAACGTTTCACAGAATCACAGAATTGCAGGGGTTGGAAGGGACCTCAAGAGATCATCGAGTCCAACCCCCCTGCCAGAGCAGGTTCCCTATAGCAGGTTGCACAGGTAGGCATCCAGGCGGGTCTTGAATATCTCCAGGGAAGGAGACTCCACACCCTCCCTGGGCAGCCTGTGCCAGTGCTCCGTCACCCGCACCGTGAAGAAGTTCTTCCGCATGTTGGTGCGGAACTTCCTGTGCTCCAGCTTAAGGCCATTGCCCCTTGTCCTGTCCCCACTGACCACCAAAAAGAGGTTCCCCACCTCCATTTGCCTCCCACAACTAAGATACTTATAAACATGTATCAGGTCCCCTCTCAGCCTTCTCTTCTCCAGGCTGAACAGATCCAGATTACTGAGCCTCTCCTCATAGGGGAGATGCTCCAGGCCCTTTATCATCTTTGTGGCCCTCCGCTGGACTCTTTCTAGGAGGTCCCTGTCTTTCTTATACAGGGGAGCCCAGAACTGGATGCAGTACTCCAGCTGAGGCCTGACCAGGGCAGAGTAGAGGGGAAGGATCACCTCCCTCGACCTGCTGGCAATGATTAGGTCATGAACGTTAGCACCCATGGAAATAAGTTAAAGGTTTCATAATCTACTTCCCTTCCCCACATCCTCATGACAAAATCTAATACAAAATACACGACTGAATATGAGATATTACTTTTTTTGAGTTTAAGAAATCACCATTTATGGCTTAAGGCATTCTACAGCCATTTCAGAACTGATATTGTGAGTTCTGTAGCATCTATTGCTCATACTGGAGGTGCTAATGATAAACATACCATTTTACTTACCCTTTACAGCTCTAAAGCAGGAGCTCTGGCACAATCTGGTGGTACTAACTGGTGCCTGCTCAAATATTCATTCTTACATAACCAGTTCTGCCAACAATTGGTATGGTAACTGACACACTGCTGTTCCCTCCCATACACGTGTGCACACATTCTACCTGCTTCCTACATAGGCTGGAACCAGCAAGAGAAGATCTCCTTTCATTAATGTCATAGTCAGGTTTCAGCAACACCAAGTATGTTGAATTTATAATCCTAAACAGCAGCCTTCTCAGGCAGGCTGGTAACACTACCATATAATGAGCCATTTAATAAACAACAGCATCATAAAGCATGAGGATAACACAGCACTAAGTGGATGTGCATTTCAAATTGGAAAACTGTATCTTTCCTGTTGACATAATAAATCTGTAACCACAGCCAAAGACACCCTTCAACACCTATTTTCATACAGTAGTGATAACAAACTCTCAGTCTGCAATTAAGTACCCTACCAGCCAAGTTTTAATTCCTCAAATGTCAAATTTCCTCAAAAGAACAGAAATATTGGTGCTGTCAGATTAGGGACGAGCGAAAGATTTAGATTTTTGGTTTTGTTTCTTTAATTAACTGAACAGGGCACTGCAAAGCCCCGGGATACGTTAACAGTCTAGCTGCAAGCAACACTTAAGCTGCATTCTGAGAGGCATCATTTATCACTTCAACAAGCTGTCTTTCTTCAGCTTATCTTCTTTGCCTCCAGCACATATCTCAGCAAATCACTCCCAGCACTCCCCTCCTTGGGCATGAGCCTTATGCTGTTGCCAGAGCAAAGGGGATGGGGATGTACAGACCCTGAATACAGCAACACCTAATTCTTGACAGCTGTTTTATTTTTTTTTTCCCAACTCTTTGGTAATGGTGAGCAATCCTTAGCGCCATCACCTGGCAGAACCACGACAATTTCTTTATTTCAAAGAAATTTTTGTCAGACTCAAAACTGCAGAAAGCCATATGGGATGCACGTGCCTGCAGAAGGGATGAGGACAGGTGCAGAGATGGGACAGACTCACCTGCTGACAGATACTCCTTAGTACATACTTGGCATAAATATCCAAGCTAGCTGTTTCAACAGTTACAACCCGACCACCAGCCTTCCTGGTGCCCAGCTCATCATCCATGAGATCATCGACACCTCCAGGGTGGGAAAAGCCAGAGCCTTTCAGCTCTGCATCTCCTATAAAGAAAGGAGAAGTGTCACAATCATCAGTGCCAAACCCCAAACCTGACCCACTAAACATCCCGAATTTTTGAAAACCACCCCACAAAGCAGATCTGCTCTGGTCTTTTGTCTTGCCAACACATCTACCCCCATGCAATACAGTGCTGTCTCCCATTGCCCCCTAGAACATTCTTACAGATGTAGGCTAACACAGGCAGGTACACACCCAGAACAAAGACAGCCTTCAGAACTGCAAAGACTGCTCCATCCACAATACGATTCTGGGAAGCTGCCAGTAAGTGACGGTCACAAGAAGAACGGATTCCCACCGTGGGTTTGTCTGCAAAGAGGACAATAGGGAAGTGCAATACTCAGCGAGAGAGAAAGGCACAGACTCCAGAGCTGCCTGTATTATGCACCAGCCAGTACCAAAGAATCAAACTAAGAGAATCCTGAGGCTAGTCCTTTTTTCAGCTGTAACATGGGGTCAATTTAATTAAGTTGCACACAGCATAGTGCCAATCACGCTGCGACAACTGAACCATGAAATCCAAATGGGGAGCAGTGCCTGTGACATGAACTCCAACAGTACCCTAACCCAGAATATGGGCTGGGTTTAGAGATCTGAGCTATCAGGATACTGATGAGGAGCCAAAAACAGAGCTTCCTGGACTGGTTCCATCATCAGACAAAAAGGGAGCGATGTAAAATAACAGCTTCTGGCACCAAGCTAAGAGGCTGTACAAAGCTCTAGACAAGAAAAGAAGAAAAAAAGTGATCATTACTCTAATGGCTTAGTGACAGCAAGGCCACCTCTACTGGTGGGTTACTGGCCTCCAGAGCCTCCTCCCCCAACGTGCCAGCCTGCCATGGAGTGACATAAATGGAAGGATATTGTTCTTTGTCCTTTGCAGAAAGCACTGTATCAGGCTTTGCCTGCTTCTTTCTAAGCAGGCAGGTCACGATCTCTAATCGTAGGGTCCAGCATCTCTTTTCTTGGGGTGTGAGAGTCTCAGTACTTGCACAACACAGAAAGGCTGTACTTTCATTCACTTACTGCCATCTTGCTGGCACGGGTTCAGCTGTGGAGTCTTAAACAGATGGAGTAAAATCCGGCAGGTCAAACGTGCTCCTGGTTCAGAGTCCTGTTCACTGCAGGCTATGTAAAGAAAACAGTCAACTGAGATTTCTTAAGTACTGGGACAGCTGACTCTCCATCCAAAAGGTATTCATAGTGCACTGCCCTGGAGCAGCCAGTTGAGAAGCTGCAGCAGTCTTATTGTATTTACAGATAGAGAGCACGTGCAGCAATTAACATGCAAATGAGCAAACATCAGTATTACCCCCAATGACATGCACTGCATTTTGCTTGCTCTGTCTTCCCAACTTCACCCTGTCAGTCTGGATGCTGCAATCCCCAGAGCAAAGCTAGTGTAGGAATAAGGCAGAGTGACTCTGGCACCACAGGCCCAAGCTGTCAGCTGGCTGCTGTAGCCAAAATGCTGACCTGAACCATATCACCAGCAGGAATCACACTGCTGGTCAGACAGCGTGGCTGATCACATCTTCCCATGCTTATTTTAGCTTTCACACAAACTCCAGAGAGTGAGATTTTGAAAAACTTTAGCATAACCAGTTTTTGATAGAAAACAAAGGCCAGAAACTCTCTAAAGCAAAAACGTTTGATTCTTAAGTGCCATACTATAAACTGCAAACTGGAGGCATGTTTCATAACTGTGGGGTTCATTAAGCATTCACCAAGCACAGCCCCTTGGGCCAGCACTGGGAGTAAGACCAGCTTTCTGCAGGGATGCACTTACCAGCATTGAGGAGTGAAGGGATAGCAGCACAGCGAATCAGATCCTCCAGCAGCAAGCACTGCCGGGCAATGAGAATAGCAACAAAGGTGGCCAAGGAATCATGGAAAGATAAGTCACTGACCTGGAAGAGAGGAGATCAGCCAGTGATCACAACAGCCTTTGCCTCATTCCCTCTGTCAGCAATTCATAAGCCTGACTAGGAGCTAGGGGGAAGTGCCTGTAACCCCAGGTCAATGTCCAGGGTCAGCCCAGGCTACAAGAAGCACCAAAAGGTAACTCTGGTATTCAAAGCCTTTCCCCTGTCCTCAGAAGGCAAAGCTTCCATCCCTCGTTCAGTTCCACCTCCTCCCAATGGATCCCTCCACTCCTGATTCAATTCCTTTCCCCTTTTTGAATGTTTGCACTTGCATCAACATTGCAGAGGAGATCATTGAAACCACAGGTCCCATTATTGGAGGAACAGCACAAAGCTTTAAGCACACCCAGCCACTCGGCGCTTAGAGACTTGCAGTAACCAGTCAGCTCAGCACACAGGATGGCGATGTCATTCACCCTGTTAAATAAAGAAATAACAAAAAAGCAGAGGGTCAGCACTGCAACTCACGCACAAAGTTGGGTCAATGATTCCCTAAGGCATGTCACCTTTGGCTCCTTCTTCCTCTCACCCCAAAACAGCCAAGCAAGGGCTAATGCCTTTCTTATCCTCACCTAAAGACTTTATTGTCTCAATAGAACTGTGAGAGCTCTGCTTCTTACCTGTCTGGATCATGGTGCCCCACACACACATGCATAAGTGCGTTACAGACAAAACTGTAGCGGTTTGCTGGGTTTTCGTTGAGGCTCTTGCCCAGGTTGGTGTATGTAAAGTTATGTGCGGATGGATTTTCAATAGTGTCAATCATGAATTCTGGTTCCCATAGCATGTTGGAGTCAGATGGCTCAACATTGCAGTAGATTGTGTTCTTCACCTTGGAGCAGAAGTCACTAAACAGGACAGGAAAGAGAGATTAGGAGCACAAAAATACCCACTCTGTTTCCACTGAACTCTGATAAGCAGGCTATCCTGTGTAAGACAAACACAGCCCTGAGCAGAAATGTGTGAGGATCAGTTTGTACCACGAAGACTCTCCCAGATGAGTGAGGGTGGTTCTTTGTTGGGAAAGCACTTGGAAGTTACTGGGAGAGTTCTGAGAATACAGTATGAGAACAGTCATTCCAGGTCAGAGTGGGAAAGCATCCAGCTCAGCTTTTGGTGTCAAGACTGCTGATGTCCAGAGAAGAGTTCAAGAGCAAGGTAGGCATGTGGCCATACTGCCCCAGCATCCTCCCTCACCCTGCTGCAATTTATGGCTCAAAAGCTTTTGGGGTTAAAGGTAATACTCTCCTCAACAGATTATCCTCCTACAAATGTGCCCACCTTCTTTCTGAATCCAGTAGATTTTTGACATTCACATCACAGAGTAAATTCCACAGTTAACTATGAGTACTATGAAGTTTATTATTCTTTTCCTCTGAACCTACCGCTTGTTGTTTTATATTCGTATCATTTCATGCTTGTATTGTAAGACATACTGAACTCTGAGCTCCTCTTCCATATCAATCAAAATTTTACGAACTCGTATCAATTTCCCCCAGTTCTCTTCTTCTATGGGGAGGAGATTCACTCTACAGCTTCTTGTAAAGAAGTCACTCCAAACCACTGGTCATCCATCCACTCACCATCCTCTGTACCCAACTCCACTGTGTGTTTTTTGGAAACAGGCTCCCAAGAACACGTGACACAATTGCACCATGGCTCATACAGTGGCCTAATGATGCTCTCTGTTCTGTCCTCCATTCCTTTTCAAACAATACCTAACATTTGTTTTTTTGACTGTTACTGAACATTAAGAGGACATTTCATTGATGCATCTATTACAACTCCAAGATCCAACTGGTATTATACAACCATTGCTACATAGAGTTAGGATGGCAACAGGGATGATCCTAGGTGTATTATTTTGTTCAATAACACTAAATTTATCTGATAAATCTATCGGTTTATCATTCAGTCATCACAACTGGGTTCTACTAACCTGCAGGCACCTTGAGTTTGATGTGCTTAATAACAGTTACATGAGAAATTTTGGTATCAGCATTTGTACAACCTTTGATATGTAGAAGAGCACAAGCACTAGCAGAGTCCTGTGGGGCTTCTTCAGAGAAGGATCACCCTCAAAACAGAAACTTCTTCCTACTCCTTGTCTCAATCTCTGATCTATTGTTTGCCTGCAAGAGGCTATCCCCTCTTATCTGTATCTGTTTACTTTAAAGCCTTGCTGAATAGCTTTTGGGAATTCAGTTACACTAATATCATGTTTCTCATTTCCATATGTGTGATGGCTGCTGCAAAGAACTCCAGTGCACTTCCTCTTGCTTTCAATTTGGTCAAAAAAGACTTCAGAGGCACTCAGCAGCCAGGAGCCTAGCCAGCTGATACCAAGGCCCAAGCAACTCTCACAGCCCCTCAACAGGGTTAATACCTAAGGTCAGACAACCCTGCTGTACACCTGCACTGAAACATTAGCAGAGAGCAAGGGCTGTGGGAGAACACAAAGTGAAGCACTGTGTGGAGATACAGACCTGTAAGCAGAATTACCCTTTCACAGGATCATGTAAAGCAAAGAGCCAGACAGATTGGTGGACTCTACCCCCGGGCTGCTGAGGAAGGAGCTCCACAGGAAGCTGGTGGGGGGCAGCTCCCAAGAGAAAGCAGAGGGCAAAAGACCACAGAACAAAGTGAGCACAAGGGACAGAGCAGAGGTAGGGGGAACATCAGCAGAACAGAATCTGAAGGGTCAGCAGGGGCAGAACAAGGCCAACGAGTGCAGAGCAGCACAGGAACAAACCCAGAATCAAGCACAGGAGGTTCAGAGGTGATCCAAAAGTTATCAGGGAGCTATGCATGAGCAGAGAACAACCTTCAGGACGAACTGCTTGATCAGCCAAGGCCTCTGATTGGCATGACTAGCAGAGTTTAGTAGGAAAAGGGCCTCTCTACTTCTGTCCTCTTGGATAGACCTAAGAACAGACCTGTGAAAGTGCAATTTACTGAAGAACCTAAAGATCTAACAGCCAAGGTAACACGCTGGGTCACTGCTGTGTGCAAAATAGGCACTCCTGCCAAGGCTTCTGGTCCCCATTGAGAAGATCTCTCAGACAACCCCATCAAATAAGATAACAAACAAAGCTTACACCAAGGTGCTATACTGGCAGGCACCCACCGCACTCTGTCTGCCTTGGACTCACCTGAAGAGCTCCCCAAATTTACTTTTGAGGTGACTGCAGGAGGTATACAGGTCATACAGATAGGCCAGGATACAGCGTTCTGCTGAGGAGCCATCTGAGCGGTTCATGCCATGTTTCACCACTCCACACAAACTNAAAAAAAAAAAAAAAGCTGCAGCAACACAGAAGAAAATCTGAAGGAATATAATCTCATTACACAGAGCTCACAGCAGCAGTGCTCAGCGGGCAACAAATCCTTTTCCCCTTAAATTCTGTGAGCTTAATTCTCAGGCACAAAGTTGCTACCTTTTAGAACAAAGATACATCCCTGCCCCTTACAAGCCCCTTCCATGTGGTGAGGAGAAGGTTCCCTTACCCTTCGAAGACCTGAGCCATCTGGTCCTGGTTCAGTATAAGGCAGGAATGGTAGTGCCGCAGCACAGCCACGATGCACAGGCACAAGCTGGTGGTGTAGCTGCCAACAAGGTCGGAGGATTTCAACAGCAGTTCTGCCTCCACCACGCTCAGTTCATTCAGCAACTGCACCCAATGACAGAAAAACCCTTCAACAGCCACAGGGGTAAGGTATGGTCAGAGATGGAGCAGGCACACCACACCCACAGTCTATAGGGCCTGCCAGGAAAAGGGACTGGTATGCACTTTCTGCCTAGAGATGTAACCCTGGAAGAGTTAGTGCTCAATATTTAAGCACAGTGTCTTGGGCAGTACAACATGGGGGGGCAGTGCTTGAGAGTCAGGTGGAGACTGAGATGTGGTCACAGATTGTAGCAGGCAGCTTTTTCAGTGCTCCTGTCCTGCACAAACATCATTGTAGACTGAGATCCTTCCTTTATGGCTAGTAGCATCAATTACACTGGCAGTCATAGCAAGGCTTCAAAAGACCAGTGTCAGAGCCTTACAAAACTGCAACAGAATTATAGCAGGATCCAGAAGGCAGCCTGCACTGTCATGTGCCAAGCATCCTTCCAGGGAGAAAGGCAGGAGACCAGATAGGCACAGACATTCCCTTTCTCATTTAGAAAAAGGCCTTGCTGCAGAGATGCAGTGCAAATCCTTTGAGGACAATCTTGAAATCTCTGGAAGAGTAATCCTTGCAACAAGACACATAAGGCTATCTGCCACAAACAACCTATTCCTCACAGCTCAACCCAGGAGAACTGCAATGACCTTGTGTTCTGACCATCTCCATAACACAAGTCAGAGGACCCCAGTAGCAACCCAGCTATCACAGCACAGATCTGCTGTCCTTCAGGCTGATGAACTGATCCCCAGGGAATGCTTATGCACTCCATGCTTACCTGGATGGCAAAGTCGATAAGACCACTGATATTGAGTGAATACTCCATCAAGTCAAAGATGAACTGCACATGCTGTACCAGAGGCAGGTGGTAGGACATTCCCAAGGCAAAGCTGGTGATCTGTTCCAAGACATTGCGAGATACCTGCAAGCACAAGACAACACACAGTACTATCTCCCCTTGCAGAAGTCCCTCAGGAGCACCATCTCCCTCTCCCCGTAGGAAGCTCCCCTCAGGAATGCAAAGGGACACACAGCTCAAGGAGGACAGTAATCTTGAAAGTTTCCTACCTGAGATGTGACTTGGTGCTGATCAAAGTGAGAAAGGTGCTGGAACTTTGCAAAGATATCCTCAGCTGTTGGGAATGCTTCCGGCTTGCTCTTTTTCCTCTTCTGGCCTTCCTCTCCACCTATGAAAGTTGAGAAGACCAGAAAACAGTATTGGGCTACCTTCATCATCAGAAGAATAGACATCAACCATCTGCACGTCAGTTCCTCAGCAAAAGGATTCACCACCACGCAGCACAGCGAAAGAGCTGGAGTCTCCATCCTCAAGCTGATAAGGACCATCCTGAATTCACACCAATGAACTGCTGAGGGAGGAATTCCTAGCCTGAGAATGACAGTAGGGCTAACATCTAGTTTATCCCAAGTTAAGGTACTCCTTGGAGAGAGAAAATATTTTCTTTCCCAATTTAGATGCAACACTGACTCCCTGGTGAGTTCTGGACTGGAAATGGTTCCATCTCAAAATCTGTCAGAGCATTCTATCTTTAAAGAATCACACCACATTTCGAGTTGCCTTACAAGATTCAGCTTAACCAAAAGAGAAAAAAAAAAATGTAGCCAGATTCTCAACTGATAGGGATTTTCTCCCAATACTGACATCACTATCCGAATCTGTGACCCTAAACATTTAGCACGTTTTCTCCAAGTGTAACAGAACACTACATTTTATCAAGGTCTTTGCCTAACATTCATAGGCAAAGCTCTCCTTGCTTTTGTGCAAGGAATTAAATGGTAGAACTTAAGAAAAGCAAGTTTGAAAATTCTATGTTTTGGCCAGGGTCTCACTCTGAAACTGATAAGACTTAGTCCCCTTCTGAAGAAGGTAAGTTCAATTAAACATATACAGCCAAAAGGAAACAAATCTTATTTGCTACTCAGTATCATCTGAGAACAGAGCACCATTCCAGAAGATCAGTGACTGATACAGCCAACCAGGCGCTGCAGATTATATGAAATCCTCTCATTGTGAGACTCCGCACAAAGGAGGCAGCCAACTGGAAAGACACTCCTTTTTCAGAAAGGAGTGGCTCAGGCACTACTAACCTGTCTCTGCAGTGCTCTTTCTGTTTAAAACTTTTAGAATATCTTTGGTTATTTTCTTGATTGTATGCCGAGCATCATCCCGTTGTTTTCCAACCCCAAAAAGAACTACCAACCGCTGGTTACATTCGTGACTGCATGACTCCTCCTGGGGAATCAAGAGAGAGAACTGCATTAGCAACCATCAAGCTGAATGCTTTAATCTTGTTTCACATCTGGATCTCTTAAAAGCAAAAAGAAAGCTTCATCTCAGAAGCTGCTCTGGGAGTAAGCAAAGAGATATCTTAAGTAGATCACTCTCCTGCAGCAGAGCAGAAAAGCGCGACCGTGCTCCTTACCCACCCGGTAATGGAACAGAAAGATATCAGGTTCAGCTCTGTTCACTCAGGCTCGTGCTTACAGCAGGGAAACACCAGAGCCTCATGATCAGAGCACAAGGCAGAAGCAGGAGAAGGGTCATGAGCAGGTCTCATACCTGAGGAATAGGAAAGTGTGTTGCATACTGGATGTGCCGGGGCTGGTCATACAGAGATGCTAGCATTCCTTCTGCAGACTTGTCCTTCAACAGAGGCTTTGCTTCCTTTTCAGGATCTGGTTTCTCAGGGGAAGGGCTGGCTTTAGATTCACAATGCATTGGAGGAGAAAACATCTAGGGAGGTGTAAGAGCAGGAAAAAAAATGTAGTCAGGAACATGGCCATGCAATACTTATAAGAAAGAATACAAATAAGAAGAGTATAAAAAAATTCATTTCTGCTCGGACCTAAAAAGAAGCAGAAAAGAGGGAGGATAGGAGAAACATTCAGTTCTTAGGGCACTGACCAAGGCAATGTGTTAAAACACTATTTCTGCTTCTGGCCCATATTGTATATTGAGTTACAAGCAATAGGAAATAACCACGATTTAGGATTTGGGGAGCAATCACCTCCACAGAAAAGGTGAGGATCCTAAAAAGCTGTAGAGCTCTGCACATCATGCTTGCCTAGCATGTACCTTGGAAATCCAGAAGTGGGTGGAGAATGCAGGTACTCAGGAATTTTCTAATTCACTCTGACTTACCTGAACAGGTTATGTGGACCTTTTCACAGTGTCAGCTGCCTTACAAGCTAGCCACTTTTAGCACACTGGCTCTACAGCAGAGAGGGAGCATGCACACAAAAGCAAGGCACACGCTGTCCCTGATTCCAGCACAACATACTGACCTACTTACTGAGCAGCAGGTAGGAAATGCAGGCACATACCGAAAAATCCGTCTTCTCCATGTCATCAAAGATCGTGCTGGAATTGTGGTCAATGTCCATGGGCTCAGAAAGACCTGTGTCCTGGGAACAGACAGAGCAGGTTTACATCTCAATAACACACCAGGCAACAAGACAGGACTCATTTACTGCAGCACTCCATTTTCATGTTGGACAGTGAGAGCAGTATGCCAACACCCACGGTGCCTGGCGAAGCAAACCCAGCTGGAATCACGTGCACTACGAACACCTGACACGGCAGACAGCCCTTGCACAGCACTTGACACTATGCTGCTCAGCTCTGAGCAGAGTAAGCTTTTCCTACCTGCCCCTTTACATTCTGCAGGACCTTTACACCCACTTAGAACATAACCATCTACTTTTGAACCGAAGTGCTAAGGAAATAGCCTGGGGGAATGAGAAGCATGAGTCATTGGTACGTCTTCCAGCAAGTAGCAGCAAGGACGCTGCAAAGCTGGTAAAAACTGGGAAGTGGAACAAGGGGAAGCACATGGGAGAGCTGTGGTACTTGTATTCTCACCTCTAGCTTGATTCCACTGTTTCCCTCTGTCTCCTTCCTGTCATGCTCCTCAGCAGGGTCATCAAAGGGAGAGGGCGGGCGAGGCCCATGAGAATCCATGGCAAGATCACCCCGGGAGATGAGCGTGCACATGTAGATGTTGTGAGAGAAGACATCATGTCGGATGAGCTCACAGAATAGCAGCACCAGGTTAAAAAACTCCACCTTCTCATTTTCCTTCCCAGGATCAGCTGAAAGGACAGTAGAGACAGTGCTATTAGAGCTCATCTGTAACACTAAGAGCAACACCAGCCACCACATCTGTGGCCAGAGGAAGTGTTTCTAGAGATCTCAACACAGTAAGTGACTGATGCACGGTTCTGAGATTACAGCAGGCATCAGAACCAGAAAGCCCACCTTCAACAGGTGGCAATTAAATATGTGAAAACCTCTCCAGTTTGTATCGCAGACCAGAGGCATAGAATTGCAAGTGCCATCCCTGGGTACACAAACACAGTCTCCTGCATCATTCAGAATTATATCCTGCTCCCCTTAATTAATCCATTTGTAGCATTTACACTGAGAGGTTACTCCAGAGCTTTGTTGCTTATGAGTTAGAAACCTCCCTCTAGTTCTCAGCCTGAATTAATTCCAGATTGCCCTATACTCATTTATTCTGGGCCAACATTCTGTTAACAGAGGGGCTTCTGCATTGTCTTCTTGGCATTTGGCCCTCCAGGCTGCTTTCCCTTCCTCTCCAAGGTATGCTCTGGAAATTGCAAGAAAGCCAGAGAGAGAATTTGGGTATATTCAGGACTTACATACAGAAGAACAGCATGCCAGTTCAGAATTTGAAGAGGAAAAGCTAGAAACTATGAGACCAAAAGTTTTTATTACGTACTTAGCATGGGAGCTTGAGTGTCAAGGAACTGCATAAGGACGTCCTGAAAGACAGGAGCACTGGCTGCTGAGAGAGAGCCTGAGGAGATGGAACCCTTCTCATCCACGACTTCAGAGTCCCCACATCTCTGTGGAAGCAGACAAACGTATCAGTCACTGTCCCTGAAGAGAAATTCAATGTCCATTTAAAGAAACTCAAAAAAGAAGTCTGCAAGAGATCACTCCTAGCTTGCACTCATGGGAAAGCACTACACAGGTTTCTGTAAGCTAATTCATAGTCATCAAGTATGCCAGCACTTCTGCACCACAAGAACCTAACTGTCTTCAGAAACATCTAAAAAAAAAAAAAAGGAATACACACAAAGCAAAACTTACAACCTGCTTTGGGTCAGACAGAGCAAACGTCTGAATTAACAACACAAGCATTAAGAGGCATTGTGCTGATCAGCCTTTGCTTTTCATTGTTTCAACGAACTGAAGATAGGTAACCTCTGCTATGCTCTCCTGCTGCTAGTCTTCCAGGAATAAGGACTTACCTCAGCCTCTATCTCTGCTTGACGCTTCTCCAGGAGTTTGGCCACAACCATAGCTCTGTGGCGTCCCGAGCGTTTATAGCTGACAGCCCATTCACACAGCAAGGCCACCACTGCATCATCATCTGGGGAGATCTGGGGAGATGCAAGAACTATGGTGAGAACGTGAGTCAAACAGAACAAGTGAGCAGCCCTAAGGCCTTAGGTTGGATGTAACAGAGCCCTCTCTTGGTAGAGCAGCGTCAAGTTTGCAACATTCCTCTCTTCCTGACATGGGGCACAGATGTCAAGGTAGAGTCATCCTGCTTTGTGTGACTCCACTGTGCAACATGAGGTGAACCACATCCTTTGACAATACTGCAGACTGGCTTTGCTTCAGGAAATCAGCTCTTTGGGCAGCACATCTACGGAGTATCAATCTTAGCACACACTGAAACAGTTTCTCAACAGCATTATACCAAATACGCTAACTACCAGCCTTGCAGCTAACTTCCAGGAACCGATGCAGAACACATCATTAATAGGTTGCTCTCTTCAGTTTGCTGTGTGGACTGTCTTAGGCTTACGCACATTTGTTAGCACAGACTTAGACCAGCGCACCAACCCCTCATTCTCACTTTAGTACCTCCCCAACTTAAGACTGCACAAAATTGTTTACAATGGGGACTGCATCTCTTGGCCATTGTCCACTACCTAGTCAGCTCTCTACAGATACAGGACAGTAACCATGGAATATAAACAAGAACATTGTCCAAGAGAGGGCTCAGCAGCAAAGTCTCGAGGCACCTCATGACTGTCTTTGGTTGGACCCAGCCCAAATATTCTGTTATATAAAGAATCCAAAGAGTTGCTGAAGTCAGATCTTTCAAAGCTGTGACTGTCCAGAACTTCTAAAGTGTGCAAGACACGGCCAATAGTGAAACCTGGAAGAGAACAGAGAAAAAACATTTGTGTTTCCCAACTGCTACAACAGACTGTTAAGCAGAACAGTTTCTGTGAGCTCACTGCTCAGTAGACTGCCTAAGGAAAGCTGTACCAGTCAGGCCAGAATCCATCTGGCTTAGCATCACACATCTCCCAGTGGCCAACAACAGACATCAGGGGAAAGCACCAGAGCATGGCACGTATACAGAACTACAGCTCTCTGGTGCACACTTCCAGCTTCTGGTAACAGATACTCCTGCTATACCCAGGGAAACCGACCCACGCAAGATTCTGCACTGGAAAGAAAGTGATCCATTTGGTTCTTTTCACTGTTGACAGTGAATACCAATGCTAGCACAAGAAAAATCCAAGGAAAATAACCAGACAGGAAGTTTCTTGGGATAACACACAGAACAGGGGAAAAAAACCTTAACCTACAGCGAGTTACCTGCTGTGGTTTCCTGGCACTTGTCAAATGACCAACGAACCTCCACAGCTTGGCCACGTTCTTTTATCTGCTGTTCAATTTCACGCAGCTTTGCCCGAACCTAAAAGCAACAGACTTGTGTAAACATCCAAGAGGGTATCTTAGAAGCCCTGTGTAAAAAATTATCAGAAAACAAAGAACATGACAGCAGTTCTACTTGAGGTTAGATTCTGCCCATCTTCCAACGACATCTTCTTGTTTATGGCAGAATGGGAGCAGTTAATTGTTTGAGAGTGAGACAGCACCTCTGGCTGCGCTTATCACACAACATGAAAAGAAAATCCTGAGAGAGCTATGATACAGCTATTATCCTGGACCACCAGAGCTCCCTTTTCTGAAGATTGCTCACTTGCTGTGTAAAGGCTGAATTCCCTCCTGGCATAGGCAAGTTGGATGGGGCTATGGGCAGGTGGTCCAATGGAGAGCCAGTCTTTATCCTGCTGTCAGTCAACGAGTAATGCCACACAAGGGCACTTGGGCAACACAAAATTATACTCTGCAACAAACAGAAAAGTCAGTATTATCAAGCAAATCAAGGGCAAAACACTCAAAGTTAAACTACTTTCTACAGAATCACTCCTTTATCCTACTTTCCAGACATTCATCATCTTCATTTACTATTTTTCAGGGCTTCTAAGCTCTGAAGGACTCTTCAGGCTAAGAGTATATAAGAACAAAAATGAGTAGACTAGTAAATTCTGCTGTATTGAATATCTTGGACTAGGTATACTTAAGAAGCCAGGAACAGAGTTCCAGGTCATCCAAAAGCATCAGTATGTTGCTGCAGATCTTATTTTCTACACAGATCTTATTTTCCTATGACTCACACTGTCAATGCACAGGCCGTCTCTCCTGGCCCAGGAGAAGCATTTACACTGCTGACTTAGAATCCTTCTCAAAAGCAAAGTGTGAGAAGAAATATGAGTCAACAGACCCAAACTCATAACACCGTATTATTTAACAATTCTAAGTATGATCCTAAGCATGATTATAATGATACTATTATACATGTTTTCATTCTTTTCTGATCTTGTACAGACTCCCACAAACAGACAAAATTTCATGGACTGACTTTTAGGATACACCCCTACAGCTTCTGACTCATGAGGAGCCAGACATTCAGACAAACAACAAAGGCTGCTACAAACACTCAAACCAAAGAATCCATCACCCTGGGACACATGAGCAAAGGTTAATATCATGCACTGTTAGAAATGTGTATTTCCAGCTTGACTTTACCCAGCTCCAGCTTCCAGTCACTAGATCTCACTCTGCCTTAGCCTCATTTACTATCTGCACATCAGAAAATCTGTACATCTTTTTTCAGAAGAGCCATTCTGATACCTACTAAAAATAATCCAACCATAATTAACTAATTTGAACTTCTTAAGCAGGTTGTGCACAGACCAAATCAGCTAAATCATTGAAGTGCATATGCTCATGTATTTTGCCTACAGTGAACTCCCCAAACACAGGATTTCTGTACTCAAAATGCAGTGTTTTACCATACAGAAACTAGAAGAATAACATTTTAAACTGAAAGTGACTAAGAAAAGCTTTATAGAAATATAAAGGGGTTATTTATAACCCATGCCTTGCTCCCTAAGCCCTTGCAGAGGGAATCTTACTTCTAGTCAGCTGTAACCTAGGAATTTCCTTTCTATCCTGTTTGTGAGCTGCCTGGCTGCTTCTTGATCCTGTCAAGGGCTCCCTGATCTCAGTTCCTCTGTTGAGCTGCAGGTTCCCAAGCTCTGTGCTCTCTTCCTCTCCATCTCCTGCTCCATCCTGCACTCTCTGGAAGCTTCTCTGCTTTAACATGCTCCTTTGCTCCCCAGGAAGGGGCAATCTCCAGTGCCTGCACAGGGATCCACCTGACCACGTCACTTCTCTTGAAGGAAAAAAACACAACCATGAACAAATACACTGAACAGAACTCACTGTCTCCCTCTGACACAGGCACACCATTACACAACACTATTTGCCCTTCAGATATATCTATCAGCGAGGCTTCAGCAACCTTGCTCTTTTACTGTGAGGTAAAAGAGCGGTCTAGCTAAACGGCTAAAGTTCTCCCATGTAAAAAAGTGGGAGGGGGTGGTTTTTATTTTTTTTATTTTTATTTTTAAATAAGAGCTCACTGAGTTGCAAAGTGCAAAGCGCTCTTCTTCATTTCTGGCATAACTTCCTTTCCTAGATCACAACTAGTTACTGACACACACAACGGTAGGTGAAACATCCCTTTCTTTCTTAGCCTCCCCTCTGCAAAGCACTCCCAGCCATCTGAAGCATGTGGAAATAGAGCAAAAAACTCTATTTTTCTTATGCAAGTCAGTCAAGCGCACTGCTACAGCACTGAAGTCTGGCACCAAAGCTCTGTAACACATCAGTAAATACCTGCCCTTTGACAGTCATGGTTTGAAGCTCCTACACTCAGGAAGTTACTGTCTGAGGGTGTAATGATTTTTTCTGTGATGGCATACAATATGAACTGTTCCTGCTGACCCTGCTGTCATCAGCTTCTCCTCAGACCTACCTGGAGGATGCAGCTGAGGCCATATACCACCGGTCGGTGCTGGGGGCACAGCAGCAAGTCGCTGAAAGGGCTGGGGGGAGGATTCCCTGTAGCAGGCTGAGGGGTGGGAGTTGAAGGAAGTGCATTCCCTGTCTGCGTAGACAGGATGTGGGGTGGGTGCCCGCCAGCACCATCCAGCTGCATAGCAAGCCTGCGGGTGCAGAAGTAGGCCAGGCGTCTGGACAGGTAGGCAGACTGCACAAACTCTCCAGAGTACTGTAGGGAAGAGAAAGGTAAAGTCCTCATTACAAGAAACATAGGAGAAATCCTTGACCCTTCCAGAATTGTATACGGTGGGGCACTGCTTTGTAGAGACAGTCCTTTTACATAGAGCTCCTTGGCATCATCCACCAGCCACCTGCTATTAACCATCAGAGAAACTCCTTAAATCCTCTGCTACAGCAATGACTTCATGTTTCAAGATATACCCACACCCAGCCTTCTCCCAGGGCTTCAAGGGTCTATCTAGAATCTGTTGCAACAGACCAGACAAGCAGTTTCCATGTAGTGGTGCCAGGAGTCCAACTATCACAGGTCTGAGGTAGGCAGAGATTACCAGGTCTAATGCAGGGAAACAGAGTAAAGGAGAAAAACAGAAAAAAAAAAGCAGGACTAAAAAGGTTTCCCTGCATTAGGTAGGGACAATGCTCCAGCAGAAGGACACTCCCTAGTGTTCAAGGTGAAAAATAGCTCATCAACCTGCAGTCACTCAGGAGGGTACTGACAACAGACAGGTCTGTGCTCTCCTGAAGCAGTACATTTCTCACCCGCAGCAGCAGGGGTAGCAGCATCTTCAGGAATTCATCTTCTCCTGACCGTATCTTCTCAAAGCACTCGAGGACCCACGTCAGGAATTCATGCCTGTCCAGCATGCCATCCTGCAAACGGACAAAAGTTGAAGCAACACTCAGTACTGCAGAGTGGCAGCAGCTGCTTGCTTGCTCATACTGGAAACAACGAGAAGTTTGCACAAATCTGCACTGCTCTTCTTCTACTACTGAGCTCTAAGCTGCATCCATGTCTATTCATAAAAAGAGAATATTCTGCAAAAATAAACCCCTTTGTGTACATGCTCCCCAGCCCTCCACTGTTACATGCTCACCCAGCAGACCCCTCCACAGTCCCTCACCTGGAACATGAACATAGCTAGCTTCTCATTGTAGTCCCACTGCTTCAAAGCTTGTTCCACCTCTTGGGGCATCGGACCAGACGGTGAACCGCAGCCTTGCCCTGGGAGCTGTCTGTAAAACTCTGCAATTTTCTGCAGCTGCTCCGACAGGTACTTGGTGATGATCTGCGTCCATTCTGGAGAAAAGGAACAGGTT
Source organism: Penelope pileata (assembly GCA_013396635.1). NCBI lineage: Eukaryota > Metazoa > Chordata > Aves > Galliformes > Cracidae > Penelope > Penelope pileata. The sequence goes on along the minus strand of WBMW01005039.1, from coordinate 507,438 downwards.
AGCAATGAGCACAGTGGCAAACACAAGGAAAACAACCAAGAACCAGGCTGGTGTCCAGGTGGGAATCCAGAAAAGTTCCTTTCATTTGAAAAATACAGAAAGACAAGGAAAGAAAAATAAGTGTCACATATTAGCTTTGCTTCTGGAGTGGGGGCAGCAGGAAGGAAGGGGAAACTACAGAAATAAGGAACACGGAAAAAAAATCTGAGTTTGGGAGGTGCAGTAGGAATCTGTCTTTGCACAAGAAAAGGTGGGAAGAAAATTTCTCAACAGTGTTGCGAATCAATAAGCAGACAGAAGACGCCTTCCAGTACAGAGCACTGCTAGGCCAGCCTGCCTGAGCATCCTCAATCACCTGCCAGCCAGCAGGAACACTTCAGCTCTGAACTTGTTCTTAATCTATTTCAGGTACCAGTGCAAAGTCATGATCACTCTTTTTTTTTTTTTTTTTTAAATAAACAATTATGTTTACCAGAACCTAACTGTGTAAGAAACAAACTTGATGCACAAAATGACAGTATGATTAGAATCCTCTAGGACAATGCAAATGACAAAAACAACCAAGACAAAATATACAATAACTTGAAACAAAGACAACTTAAAGGGTCAGAAGTAGGACAAACATCCGAAGGAACAGGACAATAAATCAAATCAATATATCCAACAAAGGAATCAGCATTCAAAAAAAATTAAGCCACCCATGTAATATTTACACCAAAGATAAAGAAAAAAGAAAATGATAAGCCAGGGACTTCAGCTGCTAGTACTGTTTTTCAAAGGAGTTTGGTCAGGTCCTGCAGGGACAGCCATGTGAACCAGAAAACAGACAGGGGAGCTCTCCCAGACTGCAGTAATCTGGAGCAGGCCAGAACGCAAAGGATGTTAGATGTGGGATCCAGCAAGGCTTAATGAAACTGGAAACACAAACAGGGAATAACACACTGGAATTTTCTGGGAAATGTACTTACCCACTTGAGGAAAAGCTAATCAATTACAGCTAAGTGGTAACATTTGCAGTCTTTGTAGGGTAAGAAGCAAAAAAGGTTACGCAGCAAAGGAGCACAGCAGAACTTAACAGGGAGTTTTGGGAAGGAAGGACAAAAAAGAGGAAGGCTTTAAGGAAGCACTGCTTGCTGCTAAGACTTATTTTTCAGAGTGCTTTCGCAAGTGGGCCCTGTTGTTTTAGACAGTTATGCACGTTGTAACAGCAGCATTTATCAGCAGGAAACAAATTCACGTTCATTTCCAGGCTACCTCCCACTGTTCCAAGCAGGCTGTGCAGGAAACACCTGGGGTGGACAAAACCAGAGCTCCATACAAAGTGCTTACCGATGAAGGGATCGATGACGTGCCGCTTTTTCACCTTGGTTTCTGTGATGGCAGCATAATAGGCACATGTCATTTTGATGAGCCAGGCTGCTCTCATTACTGGAACAGTGTATTTTGCCAAATAACCAAAGACCTCTTCCTTCTTGCTAAAGATGGGCACCTGTAACAGAATGGAGAGGAGGAATCACAACCACGGACTTGGACAAGAACTATTCCACTGCAACCCCACATGCCGCAGGGACTGCTACCTGTGCACGGAGAAAATGTGCTGTGCTGCTCTGTATCTCAAAAGCCTACTGCAAAAATTTGTCTCCAGTCAGAAAGCAACAGCACCAGAGCTGCATTTCCACATGAACAGAAACGAAACAAATGGAAAGGAGAAAACATAATTACGTCAGTGAAAATCCTCGCCCTGAATCCTGCAAAGAGCTCTGAGGAATCCTCCAGAGATGATGTAAACAGCAACAAAAGGTGCAGGGTAAGGACTGAGTCAGAGGCACAAGAATCTGCTGTGTGAGGACAGATTGAAAAGAGGACTCTTCATTTTGTGAACAAAACTGAATGGTTATGAAAGGCTTGTAATATCACAAGCGGCCAACAGAAGACTGTGAGAAACAGGGAATCAAATACCACAATAGGAAGGAATCCATTAATCCAAGATGCAACACAAGAGAATACCAACGAAATCACCAAACTGCAGATTTGTACAACAAGAAGCGATAACGCATCACAGGAAAAAGCACAGCAGCAGAGCTCACTTGTATGGGATGCTACGGAGAGCAGAAGCGTGTGTGTGTTCACTGAGGTATGAGATGAAAATCAGAGTACAGACATTTGTAGGCATTTCAAGTTCCCTAAACCACCAACCATTGAACCACTTCTTCGCTGTGCTTCTTACACTCCTCCTAATTGTTCTCTGATGCCTCAAAAAACCAGACTGCATGGCTACCAGCTGCAGCTGTTTTCATGTCTGAGTCTATGAAAACTAATGGAGCACACTGCAGGAAACTGGGAGAGGCCTCCAAAGGCTTACGTTCTCACAACGACCTCAGGACAGTGACAGCCAACACACAAAGACACAAACAACAACTAAGTTTATTAAGAGACAGCTGTGGGGAAACCCAGTCATTTTATTTTCCCAAGACTGACTCAGAACTCCAAGCAGACTCCAGCTTCCACAGGATGCTCTCTGCTACAGTTTCGCAACTGGAAATTGTGTTTCTCCACAATACAGAGGCTCTTGTTTACAGGCCCACCCCTCATTATCTGGCCCTATGAAATGGCAGGGCAGGACCCTTCTCTGTTCTGCAGAATTCAGTGCTGCCAGAGCAGTACCCAGCCCTAGCTCCCACAGAGCAGGGATGCTTTATAGACTGGTCTCAGCCAGGCAAACACACACACTCTTCTCAGCTTAAAAACAAACACAAGTCCCTGCAACAGAAATCTGGGAAGTCACCCAGCTGATTATTTCCATTAATTCTCACTACTGCTTTTGAAAACTTGGAAACTCCTCCTCTAAACAACGGACCAAAGGCAACAGCAGCAGCTCTGCTGAAAGAGATCAGAACCTTAAGGCGAACTGGTCTCACCGTGGAAGCCAAGAGACAAAGCTGAACCCAGCCTCCAAATAACAGACCAAGGGGTGAGGAGACCACGAGCAGTGCAGCCCACACCCTGGGGATGCTCCTGAGAACAAAAGCTTCAAGGGACGGAGGAAAACTCCTCCAAGCAGCAAATGAATACTTCTAAACCATGCACAGATGTAATGCTCTGCCCTGCCAGGTGGCCACCGTACCTTCTTGGCGAGGTGGGTGAGGGGCTTGGTTCCAGCCAGATCCGTGAACCAGTTGTTGATGGCACTCTGGGAGCGGGCTGTCACCAGCCAGAAGTTGTCCTTCTGATTCACCTGGGGTTTCCGCCTCCCCGTGTCGGGCAGCGTGTTGCACCGCAGCTTTTCTGCAATAATACTGCTGAAATTCGAGCTGATCTGGAGCAAGAAGAAAAAGGGGACAAACGACACGTTGCAGCTCAAAGATCTCCTCTGCAGGCTTAAGACCCCATCTATCCTTCCCACCAGAAGCCTCTGGTTACAAAGTTCTGCAACACCAGAGAACTGTCAGTGATTTTGTTATTCTTGCAGAGGGGAACGCTTCGACATGACCCTAACTGAGGACCTGAGATAGCACCAACTCTTTACAAATACTTAAAGCAAATCACACAGAGGGCTCCGGGGACAGAGGTCAGCCAAGGACCCTGGGAGCCAGGACTCCCTGCTGCCACCGGCCCCAGGCCACCGCCAGCCCCTGCGATGGGGACCGAGCAGCCAGCAGCCCCATCTCAGGGCAGCACAGCTGAAAGGTGGGGGTTACACAACAGTTCCCAACCAGCAGATGTTCCAGGAAACCCCAGGGCTCAAACACCGCGTTGGTGATGTAACCCAGCCCTGGAGAAGTTTCTTGCTGCCGGTGCTGCGGCCTCGAACCGCGGGGACGGGGACACACACGGGGAGGGAACAGCGCGCAGCCCCGAGCCCGAACCGGGCAGCTCCGGGACGGTCCCCCCCCACCCCTGAGGTGGGGGTCTCACCTTGGCCGGGTTGAAATTGACGTTCTTGGCGCTGCCGTGCTCGTCCCCGGACACGGCGGGCTGGTTGTTGAAGCCCTGCTTCACGTTGAGGGCGGTCAGCTCATCCTGCGGGAGAGCGGCGGTCAGCGGCCCCCGGGGCACGGCCCGGGCCCACCGCCCCTCAGCGCCCCGAGGGGCTGCCATGCGCCCGCCCCCCGCTCCCCTCAGCCCCGTCCCGCCCGCACCTCCTTCTGCTTGGGGTCCTGCGGGTACACGTCGGGCGGCCCCAGGCGCGGCCGCTTCAGCGGGCGGTGCTCGTAGCTGAGGACGCCGAAGGCCGCCATCCCGGCGCGCAGCGGCACCCGGGCCACAACAAGGAGTACTGCGCCTGCGCCGACGAAGCCGCCCGAGCGCTACCGGAGAGAGGCCGAGGGGAGCCGGAGCGCCCCGAAGCCGAGCCGAGGAAAGGCGAAGAATGCCGAAGGGGAGGGCCCGAGCCTGCGCTGAACGGAGGGCGGAAAGTGCCGAGTGTCCCGTAGCCCGGGGCTGTCCCGTCGCTCCCCAACCAGTGCTCCCAGTCACCCCCATGCATCCCCATCGCTGCCCCGGTGGCTGCCTCCATGTAACAGCCCTCACTGCCTCTCCATCACTGTCGCCCCACATCTGCCCCACAGGAGAGCCCGCAGGGTCGGGCCATGGGTCGGGAGCCCCACATGTGGGAATAGAATGTTGTTTTTGCATTAGAACTAACAAAATAAGTGCAATGTATATCGTTGTATGTTAAAACTGACTACAGGAGAGCAAGGCCTTGGTGCCTGCTGACACAGCAACGTTGCTGGGAGTGCAGGCTTGGCCTTGGTGATTGCTAGGATGGCAACATGGGTGCGAGTGCAGGTGCTCAGAAGGCTCGGCCTTGGTGGCTGCTAAGATAGCAACATGGTTGTGAGAATGGACAACAGTCAATTGAATCAATGGAAAACTACTGACTGCAAGTGTTAAGAAGAAGGTATGTCAGTGTAATTACAGAATAGTAAAGTTCAGAGACACAGAAAAAGAAAAAAACCAAAGAGAAGAAGTTAAGGGTTAGTAACATTCACGTTTAGCTAGCAACATTTGTGTTTGGCCAGTATCCATCTTTAGTTAGCGTCGGGTAGTTTTGTGAACCTGAAGTACTCAGCCAATGAGGAACCAGGGGAGGAAGGGGGATGTCGGGTCGTAGGGCATAAGGGATGTGGAACTGTTTCTGCAGGCGCGCTCCTGCTTGCAGGACGCCCGCCATTGCAATTGCGAATAAAACTGCTTTCATCAGAGACACCGTCCTGGCAAAGTATTGACATATTGCTGACACACAGCGGCCTGCTCGTGTGGGGCAGCCGTGTGTGGGCAAGGCATGGGGCCCGGGGAGCAAGAACTGTGGGGCCTCCATGGGGCAGGGGCCTGGTGCCACGGGGCAAGGCAGGAAGGGCTGCGGGGCCCTGTGGGGCGGGCGCAGCTGTGGGGCAGGAAGCGGTGGCGGTGCGGAAGCCATCAGCTGCACAAGGTGGTTGCGCCATGGCGGTGCCCGGGGCTGTGCTCCTGTCCATCCTCCTCCTCCGCGGGCTGCGCCCCGGCCTCGCCGCTGCCCACAGCCCCCCAGGTAAGGAGACAGAAGGCTGCGGTGCCCCATGGGTGGTGGGGATGGGAGAAATCGCTCTGCAGTGATGGCGGCCATGTTGGCTGGTGGGGCAGCCTCCATGTTCCTGTGTGACATTCACCACGCGGCTGCTGGTGTCTGGGCTCCCAGGGCATTGCTGGCACCCTGTGGGCATGACCCTGTGGGTATCGGCCCTGTGGGAATGGGCCCTGTGGGTACTGGCCCCACAGCTCTCAGCCCTGCAGCTGGGGGCAGAGGGAGCCTGGCCCTTGGGGCCCAGCCACTGGGGTTTGGTCATTGGGGTCTGGCCACTGGGGCCTGGCCATTGGGGTCTGGCCATTGGGGTCTGGTCATTCGGGTCTGGCCCTTGGGACCCAGCCATTGGGACCCAGCCATTGGGGCAGCCCCATGTCTCCCCGGCCCAGACCCAGCTTTGAGACCCCCAGGCAATGCTGTATGGGGACTTGTGGGTGCTGGGGGCTGCAGAAGGCCAGGCTATGGGGTGGCAGCAGCAGGCTGGGCGCAGATCAGATGGGCCCCGTGCGTCAGCCACGCTGCGGTCGGCAGAGCTGCGCGGCTCCATTTCCACGACCGTGGCATCAGCGGTGCCGCACGTAGGCGGCCCCTCGTTCCATTGGCACCCCATGCCCACTGTTACCTTCTGAAAGTTCGCTTCTGGCTGATGAAACTCCTGGTTTCCAAACCAGCGCAGCCCCTCCGCTGTCTGCAGACCGCCCTGTCTGTGGGGAGGGTGCCCTTCATTTCCAGGCTGAAATGATTCGAGCTCAGTGTGCTCAGCTTCACCATTTGCTTGTGTTACAAAGGGGTGAACACACACTTCCTCTGGCACAGCGTGCTTACAGGGAGCAAGGTGCAGCCGGGGCAGCATCCTGGCACCGAGCAGAGCTGAGGGCTTCCCAGGGCGTGCACTGTGCTGAGAGCTGGGCTGGATCTCACACTGCATTGGGACCTCGGTGGGCAGGGGCTGTGCTCGGTCCCCTCTGGGCAGGACGAGAGCTGTGGTGCTGGCACGAATCCTGGCAGACCCCAATAAACCCCGTGGTGAAGCACTGAGCTGCCGTTCTGTGGAGGAGGATGTGGGGCTGCCGTGAAAGCAGAAAGTGCCCACAGGTTTCTGTCCCTTGCAGGTGTGGAGTGCATCCTGTTCAACGAGGAGTACATGACCTGCACGTGGGGCAGCCGGGAGACGCTGGCAGCCAACTACTCCCTGTACTACTGGTGGGTGCCGGCCCCCTGCGGGGCTCCCAGCGGGGCTGGAGGCTCCGTCCGCAGAGCTGCAGGGATGGGGAGCACTGGGAGGGGGCTCCAGGTGCGCAGGGCCCTGGGCAGCCCCTGTAACTTGCTGTGTGCAGGTACGAGAACGGAATGCCCGTGCTGGAGTGCAAGCAATACCTGTGGGACCGCGGCATCAGCGTCGGCTGCCGCTTCGAGCAGAGCGAGCTCATCCAGTTCCAGCCCTTCCACGTCCTCGTCAATGCCAGCCTCCACGGCCGCACCCTGGAGATCCCCAGCAGCCGCATGGAGCTGCAGAACCTCGGTAGGCAGCACCCTGGGGATGCTCGTGCTCGGTTTTTTGGTGGGAGCAGGGTGGCGGGTCCCTGGGGTGGCAGCGGGGCTGCCACTGGGGCACATCGCAGTGATCACCACTTGCACCTAGCAGTGAAACCTGAGGCCCCCATCAATCTGACCATCAGCAACACGAGCAGCAACGAACTGCAGCTCACCTGGAGCTCGCCCTACCCCAAGGCGCAGTGCTTGGAGCACGCCGTCAAGTACAAGAGCAACAAGGACAGCAGCTGGATGGTGAGAGCCCTGGGCACGGCTGCCCGGCCCGACCCAGCCACGCGGCCTCACCGCTCCTCTCTCCGCAGGAGCACCGGGTGAAGGGGAGCATCTTCTCCTTCCCCAGCGTGGACTACGAGAAGTACTACACCTTCTACGTGCGCAGCAAGATCAACAACTACTGCGGCAGCACCCAGCTGTGGAGCGAGTGGAGCGTCCCCGTGTTCTGGGGCAGCAACTCCACCAGCAAGGGTAGGAGTTCTCCCTCCCCTGCCTGCGGGCCCCTCCTCTGCCCTCTGCTCCCAGCTGGACACCATGCTGTCCCCGTGGTGTCACCCAGCTCTTTGCAGGGGTGGCGGAGCAGCAGCTGCAGTGGTTCTGGATCCACGCGGTTCTGATCCCCGTCACCTCCTGCCTGCTGCTGCTGGTCCTGGTGGTGCTGTTGGTGCGCATGGAGAGGTGAGCGCCCAGCTGGGTGGCACCGGGCAGCGCGGGGCAGCCCCTCTGACACCTCTCTCCTTGCATGCAGGGTGTGGGTCATCATCATGCCCCGAATCCCCAACCCCAGCAAGAACTTCGACGATCTCTTCATCACCCACAACGGAGATTTCCAGGTAAGGCAGCTGCCCCTCCGCCCCGAGTTGCCCCACGCTGGAGCGTGGCCGGGCTGGGTGGCAGCTCCCAGCCTCCTAACCCCGCTCTGTCCTGCAAGAAATGGGCCGGAGTCCCCAAAGACATGGTGGAAAGCTTCAAGCCCAACTACAGCGAGAGCATCTGCCACGTCAGCGAGGTGCCCTCCAAGGAGAGCTACGAGCCCCTCCGGGATGGCAGCAGCCGCCCTCCAGGGGTGCCCGTGGCCCCGGGTGCGCTCCCAGAGCATGGCCCCTACAAGAACAGCTACGTGGGAGCGTGATGCTGACACCGCTGCCAGGAAAGACGCTGCTCCCCGCTCCCACCCTGCCCACGCCGAGCGCCCTGGGACCCCCAGCCCTGCTCCCTGCCATGGCAGCGGGTGTGAAGGGCAGGAGGGAGCAGGGGGAGCCACTGGCGGATGGGGACAACCAAGCTAAAGGGCACCAAGAGGCATGCACTGCACTGAGGGGACAAACTGCCGTGTTACTCTGGCCCTGGGGCTGCTGCCATTGGGCACCGGGCAGGCGCAGCCCAGCCACTCGCTTGCTTGCACCCCGGATTTCCAGCTGCAATAAAGCTCTGCTGTGCTTTGCTCTTGGCTGCTCTCATTTCAGGAGGTTGGGGTGGGGGGGGAGAACTCTGCAATGCCGACCCCTGGAATCCCCATCCTGACCTCACAAATGCTGCGGGGCAGCACCTGGCCCCACATTCCCAGTCCCACGGCAGCGTGATGTTCATCTACATCAACCACGGTGGTGAGTCCCCCCTGGCCACGGGCTCAGCCTGTGCCACCCCAGCGGTGCTCGGGGTCCCAGCGCCGTGTCCCTGCAGACAACCAGAGCCTCCTGGTCAACACCGAGTGCCCTGTGCTGGTGCTGCTGTCCTACGTGCGGAGCAAGCTGGGCCTCCCCCCGGATGGTGAGCAGGGGGGGCAGTGGGTGGCACTCCTGGGGGCTGCCCGCGGTGCTGGCACTGGGACACCGTCCCCACGCACGCTGGCTTCTGCAGACACCATCGACCTGTGCGACAAGCTGGGCACCCCCAAGCTGCTCTTCCAGGTCAAGACGGTGCAGGAGAGGGGCACCGAGTTCCTCCTGGCGCGTGGCACGCACTATGTCTGCAGGGTTGAGTTCCGTGCTCCCGGTACGTGCCCCCCCTGCCCGCGGTCCCCATGGTGGGGATGGGGCGGTGGGTGTGACACGGGTCCCTGCAGGCACCGCGCAGGAGCGGACGGTGCGGTCCTTCACGCCCCTCCTGAAGAACCCCAGCGCAGCGCTGAGCGGTGGGTATGGGGACGGGGACGTGCAGGGCGGGGGTCCTGGCACGGGGTGGCTGCACAGCCCCCGGCCCCGTCTCTGGCGCAGAGGCACTGCGGATGCACGGGCAGCACCCACCCCGCAGGCAGCCCCGCATCCCGAAGGCGATGGATGGCAGGAAGATGACGGCTGCCGAAGTGCTGCCCACCACCGCCCTCGCCCAGGTAAGGGGTGGCTATGGGACCACGGTCCCCAGCCACTGCCACTGGGGCTGTCCCTGCCCTGGGGACACCGTGGGCCCACCCCTTCACACCTCCTGCGTCCCAGAACAGCGGGAGCTGCCCTGTCCCCACACCTGCTGTCCCCATGCCCTGTCACCCTCAGGCCTCATCTCAGTGCCCCACCATCCTACAGGTTGTCCCCATGCCACCATCCCCGTGTCCCCAGCACCATCCCCTGCCACCTCCATGGCCACATCCTTATGTCCCACTGTCCCCATCCCATTTTCACGTCCTGATGTCCCATGGTCCCCATCCCTGCCAGCTCCATAGCCATGTCCTCATGCCCCATTGTTCCCATTCCCATGGCCATGTCCTCATGTCTCACTGTCCCTGTCCCCTGCCACCCCCATACCCTATTTCCCCACCCCCTGCTGCCCCATGCCGACACCCCAACACCCCGCTATCCCCGTGCCCCCCGCACCACACCGTCCCCCTACGCAGGGCAAGGCGGCGGGGAGAGGCGCAGCACGAGCCCGGGAGG
>WBMW01005039.1:469595-496713 GCA_013396635.1 Penelope pileata | reverse complement strand
ATCCATCGGCCCGGGCCCGGCCCGCTGCCCGCCGCTGGGGCTTGGGGCGAGCGCGGCGGTGCTGCCCCGCGGCGGGGCCCGGTGCCCGGTGCCGGTAGCGGTGCGGCGGCGCCGTCCCCTTTGTGCGGGATGCGGGAGGCGCCGTGCCTCCATCACTGCCAATCAAAGTTGTTTTTCTCTCTCCGCCTGCACTGCCCGCGCCGCGCACCGGGGGCGCTGCCGCCGCCGCCGCCCGCACAATGGGGCCCGGTGACCGGCACCCGCACCGGGCACCGAACCGCCGCGGGGCACCGGGAGCCGCGCTTGGCTCGGCCCCGAGGGGGGAGGAGGGGGGCAGCGCCGGTGGGGTCACCGGGAGCCACCTCGGGCCCCTGCGGGACCGCGCACCGGGAGTGGGGGGCGAGGGGGTCCCGGCCCCGACAGCGGCCGTCGAGGGGCAGCGGCTGTGCACGGCGCGGGGAGGCCAGGAGGGGAACCGGGGGGGTCATGGGGAGGGCGAGGTGCAGCACCAGGGTGTGAGAGCGAGGCCATACGGACACGGTGACACTGCGGGGACACAGGTGGGAGAGCCATCGTGGGGGGTGGGTGGCAGCCCTGTCCCCAGGGCTGTCACATGGGCATGGGGCTGCCCATGGTCCATCTGTACCTGGAGAGGAGGTCGGTGGCCCTGACACAGGGAGCTGGGGACACCGGGAGCTGAAGGGCTCTGCACGCACCATGGGGCAGCGTGCCTCCATCCTTCACCGATGGGACACAGTAGCTGGCGCTCCTCGTCCCACCTCAGTTTTAGTTTTTTTGGCCTCCATTGACCAAAAGCGAAGAGGAGTGGCACCTGGGTAGAGCTGGGCTGGGCTCCAGAGACTGGGGGTGCCATGTTCCCTGCACCCAAACCCAAGGGGCCAGCAGCTGGGGATCCCCCTGAGCTCCCCCTGCACTCCCGCAGGTGGTGAAGATGTCCAGCGGTGATGCCGAGCGCCCTCAGTTCCTCTTTGTGAAGGCGCTGGCGAGCCGGGGGCGGCTGGAGGCAGTGACCCAGCAGATGGGCTACCACCCCCAGTACCTTGACAGCTTTCTGAAGACACAGCACTACCTGCTGCACATGGACGGCCCGCTGCCCTTCGACTGCCGCCACTACATCGCCATCATGGTGAGCACCCCGGTGCCGGGGGTCACGCCTGGGTGTCCCATGGATGGGACGTGTCCTGGGGGCTGACGCTTTGCTCTCGCAGGCGGCCGCGCGGCACCACTGCCGGTACCTGGTGAACCTCCATGTGCTGCAGTTCCTGCGTGCGGGAGGCGATCCCCAATGGCTGCGCGGCCTCGACTTCATCCCACCCAAGTTGCGCAACCTCAACGAGGTCAACAAGATCCTGGCGCACCGGCCCTGGCTCATCACCAAGGAGCACATCGAGGTAGCGTGGGACATTCCGCTTGGGGGACGGATGGGTGCCAGCATCCTGCCCGCCCTCGGTGCATCGCTGTCCCCTCCGTGTCCCACAGAAGCTGCTGAAGATCAGCGAGTGGAGCTGGTCGCTGGCTGAGCTGGTGCACGCCGTCGTCCTCCTGGCACACTGCCATGCGCTCGCCAGCTTCGTCTTCGGCTGCGGCTGCGAGCAGGAGGAGGGGCCGGGGGGCCGCAGCGCGCTCAAGCTCTCACCACCTGGGAACCAGTGCTTCTGTGAGGCTGCAACGGGGAATGGCTGCGGGCAGGAGCTGCTGCGCATCAACCGCAAAAGGGTGAGCTCCTGGGGCAGGATGATGGGATGGGATGGGATGGGATGGGATGGGATGGGATGGGACAGGCTGTGCTCACAGCGTGCCATGCCCTGTGCAGTCCCTGGACTCCTGCATGGAGCTGGACTCGCTGCGGGAGCGCGTGCAGCGGATCCACATGGAGACAGAGGGCAGGGAGGAGACGAGGCCGCTGCCACCGGACCGTGAGGAAGGTGAGTGGGGACGGGAGGTGGGGAGAGAGGTGGGCAGGGGTGGGGGGGGGATGCCAGGACCCAGCTCTGACCGTCTGGGGCTGTCCCCTTCCTCAGATACTGATGGGGAAGTCACCGCTGCCGCCAACCTCGCATGCTACCTGCAGGACCCCGACTTTGGGTACCAGGACTTTGCACGGCGCGACGAGGATCAGGCGCAGGTATTCAGAGTCCAGGTGAGGCTCCTGCGCTGCTGGTAGGCAGCGGGTGCTCCTGGGGTGCCCACGTGACGCTGAGCTTGGCTGTTGCAGCAAAATGCGATAGCAGTGCTGCCCCAGCCCCCTCTGTGCCAGGGGACCCATCTGAGGGCTGGGGGGGGAAGGTGACGGCTGAATTGTGCCCTTGAGGACCACCTTATGTCCCCTCTGGGCCCAGTGTGGGTCAGCACAGAGGTGGGATCAAACTTGTTCCCAAGCTGCCAGGTGGGGGATATGGTGACGTGGGGCAGAGCCATCCCCAGAGCAAACCCTTTGTCTTCTGCTGCCCCTCTCCCTGGGAATGTGCCCCCCACTCCTTTCTGCAGTGGCAAAAGCCTCTTGCTGTGCTCGACAGGATTACTCCTGGGAAGACCATGGCTTTTCGCTGGTGAACCGGCTCTACTCGGACATTGGGCACCTCCTGGACGAGAAGTTTCGGATGGTGGATGGGCTGCAGAGCAGCGCCATGGCCAAGCGGCAGGGCTGCGAGCCCTCGGTCTTCAAGCGGGGCATCTGGAACTACATCCACTGCATGTTTGGCATCAGGTAACCAAAGCCACCCCGCGGTCCAGGGGAGAAGGCCAACCTCGACCCAGGTGGGAGGAGCATGGGCTGCTTCTGCTGTGTCCCCAGATGTTTGGAGAAGAGATAGAGGTCCAGATGCAGTGGCACAGCTGCCCAGTGAAGTTGTGGCTGCCCCATCCCTGGAGGTGCTCAAGGCCAGGTTGGGCCCTGGGCAGCCTGAGCTGGTGGGTGGCACCCAGCCCATGGCAGGGGTTGGGACTAGATGAGCTTTAAGGTCTCTTCCAACCCAACCATTCTGTGATTCTTTGATTGTATGATGCTGTGCGTGGCTGGAGTAAGGTGCTCCAGGATGGGGCTTCAGTGGCCAGCGTTGTGTCCCTGTCCCCTGGCTGTGCCATCTCCCAGGAGGAGCAGGGGGGAGGCGCGTGGCCGGGACCGGGTGCGGGCTGTGACTGCCCCGTGCTCCCCGCAGGTACGATGACTACGACTACGCGGAGGTGAATCACCTACTGGAGCGAATGCTCAAAGTTTACATTAAAACTGTTACCTGCTACCCAGAGAAGACAAACCCAGAAATGTTTGACAGGTTCTGGAAGCAGTTCAAGCACAGTGAAAAGGTAGGGCAGCCAGCTGCGCCTCTGAGCAGGGACTGAGGGCCGGGATGCTCGCGTAGGGGACACCTTTGAGCCACCAAAGCAGGGCGAGGAAGGGGAAGATGGACGCTGGCTGCTTGTAGGGAGCTGGGTGTAACGTGGCGTGGGCACAGGGGCTGCCAGCAGCACGGGGAGCTGCGAGGTGGTCACTCCCATCCACGAGCACCTCCTTGGTCCAGCTGTAACTGATAGCTGCGATGCGATGCCCAACAGCAGGGACACCCCAGCACACAGCTCTGGGAGCAGCCACGGGCTGCAGGATGGGACCGGGACAGAATACACCTCTGCTGGAAATCTTGGTGGCATTTGTCCTGTGCCGAAGGACTCCTTATCCTGGGTGGGTGCTGCTTTGCCTGGCTGCCCGCAGTGGCTCAAACCTCTCCTGCTTGTCCCCCAGGTCCACGTGAACCTGCTCATCCTGGAGGCCAGGATGCAGGCGGAGCTGCTGTACGCACTGCAGGCCATCACCCAGTACATGGTCTCGTAGGTGGCGGGGAGCTGCGCTGCGGCGGGGCCGGGCAGCATCCCCCCTCCCTGGACTTGTGTGTGACCTGTTGTGCTGGGATGGACGGCGAGGCATTACTCCTTTTAGTTTACTTGACTGTCTTGTTCCTTTTCTTTTTTTTTTCTTTTTTTTTTTTTCCCCCTTGTGGGGCACGAGCGGCCCCTGTTACGTGCAATTACCAAACTGTGAGGCGAGTCCGTGCTGCTGAGATGTCGGTGTGATGCTGAAGACTTGAACCTGTCCGAGGAGGACTGCCAAAGACGCGGGGCGGGGGAGCAGGAGGGGATGGGGCTGTGTCAGAAAGATGCTGTCCCCATTTGCCCAGCACCGTGGGGGCCTCTGCTTCCTCCCCCTGCAGCATCGGGCTCCTGGGGTGACACCTTGCATGAGGAGCCACGTGGGAGCCATGTCCCACAGTGTGTGGGAGGGGATGTGCTGCGTTCCAGCTCAGCCCCAGGAGGGCACGTGCTTCGCTGCGTATGCGTGCTGCCGTTGATGTCCATGTGCCAAACCCCTGCGGGATGGACGAGTGGTGACCCATGCAAAGTGTGCAGCTCTTGCAGGTGGGTGCCTTAGCACCCCAGGAGCAGGGGGAGGAGGGCCTCTCGCAGCGTTCAGGCTCCAGAGGTTTGTGCAGAGGACTTCTGGCTGTCCCCAGACCCCACACTGTCTCTTGGTGGTGGGGGTGCAGGAGAAAATAGAGAGGCTTTTTTTCTTTTTTTTTTTTTCGCGCAGGGCTGGCATCTTCCTCCCGGAGTGACGAAGGCAGGGGTCCTTCACCGAGTCACTTGCTGCTTCTAACAGCCCAGCTGGGCTAAGGGAAGCCCTAGACCACAGCTGGGGGCTCCTGGGGCTGTCCCTGGGTGAGCAGCACCAGCCTGACCCTGCTGGGAGCTCCAAGCACCAACCCAGAGCTGGGGGACAACGGTACCTGGGGCTCCCCCAGCACAGGAGAGCGACTGTGGGAGGGGAAGGGGACCCCCCAGCATCAGTGGGAGTCCGAAGCGAGGGCGGCTGTAACGTCAGCCCAGCACACGCTGCTTCAGTCGACCTGTTTACTGCGTAAATGTACGGGGAGAAAACCTTGTGTATGGAAGCTAAAGAAAAAAGCCTATTTTTGCTATAAATATATTATGTTTGACATGGATGGGTGTTTTTTTTCTGGCTGGGGCTGGTGGTGCGGGGACAAGCTGGCACCGGCACTGGAGCCCCAGGCACTGCTGGTACCTGGGTGCCTGGTGCTGGGCAGGGCTGGATGGGGCACAGCCGGAGCCCTGTGAGCAGCAGCAGCCTCACCCCACGCTGCTGAGGGTTGCCTTTATCCCCCAGCTTCCTCCATGTGTGTGCAGAACTGAGCAGAGGCACTGTCAGGGGCAGGGGAGGCTCCAGCCCTCCTGGATGATGAAAAGAAAACACCCCCCCAGGAGCTCAGTTCTGCGAAGTGATAAATGAAGCAATCAGCTCCTGCCATCTGAGCAGAGAGAGCAAAGTCGCA
Source organism: Penelope pileata (assembly GCA_013396635.1). Classification (NCBI taxonomy): domain Eukaryota; kingdom Metazoa; phylum Chordata; class Aves; order Galliformes; family Cracidae; genus Penelope; species Penelope pileata. The sequence goes on along the minus strand of WBMW01005039.1, from coordinate 491,353 downwards.
GTAACACCCCAGGTAGGCTTTGCAGCAGACAGCTCCAGCACCAGGGACTGCACTGCTGGAGAAGCGGTGATGTCATGTACCAGATAGCAGACCCATCAGCAGCTGAGCTGCTTGCTGCAGCGAGCAACGAGCAGGGCTCTGGCCAAAGCTCTGCCTGAGCAGAAAGGCTGGGGAGCAGCTTTTGCCCTGGTTTCAGGCAGTGCTGCTGTGCAGGCAGCTGCTCCTTAGGACAAAGCATTCATGGGGAGCACCCAGCAGGGCCAAGGGGGGGTCCCAGCTGCAGGGAAGGTGAATGAACTCGAGCAGCCATTAGGATGGAACAGAGCAGGGCTAAGCAACGAGCTGGCATATCTGCTCCATGCTCTGCTCTCCTTGGCAATGCTCAGTTCAGCACAAAATGTGTTAACAGCTACCGGGAGGGAACAAGTGTGCCCCTCATCTATGTCAAATGCTGCATGCATCCACTCTGAGCTGCTCAACAACTGCAAAATCCACTCTGTGCATTTTCCTTCCCATCAGCAGCAACCACTGCATGCTCATGGGAAGCCCCAGGAAGCATCGCAGGAGCAGGGAGGGACTGTCAGTTCCCCTGAGAACCTCAAAGATCTATAAGTCCATTCTTGGAGAGCAGCTTAAGTCTTGAAGCAGGGAACTTACAATTCCTTTCAGAGTTATGTGCATCAACTGATGTCACACTTTTTCAATGGTATTCCTTCCCCAGACCTTTCTGAACATCAAGGCACCCAAGGTACAAGTGTCTGACCATAAACATACGCAATCCTGGCTTCTGCTCTGTCACCCACGTCCCCTGCCATGGGCAGCTCCAAGCCATCATCTCCCAGTGTCAGAAAACGCTCCTGAGCTGCAGTAACCTTCCCTTTTGTGATAGAGGAGTTGGGGTGCATGAGGAAAGATAAAGCTCACTGACATGCTCAGCTGTCCTCATCGGCAGCATCTGCTTGTGGATGGAGCGGCCAGGAGAGCAGCAAATCCATCGCTGTGCTCCTGGAGATAATGGGGAAAAGCGCTGACACCGGTGTTTGAATGTCGCTGTATTAAGGGAACACTGAACATCACTACGTAAAATGAACTGAGCCATCTGCATGCAGGTCTAAAAGACCAGGGAACGAACAGGGCAGGCTGACTCAGAACAGCCCTGCAGAAGGCACAGCTTGCCAGGGTCACCCCTGGGCATCCCCACCTGCAGCAAAGGGCTCTGCACACCACAGTCTCTGGGGGTCTCACTGTGACCCCAGCACTGGGGTGCTTCAGAGGGGCTGCCCAAGGGCACAGGAAAGAAGCTGAAGGCAAGGACAAAAACTAGCCCCCACCAGCAAAACAGAACAAACCGCATGAGACAGAGCAGAGGATTACAGGTTTTTATTTGTCAAACATTCCCCCCTAGTCTAGCACATTCTACAGTCTTGCTAGCACAGATGGTAACAAAGAGCCTGTAATGGTTCAGAAGTTACACTGCTACAGAGAGCAAACAAAAGAAGAGATTTATTATGTAAAAAAAAGAAAAAAAAAAATCTCGTGAGAAATGGGTGAAAGAGTGCAGAGGGGATGGGGTGGAAGCTACATCAGCTCGTGGCAGCTGCCCCGCACGCAGCAGCCGTCTGTGCTAGCAATGCAGAAAGCCCTCCAGTGACCACACCAGGTGGAGACTTCTCTGTGCTGGAAACACTTTTTCCCCATCACTCTATGAAGAGGGCTCCTTTCAGGAGGAGTGACCTATCCCCTACAGAGCCAAACCTCTCAGGACACCTCGGGAGCACCACAGGGCAGCACCGTGCTGAGCACCCACACCCCCTCCCCTCCTGCACCCCCTGGGGCTGCCCGAGGCACAGAGCCAGGTGTGCAGACCCACCAGCCCCTCCCCACCAGCTCCTGCTGCTTCTCCTCCCTGCTCCACACCACGTCACACGTGGATTTGATTCCATCAGATTGTTTTCCATTGACTGCACACCAATCCTGGTGCAGGGAGACATGTGAAGGCTACCAAAAAGAGGGGATGGATCCCTTTTGTGAGGGGTTATGAAGTGTAGAGATGAGTTATCCCACACCACTGAGCTTTCACACGACTCCAGATGCCTGAAGGATCTGCCCACCTCTCGCTTGCTTTTCCCCACATTAATTAGAATTTTTCATTAGGCATACAGCTGAGGCAAACCATCCCTGTTTAGGCTCGTGTCCCCAAATCAATTTTTCCTTTTTTTTGGATAATGGGTCCAAACTTGCACATTATTGCAGTGACAGCCCAGGACACCACTCCCAAGGCACTCCTACCCGTGGCACCAGGCACAGGTTTCTCATTCCCGGAGCAAGGCCGGCCCTGGAGCATTTGAGTGTGGCTATAAATAAGCACCTAAGAAAGAAAACGAACAAATCATGATCTATATAAAAGCTTTCTAGGCATTTCCTTTGGAAAAGCTGATTAGTGCTACTTGCTTCTAGCGTGAGCCTCGTTCCGGAATACAGCCGGGCTCTGGAACGCTCCCACCGCTCTCTGCCTCTCACTCACCAGAACCATGCGGCTGCTGTTTGGAAAGCAGCACAGGGCAGGGGGATGTCGTGTTTTTAGACACACCAGCTATGGAAACTAAGGGCTCTGAGAAACTTTTAATAGTCCAAGCTTTCACAGGAAGCTGGTAGTAGTAAAATATGCTCAAGTTATAAAGGAGTCTCAAGCAATTAGCTCAACTCAGGTGTAAATAAAAGCAACAAGTCGGCCTCCTCCTAGGGCAGCTGCTGCCAGAACCCTGCAGGGCCCAGGGCTGAGGGGTGGCTTCACGCTGTGGAAGACAGCATTTGATCCTCTGGAGGTGAAGAAACTTGTTAGCCGAGCTCAGGGAGGACAAGGAAGATGCACACAGCGTGGCATAAGGCTTCGTGCCGAGAGCCCCTCAGGCACTTGTCCAGGAGCATCGTCCCCATGTCACCAGCCCTTCTCTCCCACCAAGCTCAGAGCTGCTAAATCCCAGCCCAACCCCTCCTTAGAGGAAAAGTCCCCATAAGCACAGGGGCTGCTGCTGCTGACCCAGAACAAAGACCCACCAAGACAGGGTGCTGAATCCCCTATCAGTCCGTAGTAAACACAAAACTCAGAGCAAATATGGAGTGAGACCCCTCCTCGCAGGCATATCCTTTCAGCAAGCAGTGGTTTAAGAACTTCAAAGTCTCCTGTGTCCTATTGAGGAAATATCCCAGGCTAGAAAAGGTCAAGATTGATGAAGAGGAAGTCATTTGAGAAGAGGTTGGAGAACTCCCAAATTCTCTGCATCCCTGCCCTCTGAGGCCGGGCTCCGAACCATCCTGCCACACATACCGAGGAGCAAAGCTGCCTGAGCCCACGACATGACATTCACCATCCACTGAGCACTCCTCCCGAGCACCATCCTCAACACCAGTGTGCTTCTTCAGCCACTGCCAGCTCCTGTTGTGCTGCGGGGACAGAGCCATCACCATGCTGGTACTGCAGGACCCCAGCCAGAGGTGCTTGGCTCCAGTGCTGCACCCAGGGCTGCTGACTCTCCAGGAGTTCAGAACACGGAAAAAACTGATCCTCCTAATAAAGGATGTGGTCTCTTATCAACCCCCAGTGTAGGGCACCAACAAGGATGAACCTTGGTGCAACTCCTTCAGCTGGAACACGTCAAGGACATGCACTAGGCATGTCAGATCTCTCTGGGGCACCACGCCAGTGCTCAGGGCCAGGCCCTGTCACACCTGGGGGACATGGCTTGGGACACCCTGAAGCAGACACTTCACCCCCACAAACCAACCCAGCCAGCCCAGGCTACTAACACCGCCCTTCCTATTGCTTTGGGCTCCGTTTTCATGAGTCACTAGAGAGCCGCATGTAACACCATCACACTGCTGGTATCCTGTCCTCTGATCCATGGCTGCGAAGCAACGTAACCAACCTGCTCCTGCTTGCAGGGCCCTGCACTGCCTGTGCAGCCAGCCAGCTCGCTCTGCAGATCACGGGACTCACCTCCCCTCAGGGGCCGAGCAAACAAAGTGGCACATTACCTGCCAGAAAACACAAGTCCCGCCAGATCTACTAACTGCATCAGCATACTGGCTGATTCCTATGTGCAATACATGCCATGTGTAGCATGAGGTGCTGGCGGAAAGGCTACCTGTCAATTTGAGTAATGAACTAATTGGAGTGAGAATACGCATCCATGGTTCAAGTCTGCAAGACCTGGCATCCCAGCTTATGATCTGCCTTTTTTCAAGTGTGCTTTGTTACAACGGGGTGTGGCCAGACATGCAGATTGTGGGTAAATACTAAATGCATCACCATGAGGTCTGCCACGAAGACAGCCTTCAAAGGAAAGGTGCTGGAAGGCTCTGATGGCAGAGCACGCTAACGATACGACGGCTGAAGACTCCTTGTTGCAGGCAGCCAGACAAACCACTCTTGTTCCAATCTCCACTCAAATGAAAATGAAATGAAACCTGTGACAACAGAGCAGACAGGGTGGTAAAACAATATGGCTCATTGCACCGCACGATAGAAACCTGACCAGAAGCCACTGCCACCTTCAGCAAGGACTCGAGAGGCTTTCTGCCAGACCAAGCTTACTGCAACAGCACCGTGTCTCCCACAGGTCCTACCACTGCAAACACCCAGTGGTGACAGGAACATGGCAGCTAATGCTCTGAACTCACCTCCTGACTCCTAGCTTCTGTCCTGCAAGAACAAAGAGATGAGGCCAAATCCCTGACGCTTCCTCGGGGTTGTGCCTACACGCCCCAAGTTCCCCATCAGCAGCAGAAACTTCAGCAACAACAATGAAAATAACCACAGAAACCAAAAAGACAGCTACCAAACACAACACCTAGTGCCCCCCACACGGGCTGCCCGGTGTCAGCACATCTAGTGTGACCAAGCCCGCTCCATCTTAGCAGGGAATCTCCGCGATGCATCGGCCGCAGCCCGGCGACTTGAGGGATTAGCTGAGACGAGTGCTGTTAATGATTAGCATTCCCCAACACGGTGGGAGTGCCCCATCAAGGGAAGAAGCCAAGGAGCTCTGGCTGAGCACCCGTGCCACGCAGGCACTTCCCACCTGTTTCAGGAGAGCAGCTATTCCCCAGTCACACTGCAGTGCCCTTCCCACCTTTACTAACGACATTTTCAGCTTCTTGGCCCAAAATGCCTTAGGCCTGTCCCCTCCCATACTGTAGTGTTATCTGGTATCAAGGGGACAGATGCAGCAAGTGTTTTTTTTTTTTTTTATCCAATAATCTCATTTTCAATTAAAATATATAATATATATTTAAAAAGGTTTAGAAAAGCTTCTATGTAATTTGCAGCTACTTTTACATATAGATTACAATAATGTACAACCCTTCCCCAAGGTGGTTTGAAGCTGTGGGGATCTGCCAATTCTTTCCCCTCCATCATATACATTATCAAACATCAAGTAAGTTTGTTCCTAATACAGCTCTGAGAAAGAAGCCTGTCACTGGCACCTCCTCAGAGGCAGAGATTCCTAAGACGCCTAACGGGGACACACTTAACATTGGCTTCATATTCACTGTAGAAAGTTCCCAGATTAGTAAAAAAATATTTCATCTATAGAAAATGCCCTTCTGAAAAGCAACCAGGGCTCTGTTAAGGCCACACCCAGGCTTTCCACTTCTCTGTTGTAGCATGACAGACCAGAAACAAAACCCAAATGATGTTTTCACGTCCCAGAAACAGCTATAGCACCTGTGCCTATTTTACATCAGCCTGGTGTATTGGGAATGTGCTGAGAACAGCATAGGGACTTCTCCAAACATGCTTCAGATTCAATGGGGCTTGGTTGGCACAGTGAAGAACTCAACATCCCCCCATTGCACTCAGGTGAACAAGAGGAAGCCTTCCACGCCGGGACCACCACCCTTCCCCGCAGAACAACGGTGAGAAGGGCGCACTGAAACCACTGAAACCAACCCCTGAAACAGCACAACCCCACAGGGCTTCCACCAGTAAACTTCTTCCAATTCCTCTCCGAGTCTGTGGGATACCAAGTGCACATCTGGTGGCTTAATGAAAACATCCGACTACTCCATCCCAGAGGGCAAGCCAAGCGTGAGCAGAGCAGGCCCTCCGCCAGTCCGAGGCACTGGGAGACTTTCTGCCATAGCAGAGAGAGGACAGCCATCGAGATATTCCTCCAGCAAACCCAACTCTTCACATGGGAAAATGCTATTGCCCAGCACAGAGGCTTCTGGCCAAGGTTTCTACCAGCGCTCCTCTCCGGACACGCACAGCCCAGGGTTTCCCCAGAAGGTCCACGGCAGGGTCAGGTTTGTAGGAAGAGACGTGGCACATAACAGGATTATCAGACTCTTCCTGTTGCAGCCAGATGCAGGTTGCCCCTTCTTCCCAGGTGGGCAGCCCCTTCTGCCCAACGTGTGGTGTGCAGGGAAACTGAATCCAACATGCTCCATTCTTTTCTCTGCCAGGGGTGGGAAGCGAAGTCAGAACCCGATGTTCAAAACCTGAAGGACACTAGGAAGAAGAAAAAGAGTGAATAGTTAGATCTCAGCTTCAGTGGGAATCCTGGATGCACAGATAAGGAGTTCACTGCTACCACTCAGCCTTGTGCTGCTCAAAGGATGCCCACTTCCACTAGGGGACAAACACAGATGCAAGAGACCTTGACCAGAGTTGAGTGGGGGATAGGACTGCTCAGCCCCAACCTTCAGAACACAACTGAGACAAAGACAAAACAAAAGCAAAAGGTCAGAAGTAAGCACTCCTGTCATGAGCTGATGGCACCAGAGAAGCTCTGCAAAATAAGCAGGTTTAGAGGACTTGGCTGACATCAAAAGCATTGCAGGAAAGCAGCAAGGAAGAAGAAAGTTGCTCTTCACCTTAAGCAGCCACAAAAGTGAGTTGGTAGGGAAAAGAAAGAAAGGGCTTTTTCAAGATCACACCCTAAGGATTGCTTGTTCTCAACCACTTTAAGAAATCCTGTACCTACCTACAAAGAAATAAACATTTCTAGGTACCTCATTACCCCAAAAGTCTTAAGACAGCCCTTCTGCATCACTCTGGTTAGGGTCAGCCTACAGCAGCAACCCAGGCTTGGAAGAGGTCAAAGCTGATTTAAGACAAAACCTCCACTGTAGGTCCATGGCCCACTTGGGAAGGCAGAATAAAAAGGTAAATGCAGGGCACCGAGTCGGTTGCATTCAGCAATAGCACTGGTGAGCATGAAATAAACTTGTGGAAAGGTAAAGAACCTACAAGAGGGAACCAGCCCTGAACAAGAGATGACGATGGCTTAAAACAGAAGCCAGAGCACCGGGCTCTGGGGAAACTGTAAGACAATGGGAGTTATTTATTAATTTTTTGGTAGAATAAAATGTAACATTGGGACCAGAGGGAATTTGATAGAGCACAGCAAGAAAACACAGTCTGGCCCAAGCTGGGCAAGGGATAAAGGATTCTCCAGGCTACGAAGCCATTCCAAGCCCAACCAAAGATCGTTAATTTAGCAGATGGACCTCAAAGATTGGACAACTGTGCAGAAGAGGCAATTCTATCCCCAGTGTTCCTCCCACTGACCAGCAGAAGTGCACAGGTGGGTGAGCAAGCACAAAGTCCCTGTGCTGCTCAGAGGCAGCCAGCCTCTGTTCCCCTCCCCATGGGACACCTGCGTTAAGTGCTGAAGGCAGAGTGGCTGCCCCTGCCTGAGCACCTGCAGGGCAAAGGGAGATTCCAGCTGTGGCCACACTTCCTGCACAGCCTTGCTCACTGGGGCTCTCTGCACTGCTTGCACTTTTAGCACCTTAACCTCAGGCTTACACTGTAGCAAGCAACAGCTACCAGAGCAGCAGGAGCAGAAATTGCAGGACTTCTCTATTTCCCAGACAAGGAAAGCATCACACACTGGCCTCCATCCTCAGAGGCCAATAGACAGCTTGTGGGTTTTGCATCACCGCTGGGCAGGGTTTTGGTGTTTGATCTCTAATCTCCACATAAAGAGGCACAGGGTTCAAAGCAGGCTGCTGTGAAGCTGTGGACAAGCTCTTCAGCACCCAGCACACCAGAAGAGGATCAAGTCATGTCAGCTTTGTGCACCATGGGTAACATCAACCAGTTTGTGTCTTCCTATGTGCTGCAGAGAGCCAAGTGTTTCTTCCTGACGCATCTCCCCAGCTCCCATTTCATCCCATCTGTGCCAATCACAGAGCACAGCCACTGGTTTTCACTGGTGATCACTTCTGCTCAGTGTTACAGCCACGTCCGACCAGAAGGCCAGAGACTGAGGCTGCAGAAAACGCTCTAGGTTAGCAATCATTTATAGTGGTTTTCACCAGTGTGAACATGGGGAAAAAGAAAAAAGGATATGAAAACTTGGCACACCAGCACAGCATGTGATGGCAGCCAGGATTTCCCTAACAGTGGTTTCCAAACAGGGACATAATAACCCTTTACAGTAACACATTCAAGGAAGGGAGCAATGGTATAATCTTGACCTCTTCACAGAGGCTCACGTCTACAGCTCACTTTTTTTTTTTCTTTTTTTAAAAAACTTCTGAATTTGAGAAAACATTCTGCCTTCTTTTCCCAGGGTTATTCACAGTCTCCAGGAACTCTCTGGTTTCTCTCCACGCACATCCTGTTCCCCTTTCCTTACAACCCTGATGCACTCCTGACACATCTCTCTGCCTCCGCAGCATTTGACATCATACCTGCTCTTCTTTGAGAAAAAACCCCCTTCCATCTCACCCCACGGATTCCAGGACACAGGTGATGCTCAAACTCTTTGCAAAGCTCAGAAATAGCAAACAAAGGACAGAATAAAGACTGGAAAAGGCGCGTTGAACAGTGTCACTTCTCCTCCGAGTGCCATCCTGCAGCTTGGGACTGCTCACCCCGAAGAGCCCAGCAGCCACGCTTTCTGCTGTTACACATTTCAGAGCTCAGTCAAGATCTCATTCCTTTCTTAGGGAGGATGCATCCAGTATATTTCCCAGAAAGTATCAATTCCATCTCACACAAGAAAAGAGGCAGATCCAGGGGCTTTAACACCAACTAACTCCTCTGCTTCCATTAAGCAATGCACATATTGAGTATCTATTGAACAAGAACACACCTGCTAAGAACCTCACCCTCTGCATATGCTTACAGGCATACCTCCACCAGTCCTACACCCTATCCTTTGACCAACATTTTGCCATCTTTCCCCCATTTTATACCTGTTACACCCATTTCACCCCTGTAAGTCAATGTATTCCCCAAATGCGATGGCCCGTGCTAGCATGGCATACAAAATCCCAAAAACTCCGAACAACATCCCATGGAACCAGTGCTGAAAAAGCCCCAGCCTCTGTCACCAGCTCGCAAACAGTCTTCAGGCAGATAAAGAGCACTAAAGTTTGGTCAACTAAGTTTGTCTTTGAAATCAAACCTGAGTTTTCATATTGCACCTGCAGCTAAGGTGCCCCATCTAAGACACACACTCTGAAATCCACAGAGCACACCTGAACAAGTGCACAAGACTATACAAAGCCCCATAATGAAAAAAGGGAAAGCTAGATTGATCCTTCCTCTCTCTACAGCACAGAGATCTTTTAAGTACGGACAGAAGAATCATCGTATTACTCACAAATGAAATCCTAAGCAGTGTGATGGGATTTGGAATACCTGGGCATTAAATTGTGTTTAAAAAGTCAATATATAATGGTGTATCACTGTTTTCACAGGGTTTAAGTATCACAGGCTCAAAGGACAGCATTTCACTTTGTCTAGTCCCTAATACTTGCCTGGAATGGCTGTACTGGGGCAGAGCAGAAAAATATTTGACCTAATCTGATCTGCAGCATGAATAGCAGCAGAAATCACCAAAGAATTGGGGCTGAAAGGGACCTCCAGAGGTCATCCAGGTGAAACTCCTTGCTCAGAGCAAGCCTGTAACTGCAGGTTATTCAGTTGCCTTGGAAAGAGTATTAAGGTCAAGCACACAACAATTTTGCTCATTTTCCATCATTTTGAAGCTTGAGGGCTTCCCACAACTGAGGTGTATCTGCAGTTTGCCCTTACTTCTATCTGCTGGGTTGGCCAGTATTATTAATGAACTTGCAACACTAACAAACACATCTGTCTCCTAGGCAGGAAATGCTCTTGGCAAGGCTTCCACTTTCCAACCAATATCCAGCCTGTGCTCACAGCCCATAAAAGAAACTGTCCATTTTCTGTTAGCTAACTGGGCTCCAAGCATGGAACACACCTTCATCTCCATTTCTCTAGTTCTTTGGCTGTGTCAGTGGATAAGAGCTTCAAATCAGGGTGTCACACTCAGAGTAAGACATTTCTAACTCTGGCTCTCATACACATTACTTGCCAAACCGATTCTAGACATTTGTGTGAGCACAAAAGACAAATGAAGAGGCAGCTTTGGTGCTGGTGAAAGCACATGCATGTGACAACACCAACACAACCTTGCTCCTTCCATCTCCGCTCACACTGCACGCTTCCATTTTCTCTTCCTTTCCCACTCTAACGGCTGCATAAACAATTAAGAAGTTAATGCTGACAAACAGGCTTACCAGACTTTACAGACACGATTCCCAGATGATAAGGGAAGGGCAGAAAGTCTGGTAACTGAGTGATTGTGTCCTGCTACATGCAGGGAAAGCAGACAGCCATGAAACAGACGTGCATCGCAATTACACATACTAGAAAGTTTTGCAAGTGTAAATATAACCTGGACAAAACCAGCACGTGCCTGCTCAGTTCATCAGCTCTGTGTATACAGGATCATGTCTTTATGGAAGCACAACATGCTCTCATGTCAAATTCAGAGCTAAAGGCATCATATGGCACAGACCAATGTCCTGTAGAGCAGCCACCTCTGGTAATGAGACAGCAAGAACCTCATTCAGTGTGATGCTCTACTCCATGAAGGAGCTCCCTGCCTGGCAAGTTATATACACCTTCCTTTACACAGCCTTTCCTCCTAAAAGGAAATGCAACTCTCCCAGAAGCTTTTTACTGAAAGAACACTTGCTCTTCCAGAGAGTTATCTTTAGCTATTGCAGAGTGGGACACAGGAAACTTCCCAGACAGGGCTGATCCCGACACAGAGCTGTGGTACCTTACACAACCACACCTACCTTTTTGTGCTCCTGAAGTTAACTTGGTACCCAGGTATGGTTGGAGGCCTGCGAGGTGCTGGGATAGCTGGGAGTAGACGGAACAGGTTCAAAATTAAAGTCCAGTCCTTCTCCATCCATGAGTTCACTGTTGATTATGTAATCCATATCACATTCAAGGTTCTCCATGTACATGTCAATGTCCAGGTCAATGGGCAGCCTGTCCTGGTTCAACCCCAAAGAAGCAGGGCTAGCAGAAGAAAGCAGTGGTGGACTGCCCAGCTGGACTGACTGGGCAGTTGTTGCAGAAACTGGAGCCTTCAAACTGTTGATGCTGGCAGTGCTTTGAGGAGACGCTACGATGGGAAGTGTGGATGGCAAAACACTGGCACCAACTGGTTCTGCCTGCTGCTCTGTAGGCTTTCCTCGTGGATTGCCTGAGCTCATCTTACTCTGGGCAGCTTGGCCACCCAGGAGCAGAAGAGTTCGGCTGCTCATCCTGCTACCAGTCTGCGGGAGAACGGGATCCACCTGAGTCATCAGAACATCCCTCGGAGGCGGAGAGCTGGGTGTCAGCAGAGCTTCCAAGGTCTGTGGGCCAGAGAAATGGCTGACAGAACTCTGCAGCGAAATATCAACGGGGTTAAATAGGGAATTGCCAAAAGTAGCTGTCTGACCAGCTGCATTTGGGCTCCGCAAGGAAAAGCTGGAATCTCTCTGGATCTGACCACCGGCGGCAGACTGCTGCGTAGATAGCACGGATGAGCTGGGAGACATCAAATTTAACCCATCAATGAGCTCAAGCTCCTCAGTCACAGTCGGAGGAACGTTGCTGGATGCACTGGAGTACACCATAGATGGGAGAAGCTCTTCATCATGGAGGTCATCCTGCTCAGTCAGGATTGGAGAAAGCCTGGCACTAATGGTGCTTGCATTGGAACTGGTTCGAGGCCGGAAGGTGTTCCACACGTCAGAGTCCTCATTGCTTCTCGAGGACGGGCTCCCAGGCCACTTAGAGAACTGGGAGCCAGGACTGTCAGCAGTGGCTTCAGGAGCAGATTGCAGGGGGGGCTTCTTCTTGGATGCTTTACTTCTGACTTTTGCAAGTTTGCTGCTGTTGTCCATAGAGGCAGCTCTTCTTCTTGGTGCTTTTCCACTTTTACCACCTTCAGGATTGAGCATCCACCAGGAACTCTTCCCTGTGGCTTCATTATGAACTTTAATGAACTTGCTGTGCAGGGACAGGTTATGCCTAATAGAGTTCTGAAAAGAAAAACAACACAAGATATGAGGATCTGACTGCTTACACCACACCTCTCACTTAGAAACCTCACAAGCATAAATGCATCCAAAGAAGAAAGGTATAGCAAAGAACTGCTGATATGAAACCTGCTCTATCTGCTTGAACATGCTTGACAGCACTAGCAAGCAGTGCAATGGCTCACTGCAGCACCAAGGATGAAACTACCATGACAACCAGCAGGGTTCTGACACTACAAGAACTTTTCAAGACCAAATTCCACTGCTACAAAGTCTGCAACAGCTGAACGCACCACAGAGCAAGTAAGCCAATCCCAAACACAGCTTGCAAGTTCAACATGAACCTGAATGGGAGCTAATGCTCCTGCTAGAAAGGGGCATCTCCTCTCTTGCTCCCACCCTTCTGCCAACTCCAATTGGCCACACAGCAGAAACTTGGCTGAAGTTCTGAATTTTTGTCTGGTGAGCATTCAGCAGTATCAGCTCATGGCATAGAAGTGAATCAGATGAAGAGAAGTGGCAAAACACTCCCCAGCCAGTATGCCCGTTGCCTTTTTCCATCCCTTAAACAAACAAGAGAGAATCTGTGGAGCAAGAGTCCTGGTAAGCCTGGAGGCTGCCAGCCTCACTCTGCAAGGATGCGGTACACGGTGTGTATGTTCCTGGTGGGGTAAGATGTTCAAGCTGATAACGCACTCCCACACTGTACGTGCCAGTTTTAGCCTCTCCCATCTTTCCATTTGGCGAGGCATGCATTCCTGGTCCCTCCCAACACCCTTCACGTGGTTTAGCTCTGCTAGAAGCTGCAAGCTGAAATGGCTGCACACCGATATCAAACTGAATTTCCATCCCATCTGTGCTGATACGCTCCCCAGTGTTGTAGAACCAGTGAGCTGTAATCTCATTGTTTGAGCAGATCCCCCACAAAATCCCCCTGAAGCCTGGGCTGTGCACTGGATTCATATTTGCATTTAATTTGTTCAGATAGGCAAATTACACATAATTAGGAGGTGCTATCCTGGTGTCACAGCAGTGGTCCTGAGCAACATCTTTTTCCATATAAGCTAAAAGGTTCACAGCAGCCTTCAGCCTCCACACACGCTGGCCCAGTCCTGAACCATAACCGTGCTTTTATCATCCTTTTCCACTGCTTCTGAACACAGCTCCTTCCTGCCCGCTGCTTTCCCTCTCCCCACCCTTTTCCTCTCAGACAAGCCCTTACCATGCTAATTCTGTCCACCTCAAACGTGCTGTCCTAAAACGAAGCAGCCATACATAAACAGTGCAGGCACAGTGGAAAGTTTTTGCACAGAGGAGTTTCATAACCACCAGGTTTCAGCACCACTTACTGAAACTGAGCTTTAAACCAATGGGTTCAAAATCTCACAAATAACTACACGCTATTTTCTGCTCCAGCTGGGTTTTAATTCCTGTGCCAGCACAGCAGGCTGCACTGGTACAAGAATTCCATTAACAACGAAACCTGCAGGAAAGTAACATCACTTCTGTATCATAGCTGCAAGTTCCACTCTCTAGTTTTCGGGCTGAAAAGAAGCTTGCAAGGAGACATGTAGAAATATTTCTCATCAACACAGATTTGGGAAGCCTGGTACCTTTTGTGCAACAGTCTGAGTGCTCCCACTGCTACCCTGACACAATGGCTGTGGACACATAACTGGGCACCACTCCTCTCTCCCTGCTCTCCCAGCTCTCCTCCCACAACCCAAGCATCTGCAGCACCAGGCTCAGGCTCCTGTTTTAGCTCTGCCTATTTTCTGTGCTACCTCGGCGGGGGGGTTAAGTACCTCAGTGCTAACAAAAGCACAGAAGGGAACACAATGTATGGTTGGAGGCAAGAGGGGGGGGTGAAAAACAGAGCTCTTGCATTACAGTTAGCTGCTGTCAGAGCTGCAGTGCCTGAATTACGACTCTCACACCTCTCCTGCAGCCCGTGAGCTGCTCACCGCTGCAGCACCCACAGCACATCTGCGTGACCGAGTGTGCAGAAACACTCGGTCTGGAGCATCCCAAAATAGAGCTGGCCCGTCTCCCCTCCCAGCCCCTGCGCTGAGTGGCCCAGGAGGTGCTGCACGTGCCAGCCCACAGCCACCCAGCATGGGTGCACCAGGGCAGCGAGGACTCGGCCAGCTGCGTGTCACACGGTGACAAAGCCCACGGTGGGCACGAGGACAGGAGCCTCTCCCCTGCCAGCTCGCTGGGGTCTGCGTGCTGTCAGGGCAAGAATGCAGCTACCAGAGCGACCGAGTGCACCTGCCATGGAGGGCACCCTCAGATCTCAAGTGGAAAATTAAGCACGCTAAAATAATCGCAGAACTCCAACTCAAAGCTGGCAGGAGAGGAAATGACAGAATTCAGTCCCCTAGGCAACCCTTACGTACTTCCTCTCTCGATGTGAAGCAACCCAAACCAAAGCCAGAGCCGAAATTAACTTGTTAGATGCTCAGCTTGAGGGCAGCCTGCACCTCCTGTGCTGCTGAGCCCCTGAACACACAGGGGCTGTCAGCTGTGAGCAGAACACAGCCCGAGAAAGCCTGGATCCAGCTCCTTGGGAACCTCCTCAACAGCTGGGGAGGGGGTTACTGCAGCAGGCAGATATCAGGTGATGTCTTAGGGAATGTGGCTGTATGTTGGGGCGAAAAAGAATGCCCATCTGGGTCTCTAATCCATTTCAGATCAGGTGTGACACCTTTAAACCACATTCAGACATAACTAGCATGAAATTAATGACACCGATCCTGCAGGCCCCAACCTCACATACGAGGCAGGAGGCACAGAACAGCCCCAGGTGTGTGACTGACACCACACACAAACTGTTTCCTAATTCCCAAGCAGCTCCCACAACAACAGATCTGATTTGATAACCTCTCCTAATCCTCTTTAGAGGAAAGGGATGCTCCGTGCTGTCAGACCAGCCCCCAGCAGCACCGAGCCCCACTGACCTGCAGGAGAGGCACCGAGCTGGCAGCACAGCGAAGCCATCAGCTCTCCCCATCAGCCCTCCAGAGAGAAAAGGAAAAACCACCCAAAATGCATGAGTGCTTCCTACAGAAGCCAGGGATGGCCTTTCCAAGGGACTGCATGGCCTCACAGGGCAGACAACCTCAGCCTGCCTAATGCTGAGGTTTTACTCGCAGCAGATCAGAGCATTTGGGATGGTTTGTGCCTCTCACAGAGGATGAGAGGAACAAGGTTGAACTCACCCTCCTGCGACCCAGCCCTCCCACAGCACAGCTCTGGCAGGCGTGGAACAGGAGCTGGAGGCACACGGCAGCGGAGCAGGAACCGAGCTCACAGAGTGCTCGGGGCAAGCCAAGCACAAAATGTGCTGAGAAAGCACAAAAAGCAGCCTTCATCCTTGAAAGTTTTGAGCTTGCCCACATTTGCCTGGATTTTCATCACCACTCCCAAGCACCAGGGCTGTTCTCCTGGGCAATATCAAGTTCCTGCTACAAATCACGGAGGAACTCTCAGCAAAAAGTCTCTCTGAAGAATCAGGGAGAAAAGCAAGCTAGCTGTGCCATCCCTGCAGCTCCCTGTAATGTGTTCTCACTGCCTTGGAGGCACACAAAGAACATGGTCACATCCCAGTGCAGGGCCATGTTCCAAAGCCAGGCCTGTAATTGCACTGAACGATAATTTGCCACGGCATTCTTCAAGGCTGCGCAGGGAGGACGCCCCGCCTTCCACATTTGTCAGTGCCTGTCTCAGCACTCACCCAGTCACTTGGCTCCAAAGGCTTTAGGAAAAAGTCTTCATTGCAGAGATTTTGCAAAGCTGCTCTCCAGCAAGTAAACAACTGCTCCAGAGCCAGCGAGCTGGGACGTTTCCCTAGCAGCCTCCTTCCAGGGCACGCACGTGAGCGCCGACGTCAAGCTCGGGAGACAGAAAGCCACATCGTACAGGGAACGTTTTCCTTCCTGTAATCTTTCCATCTGAGTTCAGAAGAAGAAAGTTCTAGCTCTCTAAAAGGCAAAGACCGTGACAATGTGTACGTTTAACAAGATGGGCAGGCAGACACAGCAAAAGCTATTTGGGATTAGATAGAGCAAAGGAGACTTGTTGGAACAAGTAATACCAGCATCCCAGGAGCTGCCTGAAAAATTAAGCTGTGCTGCTGCAAAAAATAATCTTTCAGCAAAGCAGCTTTCCAAAACAAGCTAACAGGGAACAGGGAAAGAGCAGCAGCAAAAGCTTCAAGTAATTTTACTGGCATTGCCTGGGGCAGATGGACCTTTCCCAAAAGGAGAGCCCTCCCCACTTTGGAGAGGGAGGGCTGCACTCTAATGAAGAAAAAAATTAAAAAACAAATCCTCATTGCTCTGTTGTACTTCTGTTCATTACTTCTGTCCTGGCTTCTGTTTATTACTCTTCTCCCTGCTTTAGGAACACCCAGCTCTTGTTGGCTGCCAGGACCCAAGCACATCACTAACACCTGAACAGGGCATTTCAGGACACAGGAGGCAACAGCAGATCTGCAGTTTGCATCAACCTCAACTTCTCTACAGACAGAGAAACCGACAGACCTTCCCTCCCCTTATGGCACAGCAACTTGAAAGAAACCAAAATCATCCCACTTAATAGAAAGCAACACCCACCCCACTGCCACAGAACCACTACACGTTAGCTGGCACTTAATGTGTGTCCCGTTACGACAGCAGTGACATCAGTATTCAAATGCCATTCAGAATGTGCACCTCCCTCATTTTCAGTGTCAGAATGTTTGAGAGAATAATATTTCAGCCACACCAACTCAAGGCTTTTCTCAGGACAGCCAACAGAAAGCAGCCTTTTCACTGTGATGTCAATGGCTGCAGGCAAGAGAGAGGCAACCAGACTCCAGGCTGAGCCTTCCCTGTGGACAAGCGGGCACTGGATTGAAGCTCAGGCAGAATTATGCTTTGCTTAGGGCTAAGATGCTGAGTTTGACATTTCCTTTCACTTTATGGCTTTTTGGCATGAAGGAGTTACGCCTCAGCAAGCAACAACAGGGAAATGCTTGGAATGGCTTCTCAGACCATCACCTTGGAATTACCATTACCAAAAGTCAGAAGCAGACCCGTGCAAAGCATTCCCACCGCGAGCTGCTCCTTTCCAGACCAAGTGCATCTTCACGAAACAGAAGATCTCCAGCTACCAACTTGGACCCCTACCTGCCTGTGTTAAGAAGCCACAATTCTGAGATGTCTCAGAAGCTACAAGTAAGCCAAAACGTCTCCCAAGGATATAAGAACACTCCAGCACAGTCCAGGTGGATGCAAGCAGACAGCTAGCGTGACACTTTTAGGAACTATCCACTGCTGTTTGCAGATCTGCCTACAGAAGAAGCAAAAACTGGCTGGACAGCAGTCAATTAGTCAATGAGAGATAAACAGCTCACCTCCAGCAAAAGCAGCATGCCATTTGGAACTGGACTGGAACACATCTGCAAGGTGGGAGCACAACCTGGCAGCAGCTCCCAGCTGGGGCTGCTTTTGCTTTCTGGCTACTGCCATAAGAACCTTGGAGGATCACAGCATCCCAACAGGAGGAAGCTCTGCGCATGCCCTGCCTGGAGGTCAGCCCTCCTCAGCCCCAGGGAATCTTCAGAGCTGGTGCCACCGTGGTGGCAGCCA
The DNA here is from genome assembly GCA_013396635.1 of Penelope pileata. Taxonomy (NCBI): domain Eukaryota; kingdom Metazoa; phylum Chordata; class Aves; order Galliformes; family Cracidae; genus Penelope; species Penelope pileata. The sequence continues at coordinate 473,351 of WBMW01005039.1, read as the reverse complement.
GGGAAGTCCCTCTGAGTTTTAATTAGCAATGCAGCTACCTGAATGGTGGCTGTACGCACACACACATTTGAATCCAAGTGAAGGTGAAGTACCAGGAGGCAGACTGGTACTGCAGCCTCCCAGGGCTAATGCCACGCTGCAGGGCCATTTGTTCTTCACTTTACACCGCATGCATATGAGATGTCTGATTTTTATCACAGCAAAATGCTTTTGGAGGGTGAAAAGGATGGTTTTCAGTTCTCTGTTCCTACAAAAGCAAAGACAACAGGTTTGGGAGAATACACAAAGCTCTAACCGCACTCATCACTGTGACAGATCCACTTATACCCATGGATGCAAGAAATGTGACAGGAGTGCACACAAACTGCTCCAGAGGGCTTTATGTCCTTCTGCTGAGCAAAGCCTAGCTTTATTCCAAGCCCTCAGCACCCTCCTCTCCCAAAGGCCGGAAGGAATTATCCTCTTATCCAGGAGCAGCTTGCAGGGGCGGATTACAAAGGAGGCACGGACACACCCCTGCGGGGACACTTCTGCCTTCCAGCCCGGTTAATTCTTAACTTCAGTCCAATTATTGCAGGGAAAAGACAGATTGCACATCCAGCAAATCTGCCCCTTCACAAAGCACTCAGCAGTTCAAGAACAGCAAACAGCACCTTCCTCGAAAACAGATTTTTCCGGCGCTGGCCGAGGTGACGCCCTCGCAGACCCTACCAGCTGCATTTCCCTCAATTGTGTGCTGCAGCAAGACAGCTGCAAGGACTCACAGGGCACCAGAGAGCTCGTGGGCTTTATATGAACTGAAGCAGACACACAGAACATTCTAAGATGCCCACTTGTAATTTCCAATGTTAAGTTTTCTGCTAGAACTGCACAGCACACAAGCACAACACCGTACGTGATCAGTATGTTAGTGCCAAGAAACAGAAACATCACAACTCTTCCCCGGAGCTGAAGGCATCTTAAAAGGCATCCAGATGTTACAGCAGCACTCAGCAGCTCCATGTTCATTTCCTTCATCCACACTCACTCAGTTCAACCCTGAGCAATCGACGAAGCTAGGACAAGCGGATGATTTTCTTTCATTTTTCAAGTTTAAAGAGATGCATACAGAGCTCCACGGTTCTAGAAATGCCAGGGCAGTGAGAAGAGGCAAGGCCATTCCTCAATAGGGGATACACGATTTGTTTGTTCTGTTTGCCCTAAACATAAAACAGGAGCCTACTGAATTGATTTGATTGCTTCAGGAGCTTTTAAACTTGGAATGCCTGCCTTCCTCTAAGGCACCTCACTGCAAACAGATTAAAAAAAATCTTTACCAAAAAGAGTTCTGAAGTTAAGTGAACCAAAACTCCCTGCAAAGTCTCTGTAACTGTGTGTTAGCACAAGGGAGGGCTGGAAGTGAGAGCTCTGCCCCCCCCCAGCCTCACGTGCCCCATGGCACGCGTCCTGCCAAGTCACGCCAACAGGATCTGAGGGAGCAAAGGGAGCAGAGGGAACAGCACAGCCCCTCAACCTCCCCAGCACTCCTAAGATGAGCCACGTACTAAACCCACATTTTGACAATATTTGCTAGAAATGAAAACAGATGTTTGTTTTTTAATGGGAATCCTGCCCTCCCTGCACCCAAACAGCTTCAGTGACATTTACATGCTGGCTTTGTTTGCTGGTTTGGGTCACAGCGTTGAAGTGCCCTACCAACGAGGCAGGCTGATCCCAACCACTACAGCAGCCCCACTCTGCCCGTTCTCAGACTGGGAGGCTCCAAAAGAACTTCATCACAAAGAGAAGTCACTGCAGAACAGCAGCAGTGTCTGAGCAAGGACCACTCTCCCTCCTGCACAGACTTCCATCCCTGCCTTTCTGAGTGTTAAATCCAACTGCGTGCTTCCCAGAAGTGACACACGATGAAAACTCAGAGTAAAACCCAAGAGTGAAGGTCCCTTTGCACATTATTATAACAAAAGAACAGCCACACCGTCCTGAGCTGGCAGCTCACCTCCTGCAGCATCCACCTGGGCACGGCACCTCACTGTAGCCCAAGATGTGGTGGGGAGGCTGAAGCACATTCAGCCACACACTCAGCTCCAGTCTCGGGCTCTATTGCCAAACAGATGCACATTCCTAAAGAGAACACGCACCAACTCCACGAACGTGGCCAAAAGAGCACGAGTTCATGCAGCAGCAGGACCAGGACGGCGTGCCCAAAGCCTGAGCCGCCTTCCAGTGAGACCAACAAATCTATCAAAAGGAAAACAAACACACCCTGCACACTGTCCCAAATCAAAACTCAATAATGAGGATCCAACCTGCACAAAGGGGAGATAAAGAAAAAAAAAAAGATGGATGATCAAACTACACACACTTTGTGGGAGCTGACTGCAAGCCACACAGATGGCAGAGGTAAAAAGTTTTGTATTGGAACCAATATCTATGCCAAGCCAGGCTGTGACAGCTGTGTCCCCCTCACCCTCCTGCAACCACTCCATGTGCCTCTTGAGAGCTGAGCCAGCTGAAAGCCAACCCACCAGAACAAGATGCCTCCCTCTCCCCTGCTTTTTTTTTTTTTGGCAAAATTAACTCTCTGCACCAACTTAATGCTCAGTCACGCAGGCAGAGGAATGCTGGAGTCATGGAAGCCCCAAACCCCTGGCTCAAGCTGCAGCACAGAGCTACAGCCCCGTGTGCAGGCAACAGACAGGAGCGTGGTGCAACCGTGACTGCAGACTGCTGCGAGGCCATGGAGCCCACTGTGAGATACCCACAGCAGGACAGCCCCTGGGCTATGCCACAAGCCAGCTCTCCCATCTCCCCTTCTCTGTGCTGGAGTGCATCTGACTGCACAGAAGCAGCACACCAGGCTGCCACCTGCAGAGAATGGAAATGGAAGTCAGGGCTCAAACAGAACTCAGCACGTGCCTATGTGCAGAGTAACAGGAGAGGAGAGCACGGAGATTTTGGAGCTGCACGTTCTGAGCTCTGCTTTCCCTTCCCTGAACTCCAGCAGAGGTCCTCAGTCCCTGCAGAGAGGCAGCGGTGCTCGGACACAGCACCCTTTTCAAGGGAGCTTCTCGGAAGCCAAGAATGCCTGCTATGAAACAGTTATTTATACCGAGCTGTAGCACGCTGGGGTGACAAAGAGCTGCAGCCTTGCGTTTAAAAACCCTTCAGCTGATGCTTTGCCTCGCACGACGGCTCAGCTGCAGCCTTTGCAGTGACCCTTGCTCCTTCCCAGGAAGGCTCTGCAAACACCAGGAGCAGGGCCGTGGATGTGCCATGCTCTGCCCGGCACAGCCAGGAGCCAGCTGTCCCTGCAGGGCTGGAGCTCAGGACAGCTCCAGAGCACCCAGCAGAGCACAGACTCGCACCTGGCAAGGGGCTGATGGCAGAGCTGCACAAACCCAGGGCTGGGCTCAAACACTGGCACCGACACTGAGCACATGGGACATACAGCAACAGGTGAGGAACAGCGCTGGGAGGAGAGGGGAGGGAAGGGGCTCCTCTGGGCACTAAGGAAAAAGAAGAGAAAGGGCTTCCCCAGGCCCTGAGAGAAGGGAAGGGGCTCCCCCGGGGCCCCGCGCAGGCCTCGGCCCCGCNGCTCTGCGGCTCGAAGTCGGGGTCGATGTCCGGCGCCGCAGCGCCGCCGCCCGCCTCCGCCATGGGCCCCCCCTCAGCGCCGCCCCCGCTGGGCCTGAGGCGCTCCGCGGCCGCGCATGGACCCGACCCGCGGCCCCCCTGTCAGCCCCCGGGCCCCCCGTC